>CM012447.1:2596133-3167629 GCA_003999625.1 Oryzias javanicus
CAGTTGATCACACACTCCGTCCTGGGAGGAAAGGCAGGTTACTTCCACATCTCTGGTGTCACTGTATCAAAACAGCCACAGAGACATGGAGAGGAATGATGACGACATTTCAGAATCCTTCTAAACTGTGAAAAGAACAACATGAGAACCTTGGGAAAAAACAGTTGTAATAATTCACATTAAAAAATGAAAACAAGTTTGATCACAGCTCTCTGTTTGTGACCTCGATCTGTGCCTGCGCAGCTTGCAGACTCTTGAGCCTTCAGCCTGTGTTTCCTAACAGAGATAAGCTTAACAAAACATTTTCCCTGAGCTTCTGCAACCTTTCCTCTTTTAAGTTCTATTTTGGAGCTCAAGTGAATGTTCAACTGCCAGAGATAGTTTCTAATTATGAGTTTATTTATAATCAAAAATGCCGGTTGCTAATAATCCAAATTCAATGTGTAACTTTCAGCACGCTTGAATAAAAAACAAATGTAAAGTGCCCAAGCAGCTCATGGGAGGACAGAGGCGCGGACTCTGCAGTCCCATGAGCCATGCAGATGGAATAACCCGCACAGTAACATTCAGAGACAGGACCACAAAACAAAAACACAAAGTCTGGTTCTGGAGCGGTTGGTCAGTCCTGTCAGGTCAGGGCGTGCAGTCAGTCAGAGTTCAGCAGCACAGTCATGAGGGAGACCCTCGTCAGGTGTGAGCAGCACAGCGGCTGGGCTGGATTTAGGACCGAAAACCTTTTAACAGTGAAATTCGGCAGCTCGAGCAAACAAGTTTGATACCTGAGGAAACTGGGAAGGGAAAAGTGCGATGACCTGCGTTCCGCCAGGATGAGGTGGACCTCATGGGGACCAGAAGTGTCAGAAGTGAGCAACCCACAAGATCTCTGGAAGCTGCTAGGGTCTTCTCCGCCCCAGCAATGGCACGCAGGCAGCGAAGAAGTCCAGCAGCAACAGGATCAAGCTTACAGGAGAAATAAGTGTCTGGTCTGAGAGTTCCACCATGATCCTGGAGGAGGTCAGAGGTCATGCAGCCCCTCTCTCCTTCACAGTCTATGTGAATGGCCTGCATGGATCCACCAGGCCTAAAGTGGGAGGAGATTGGAGAGCAAGTTTCAGTGATGTGAACAAACTCTCAGCTTCTTTTGTCCACTGTACTTAAGAACTCATTGGTTTAGATTTGGTTAACTCACCTCGGGGCTTGGTTAATTCTGAAAAGTTTGGAACAAAAATTCTACAGTGAGCACAACCCAACGAAAGACAGGAGTTGCTTAACAGTCTCCGGTCTCGGCGCCTGTTGGATTGCAGTGAGATGTTTGGAGAAAGGCTTTTACCTTCTGCACTGACAACATGTCCAAGGAACGGACTTCTTCTCTGGCAAACTGCAATTTTTGTCTGCTGACAGCGGCTTCAAGCTGTGCAGAAGGGCAGAACCTGGTGTGGGGCAGAAAGTGGAGAGAGAGTCGGCGAGAGCTCTGTTGTGAACAGAAGGTGATTCACAGTAGCTCTGTGGCATGCGGGTGAAGGTGTACCCTCGCTCATTAAACTGAAATGCAAACCAGAACTGAGAGTCTGGGTGAACGGGAACAGAAAAAAAGGCATCAGAAAGATTAAGGACAGAGAACCACCAAGAGTTAGGTGATACATTAGACAAAAGGGTGCAGGGATTTGGGACAGATGGAGCACGTGCATGTACAGCTGCATTGACAGAGGTCAGATCTTGGACAAAGCGCCATTCCTCAGAGACTGGAGGAGGGCGATACTTATTAAAGTATCGGGGCGTTAGCAGGGGAATCATCACAAGGGATGACTGTACCTGCTTCCAAAATGAGTTTAAAAACGGGTGATGCCTGCAATCGCTGCAGGCTTCAAGGGGTACTGAGCCCGTCGGGTCTGAAGTGAGAAAAAAATCAAGCTGCCAATCTAGAGCATGGTTGCACGCTCCAGTCCAGGAACCCAAATCTTTCCATTTATCAGTGGGGCCTTTGGACAAGAAAATGTGAGGGTCACTTCCTGGAATCTAAAAAATAATAAAACAGAAACAAACATCGCAAAGCGCGTCGCAGTCCAGAAAAGACTGCACACAGACAAACAATCATTCACACTTTTCAAAAACACACTTTTATGCACTGGGTCTGGGTCCCCTGAAAAAACTTAGGCAGTACAATGAACATTTTCTGGTAGCATCAGCTGATCTGGGAAAGTAACTCTGTCTTTAGCTAAGGCTACAAGCTCATTCTGTCGTTCATAGTAGATCTGCCATTGCTAAGAGCTCTGGATATCTGGGAGGCGAGGTTGATTAACCATAACGTAAACACATTCACACTTTGGTTCAACAGTCATTCCATCAGGAGAGGAGTGGAAGGCCTAACTTCAATAATAATTCATGACTCATCAGACTAAAGAGTCAGCAAGAGGGAATAAGAAAAGGTTGTGAGAACAGAGCTGTTCAGGATTGGTACATGTGAGGGGTACCGAAAAATGTTCTCAATGAACTCCAAAGACCTGTCTGAGATAGTTACTGTTGTCATAGGGAGACACAGAGTGCCATCATCTGTGGGGCGGTGTAAATGTGTAAGTGTGTGTGTGTTCTTATCTGAGCAGGGAGGCCACAGCCGGCACCGAATCCAGACCTCTAACCCCTCCCTCTCCTCAGTCTGCGTCTTGATGGTGGGAGCTGGGAGTTTCCGTGTTCACGCCCACGAGCAGGTCCTGTTGGTTCTGACGTCCACGCCCACGGTGGTTCTGGGCTTTCAGTGGACAGTTCTTTGACCAATGTCCATGGGCTCCACAATGGAAGCACGCGTTCATTGCAGCAGTCAGCAGGGGTGTGAGATGGGGGGGTAAGGCTGGTATAGCGGCCTAGCAGGAGGAGGAGCATTTGCAGGGGCTTGTGGGAGTGACGCATGTTGGAGGAGGTGCAGCTGGGCATGATGCTGGGCGTCGCTCTTTGTCTTTTTTTTTTTTTTTTTTTTTTTTTCTCTGGCCTCCTTTCTCCGCCGGCGGTGCTGCTCGAGCTTGGCGTGGGTGATCACTTGGGCCAGGTGGACAGTGCTGTCCTCACCACCAACATGAGGGTTTTTCGTGACGTCACTGAGGGGCCTCTGGAGGTTTTTGAGAGAGTCCTGTTTGAGGACTCATAAGGTGTCATGTCCCCCTGAGGGGAGCCAGGCTTGGTCATCCTGGTGTGGTTGTTGTAAGCCGTTTGCAGCTGGTCAGGGAGCTCCTCCACATCTCCTTCCTCATGTTGCATGCAGGCGCTGACATTTTGTAGTCGCACTGGACAGGGAAGTGAGCACGAACAGCCGCTGTCAGTCCATCTTTCCATCGTCTGTAGGCCATATTTGCTGCATTCTGGTTGGCAGGATCATGCCAGTCGTGAGTCGCAGGCTGACATCGGATGTTGAAGTGACTCCTCAGAGTGGAAAACTGGGATTGGCTCAGAATATTCAGCATCACTCTAGCCATTTCCCCAGAGCTGGGCACATAGTCTCTGATAAAGTCCTCCAGGCTCGTGCCAAGACTTCCTCACCTTTTTCTGGTTTGGGCAGGTGCTTGGATGCAGCTACGACGTCATCAGCAGCGCAGGCGCAGTTGCTCGAGTCGGGCCGGCAACTTGAACCATAGGAGCTGTTAGCACTGTCAGGCCTTCCTTTTGCTGCTGCTCTCCTTGTTTTGCCTTTCCAAAGCTGGTGTTGTGAGCAGGAGCTGATAACACCACTTCAGCAGGAGCTGAAGGCCGGAGCCTAACTTCTTCCACTTTCACGGGGGGGGGGGGGGGGGGGGGCAGCTGCTGCTGCTGTCGCTGCTGGTTCATCTCAGGTCGCATGGATGCTGCTGTTGCGTTCTGGTCTGCATCATTGCTGGGTGTTTCTGGCTAACCCGGTTGAGCTAGCAGTGGCCGGCGTGGAGGAGGGGCAGAGTCCAGACTCGATCCGACTGCAGCACTCCAGAGATTCTGTGTAGAAGAGAACAAGAGGGTGCTGAGAGAGTTGATGATTGATGATTCCGTCGCGGTCGATCGAGATCACGGACCACAGTCCTCGTCACTCTTTTGGATTTGGTGAGATGAGGCTGAATCTTTGTGATTCAGGACAGCTAATCCCTCTGGTCCGATCCTCCGACGAACACACGAGGAATCCTGTTCGTGACGCCAAGATTGTGGTGGAAAAATAGTTGGATCCGATGGAATAAAGAAATGTTGTCAAACGGTTTTAAGAATGTTTATTAAAACAGAGCAGAGAAAAGTACACGTCTTGCAAGCATGGAGGAGAGGTCTGCAGAGCCCTGCCTGTGATGAAGGACATTCGTATTTTATAGAGCCATACAAACAACTTTAATCAGAAACTTAGGATAGGAAGGTAAGCGCCATATCTAATATGGACAAGATGTTCTAATGAAGTCAAAATGTTTATACACTGTGATCAAGGCGTCCTGACAATAAGAAAATAAAGCTTGTGGCCTCACGGCTGTGCACAAAGGTTAGACACATTTAATTGTAAAGATGAAATGTATACGTAAACGTATATTTTCCATCACACATCCGAGCAGAGGGACACAAACTCCTCCGTCGCGAGGCTTAACCGTGTTGGGAGTCCGCTCTGAACCACAGACGTTTACATTTAAATGTAAATAATGACTTTTTGTCGTAGCATGACCTTCTTAAAGTTATAAAACCGCTGTTGGTATATATATTTGCACGCTGGAAGCTCCACGTTAAAGCTAGCAGACTAGCAATTGTTGGTGACATCATCAAACAAAAGTGACATCAGAAATATGAGACACTATTTTTTCATAACTATCTGTTTGGAGGACTAGATGAAGGGAAGAATTTGTCTTGAAGCAAACATGTCATCAAGCATCTTGAGTTTCTGTGATGAACCAGAGGAATCGCGTGACAGATCAATGTAGTGGGCCGGCTACAGAGCGGGGGGTGTGGTTTTGGGTGTCTAAAAACACAATCGATGAGAGACAGGCAGAGAGCAGCTGGCAGCGAGTCAAGATGGACGATGTCAAATTAATTGTAGAAGCTGTAAATATAAATAAACAAATACGCGGCAGTTTTGAACTGGAGGGGGAAGTGAATTCCGCTCACACCCCGCTTACGGCGGTGTGGTGAACCCCGCGTGACGCATCGCCAGTGACGCTTAAACACAATATTGTTAACATACTGTATGTTTTGACTTTTCTATTTCCTGTTTGCACTTTCCCTTTAGGAACTCTTTTTGGCCAAGTCAAGTGTTTGCGTACTGCCCCTTCAAGAAGCACTGTAGCACGTAACGCTCAGAGCGCGAGCGCGGAGCCGAAGCCACAGCAGTTGGCCGTTGAGTCAGCGGGTCAGATGTTTGTATTTTTTCGGACGGGTTAAAAGTTCAAAAAGGCATTCCCTGTAAGTTCATGATTTATTGAGATGATTGTAAAGAGAAATTATTTGGATTTTGTACATGTCTGTATTGTCATTTTCAGTTTCACACCTGCCATATAAATGGAAGCAAACCCATCTCGGCGTCTGTGGTTCCTTGTGTGGAGGTGTTTAACTAACTGGATAACGGGAAAGGCTCCCGCGAGTCCAGCACACTGTAACTTTTCAACTGTTAACACGATAATTCGAGAAGATTCCGAAGGAGAAAAACATGTCGCCTGGAATCACGTTGATCGTGTTGAGAGACGAAAAGTTACAGTAAATCAAAGAACATAAACACTGGAGCTCTAGTGTTGAAGGGTTAAACTGCTGAAATATTTTAATATTCAAACCAACTCAAGAAAATCAGATGTTGATCTTTCAACATTTTCCCCTCCTTAAATTAGGAAGGGCTAATAAGTAATAATAACAATAAGCCAAGGATCCATTTGTCTGTGTATGTTGAGTGTGTCATCTATGAGTGGTCTTAGACGGGTAGCTGAGAACCTCCCCTCAGAAACGTCTGTTCATGATTTTGTTTTTCATCCTGCAGTTTTACACTTCCTGTTTGAGCTGCTAATGGGATGAAAGGCCACCTCTAGAAATCTAAAATTGTCTTATCTGTGGATTTTCTCCCTGGTTCTGGATCTGAGCCTCAGAAGTTTCTCTGACTAAAGCTGAAGGCAATCCGGGGCAATAAGAGGCCGACTCTGTCTCATGGTGACGGAGTCAGCTAAAAGAGGAGGGCCGTCTAAGTTGTTGCATGAGATGATCTGATTTAATGCAATGCTAATGAGTGCAGATGATCAGAAAAAAAAACATAAAAGCAGTATCTAAAGGTAAATTATTGAAATACTTGGACATAAAGTACTGAAGTGTGGTTATAGATAGCTAAGTGTTGTGGATAAATTGGTACTAATCTGACAGGGTTATGGTGGTGAATAAAACATAAGTAGCCGGAATAACTGATCTGCTGCATCAGAGACTCTTTAGAAATGCTATCCTTGTCTTGAATTCCAACTAAAAGTGGGATAATCTCCTCTTTAGCTGTCACATTCTGTCTTCTCAAGTCTCTCTGTTGAACCAACGGCTGTAGCTTTGATTTCACCGCTGAATTGCTCTTCACTTGGCATTATTTAAAGCGTCTGCGTCTCATTGGGTGTTGGTGTGACCCGATTCCGCTCTGCTATTTTCTCTGCTGAAGTCAAACGTATTTTTGGAAGGGTGATTAATGAGGGATCTGAACTAACATGTCAGCTCCTTCTGACGCAGTGTTCGTGTTGCACCTTCATCGGGTTTTTCAGCCTTGAAGGTTCTGATGGAAAATGAGTATCAGTGAACTTCCCCGAAAATACATAACAAAAGATCTGTTCTTTAACGTATCTGGTCTTAGTTTCTAAACGTCAATGTCTTAAATAAACTAAATTTCCATTCTTCTGTGATGAAAGTTCATTATTGATGGAGCAGCTGAGCTCTTTCCACCACAAACCTTTGCTCCAGTCAGGATGGAAATGCACATCAGAACATTGCATAGACTTTATATGTTCTAAATTATTCAGGCAAAGACTATCTGACTAACAAAGTATATCTGTTATTCTCCTCCATGTCTTTTCTTGTAATTTATTTATTCTTTTGTCAAGGGAATACAGCAGATTTAATAAAGTAATCAACAAAATGCCTTTGAAGTTGTTTTTTTTCTACTTTGGTGGGGTTGTATGAAGGAGCAGTGTGACGTCTGCAGGCGGCCTCTGGGGATTTTACACAGATTTTTCATTTTTGTCTCAAGAAAAGTTTCTTTATGTGAAAAAACTCATCTGAGTCCCTGTTTCTTGTTTTCATGTTTGGTTGTATCAAAGGTCAGGAAAACACACACACCCATATATATGATTTAAATAAATCCAATCAAATCTGAACATTTCCAGTGATTACATGTGAATGAGGTGGATGGTCGTGACCTTGATAGGATGGTTCTGAAATGTTAACAAGCAGCAGTGGAACCCTTTCAACTCATTTAAGGAGGTGTCCAAAGCAGTGGAAAATGACGACGCCTCTGCTGAGTGTGTTGATGGGTTGTTTTCACAGAATGATGCCATATCTTTTATGTTTCGCCCCTATGTTACCTATAGGAGGCATGAGAAAATGCCACCATAAAAGCCGCATCAGGCTGCATGGAGTCCATTAGCCACGACGACAAGAATTGAGGAAACACTTTCAGAGATGGAGTGATGCAAGAGGAGTGATACTGTGTGCTGAAAGGTTCAAGGCAGACACCAAGGAAATGAATCAGAAGCTGGAAGATGAAGGGAGGTGGAGCCTATGAGGAAGAAGCGACGTCGGAGCAAGCTGGGTTCACTGCAGACGGGTTAGGACTATCACAGCGATAGCAGATGCAAAGAAATAATGCTGGGGAGGGATTCAAAGACTGTGAGAGAGAAGACCTCATCTTCTCATTCATGAAGTCATCCAACATGACTGGAAAAGTAGACTTCAGCTTCAGATTTCGAAGGCTTATTTCACAGATAACTCTTCACTCCTGTGAATGATGGAGCATCCGACCATTCATTCTTGGTTGATAAAATATCGATTGAAGAAGCGTAGCTAAAAAAAGACACAGAACTCCTCAGTGTCTGCAATCATGCAGAGAAAGTGTTTGTGTGGAACGATGAGACTGCCAGGTGACCTGCAGACCTGCATGTAGCTCTTTGTGGAAGAGTGGAACGCCTCAAAACAACATCACGAATAGAGTGAGGATACTGAGACGTTCCTGTCAAGATGTTATCGCAGTAAATGGTGGAAATACTGACAATGTTACGCCGGAGTCACACTGGACGCGATAGCGCCGCACAGCGGCGCGGAGCGGAGAGCGCGCCGCTGCGCGGCGCTCTATTGGTCACACCAGACGCGATTTGTTTCCGCGACGGTCGGCAGGCGCTTCTGCTAGAGCTATTGCTTTTTTGCCATCATGGTCAATAACCAGGATATCTCCCAGTGTTTCTGCTAAAAGGGGATGGTCTCTGCCCCTGTTGACACATACCCCGCCCCCCAGCTCCGCAGTCGGCCCACTTCATTGATCGGTTTGTGCGCGCGTGTGCGTGTCTTTCTGTTCTGTTGTGTGTCTGTGTGCACGCACGCAGGTCTTTCCGTCGGTCAATTAATAAACTGAAAATATTACCAGATGTTTCTTCCCAGAAGAACCGCTCCCCTGCCTCTCTCTCGTTCAAACGCAGCCCCAAGCCCCGCTCCAGTGTGCCCCCTTCATTGATCTGTCTCTGTGTGTATCTGTCTTTTTTGTGTGTCTCTGTGCTCGTGAACATGTCTGTGTTTTGATTGTATGCATATTTTCATCTCTACAGTCTGTTTAGACACAAAAACATGATCACATTTGTCAATCGCGGCGTTTTATTGTGAAAAATTGGTTCTATTTTGAAAATAAACCGGATTTTCTCATGTATTTTGATGCAACTTCCTGCCAGTATTGACGCGGAGCGCTCGCGGCTCGCGCACAAAATAGGCCAGACGCCGAAACGTTGCGCTGCACCGCGCGGACCCTCCGCGCCGCTCCGCGTCGCCTCGCGCCTGGTGTGACCGACGCCATAGGTTAACATGGGCGCCGAATGGAAGCGCACGCCGTTCCGCGCCGCTTCGCGGCGCTATCGCGTCCAGTGTGACTCCGGCGTTATTGGGGCTGTCTTTATTGGTGTCTTCATTTTGGGGTAATATATACATATATAAAGGAAAATGGTGTGTCGTCTTATTCATTCTTAGTAAAATCAAAACAAACTAATGTATTTCATCAGCATTCAGATCAAATAGGAAAATAGCTGAAGTATGTGGTCACCATTAGCTTTACACTTCAGAGTCAGCTTATGGAAGCATCTGCACACGGTCTGGTGCAGCGGTACGGTGGTCGACTCCTGATCAGAATATTGCAGGTTCGATTCCCGTCTTGCCCGCCCATGTATCAAGTGTCCTTGGGCAAGATGCTGAACCTCTGATGGAAGGTTGGCGCCAGTGGAGCTGCTGTGAATGTGTGTGTCTGGAAATAGAAATAGCATTAAAAAAAAAAGGGGAACATTTCTATCAGAATTTGGGCTTGTTGATGAAGGAGCGGGCAGAAGCCAAGCTTATTAAAGCCCGCCCCTTTTACTTTTCCTGCTAGTTTAACAACACATTTTTATTTATGAGCTTGAAATCAAAGAAAATAAAGATGACAAATAAATCAACATTTTTAGTATCACCACATCACCATTCTTAACATAGTTGCAAACCTCACACTTAGATTACATATGTTGTCTTTAAAGTCCGTACTCACTATACTGTCACCAAACCAGTTTTATGTAAAGTGTTTTGAAGATATGAATGTTTTGACTATAGGGCTGTGGATCGTTGCTCAGGTGGAGATCCGATACGATTCATGAATCAAGCTCAACGGTTCACGAATCAAACCACGATTCTCACTTTTTAAGACTGCTTATTGCTATGTGTTTATTTACTAGATGGAAGAAAAATGAAATTATTTGTATTAAATCAACAACATTTATACCTTTATTTAGAACAGGAGATCAGAATCAACATAATTGATTAAAAAAAAAAACAACTCAAAGATTCAGATAGAAAGAAATTTTGTTTGTCATTTTAAACTTTTTTTTGTGTGAAGTTTGTGCTAAAGTGGGTGCTAGCGAGTATTATGCTAGTTTTCTATTGGTCGCACATAATAAAAAAGAAAGTAGTTATTTGCACGTAATGTTTTCAAAATACATCCTGAAAGTGATGCTTTCTGCTCAGTTACATAAACACTGAGGAGAGCAGCCTTTAGTGAAGGAGGTGTCAATGCCAAAATAATAAATAATAGCCCAAGCAGATGTAGACACTTCTTTTTTATTTTTTTATTTTTTATTTTTTTGAATTAACTTTGTTGTAAACATCAGTTTCAGTACAGAAAAACTGTGCAAAATAGCTGAGTCATTCATTTGTCTCAGTGGTGTTACCGTAGTGTGATGTCATCAACAAGTCGCAACCCCCTGAGCCGATCTGTAAGCCGAGAACATTTGGTACCTACACCGGCCTGATAAACCCCGAAGAGTTAAAATGTGTCTCCTGAAATTAAACTTTCTGTTCTCAAGTGTGGGGTTTGCATTAGTTTGCAGTAACAGTAAAGTGCATGAATGTGAATTCCCTTATAAAGCTCGCTCCCTCCACTGCAGGAGTCTCAGTTCATTAAACTCGCTACTCAAAGCACCACAGTCATGTCAGGAAGAAGGATGTTCACTTCTGTAAGTGATCTCACAAACTTCTGCAGAAAACAAACCGTCTTTTTCCATCATCGGGTTTAGTTGGGAACTCTTTGCATCATTATTTCTGCCATTAAAGATGTCTTTTATTGACATATGAGCAGGTTCTGTCAGGCTGGTCTGACAACAAATGCACGTCTAATTTATCATTTCCACTTAAGGGCGCCATATTTCCATCCTGCCATGAAATGGACAGGTTTGGCCTGCGGCTCGCCGCCCGCCTCACAGACCTGAAATGTGTTGGTGAGGACGCATCCATCCTGCCTTCAGAATCACTCTCTTTCACTGCAGCCATAATTACCACTGTCTGAGGGTAACCAGCAGTGGCGGATCTCATTATGCCATATGGGTCGCGTACGCGAATACAGGGAGACGCCAACTATTTACATATGAATGCAGTCAGCTATGCAGACGCATGCACTAACCGGCACTCTCACACATAAAGGTGTGTGCAGGCAACCATACTCAGAGCTGGCTTTACATACGTGCAGCCGCTCATAAATTTAGAGACTTTCGTCAGAGGGCCGTCGCCCAGCCGACAGGGATATGAACCCAATATAGCATCCTAGAGATAAGCCGCTGACTCTGAAAGCTGAACTAATATTATTTGCACGGTGTCGAACGTTTATCTGGCACCGCCTGCAAAGTGATGGTTCGATGTCACTTTTGTTTAATAATGATGTGCCAATAGTAATATGCCTGCTGGCTGGGAACCTATTACAGTTTCAAAAGATTATCCAAATACAATCTAATTTGAATATTGCGTTTTGACAGCCTTTGACTGAAGGGGTTGGGGATGTGCAATGTGATATTTTTTTTGCCTTTTTAAAAATTCCAATTAACATTTTTAATGCTCAACAAACCAATGACGGCTCCAAATACGCAGGAGTGTTTGACTGTGCTAAATCTCCTGATTGGTTTCAGACAAAGGCGAGAGAAAAATGACTTTTGCACAAGGCAAACTTTTGATTAGCTTTAGAGACGTGTCCTGTTCGTTGACTTTAAATTGATAACGCAGGAAAAAAAAGTATTTAAATTCTGTGCAAGAGGGGAAAGACGTTTAATCTTTGATAGGCCACATGTAAGATTATTCTAATCATTTCTTGGTGTTCAGGAGACTGTTGCATTCTTTTGCTTGGTTAAGTGGTGGAATCTTAACCGCCTCATGTATATGTAAAAAATAGGTTTTGTTACAAAATGAAGCCCCTAAAATTGGACGAAGCATTTCTTTACTCGTTCCTACCAATTATGTAAGATATTTTCAAAGCTCACTGGAATCTAAAATAGGATGTGCCACTTTATTAAAAACAGCCTGCACACCTGGAGCCCTGAATTCTTTGCCTTTTTCCTCCCAAAAATAATACTTAGCTGAAAAAAGTCAAGACAGCAGTTTAAGACATTTGCAGTTTGCAAATTATTAAAATCCAGACAATCAAACTTTGTTACATGTCACCAAAACGTCTGATTTCATGAATTCTTAAAGTTTTATTGTGGTAAAACTTGTGTTCCATCTTCTTTTCAGTTCTAAGCTGTCATATCAGTTTCTAACTTCTTTTTCATCCCATGATTTTATGGTTTTGCATGAATGCATGTTTTTTTTCAACAAGGTTGTAACATTCTCTTTCAGTTTCTTGCATTCATTTGTGTCTTTGGCTGTTGTTCTCTTCTAGCTTTAAATTTCTTAGTTTCAACCCCAGAATTTCTTGTGTCTTAACTTTTGACACATCTCTCTTCTGGCTCTACAAACTCTTAGTGTTTGCGTGATCAGCTGATTTCAAAACCGTGCAGTTTTGCCAGCTAGTCTCTCAATATTTTTCTGCTCCTTTTTTTGCAGGTGAATTCCTTGAAACTCTCTTAATCTTTATCAAAATGTCTTTGTATTAGCTGCACTTCCCTTTTGAAAGCTGGATGTGTACTGTCCGCAGACTGAAGAAACATGGTAACTTCAGTTCAACCTCTGTGGTTACAAAGGTTGGAATTTTGTTTTTCCGGATTTTTGTTTTCAAGACATTTGAGAAACCAGTTTTTTTCTTGACACAGTTAATTATAGTCTCACCCACTAATATACATGTAAAAACAAAGAGTGATTAACTCAAGAGTTACTCAACCTGTTTCTATGGTCAGAAAAAGTGCAGCTCTATGGGTTGAAAAAGTATTTTTTTGATGTCAGAGGGGAAGGAACAGACTGGTTCCGGCTAGTACCAACTGATCATGGTTCTAACACCACATCCTATCTGAGTATTGTTGTTGACCATGTCCATCCCTTTCTGACCACATTGTTCCATCTTCTGATACTTCCAGCAGGATAAGGCTCCATGTCATAAGGCTGGAATCATCTCAGACTGGTTTCTAGAACAATGACTTCTCTGGACTCTAATGAGTCACCAGAACCCAATAGAACCTTTTGGATGTGGTGGAACAGGAGATCGGCATCACGGATGTTCAGCCAACAAATCTGCAGCAACTGTGATGCTGTCAAGTCAATATGGACCGAAGGAATGTTTCTAGAACCTTGTTGGATCTATCCCCAAGGATTAAGGAAGAACTTGTACCTGATGGACACGTAGAGAGGAAGAACGGTGATGATGTTGGTAGAAGGATGTCTGAGTTTGCAGTGAACTGGGTAGGATGGTGATGGATGACTCACTGTGGCGCCCCCTAAAGGAGCCAGTCAATAGAAAAATCATTTAAAGCAATTTTTTAGCGTCTCAAAAAAAATTCTAAAAAAAAAAAAATTATTATTAGGGTAAATGTAATGCTGTTTAACATGGGAGAAGACACGCTCATAATCTACATTTAATACTTTTTAAATTGATTTAATTAGACTGGTTTGAGTTTTAATGAGGATCTGTGTTTCTGTCACTCCACCAAGCAGCTCATTACTGATGAGAATTTTACTATTTTCCATTAAGAAATTGATGCAAAAAGAGTCGGTAGGGAGCATTTTGCTATAAATATCTCTGATTTCTTTTCATTTTTCTTTCTCTTTGCAAATCTTTGAAGTAGGAGGCGGTGCTGCTGCAGTTAGACTTTCTGGCTGATGAAATAGATGTTGGTCTGTGAACATCTTTTTTATCTCCCAAGGCTGGAACATGGGCTCAGCAGGACTCAATTGATTGTTGGATGAGAGGACCTTCATCTGGAAAGTATCTGATGAGCTTGACTTTGCCTCATTTGGGGACTGGAATACCAGAGTGATAAGCTTTAAACAGTGATAGACACAGCTGTGTCACACACACACACACACAGATGCACACAGACACAGCTGTAGTGGTCTACAATAAAGAGTTTTGTACGGATGGGTTTTATTTTGCACTCGGCTGAGGAGAATTTGGCCGTGATAAATGCATAGGTGGCAGTGCGGCAGCGAGGGAAAATAACATCTCTTCATGGCGTGTGAGACATCTGCGTGGTCGAGCATATCCGTTTCTTCAGCAGAATTTTGATGAGTTCATTGGCAGAGAGATCGCCTGCTGTTGCTTGACTTGTAATGGAGCCAAAATCATGCTAGGTTCTGTTGGAAGAAATGTTAATTTCTGCCTGAAGGCATGTAAAGACACATGAAAGTGATTGTTAGATCCTCTTTGCTGCTGGTTTTTTTCTCTTCTTGTCCTCATCCACCTCTCTTTTCTGTATTTTAAGGATATAAAAGTACATTTATGCTTTGCTCTGTGAACCACTCTACACAGTTTAAAGTTTTTCACATTTTTCTGTAAAAAAATCAAATGGATTTAAGAATATTAGAGAATAATGTTTCTTTAAACTCAGCTGTGCTTATGAACAACATAAAGAAAGTGTGAATCTCAGTAGAAGCAGTCCATTTAATTTAGAAATAGCTTTTTAAAACGATACTTGACTTAAAACAACATTAAACATACATCTAAAGTTTGAGGATCTGACAGAACAGAGAAAATAATTACAGCTCTCTGTCTACTAACTGGATTTCTTTGAAGAGAGAAATAACCGATGTTCCTGACAAAAACCTACTGTCAGATTCTCCAAGTGTGTTCAGGACGGCAACCTCCAGCTGCTGGCATGTCTGCAGACAGGGCACGAGTCCACATGCGCTCATGCAGAGGAACATGCAGAGGAACATGCAGCTGAACGCAACAGAGACCAAAGGAAGGATTAGCTCCCCTCCTGTTTGGACAGAGCTGTCCAGTCTGGTCCTAAGTTACTGCTGTCCTGCTGCTTTTCCAGCTCCCCATGTTTAGGGACTGGACTTGTACAATAACAGAGCCTAACACAAGAAAATAACAAAGATGATGTTCAGCTTTGACACAGAACTGCAACCTTTTTGAGCTAATAAGACTTTAGTTGGTGAGTTTTCCTCACAACAAAAATCCTCTGCTGGTCAAAAGTGACTCTAACTGATCAAGACAGTTCAGCAATCCTAACATGAACAAATGGGCACAAACAGAGCACACAAAACGCAGATAAAAAGCCACAGCAGGACAATCCAGCAGACGTAGACCTACGAAGAAAACAAAAAAGTACCATCCATCCATCCATCCATCCATCCATTCGTCTTCTTCCATTCATCCGGGACTGGGTCGCAGGGGCAGCAGTCTAAGCAAAGATGCCCAGACTTCCCTCTCCCCGGCCACTTTCTCCAGCTCCTCTGGGGGGATCCCGAGGCGTTCCCAGGTCAGCCAAGAGACGTAGTCTCTCCAGGGTGTCCTGGGTCTTCTCCGAGGCTCAACCCAGTGAGACATGCCTAGAACACCTCTCCAGGGAGACGTCCATGAGGCATCCGGACCAGATTCCCAAGCCACCTCAACTGGTTCCTCTGAATGTAGAGGAGAAGAAGCTCTACTCCGAGCTCTCTCCAGATGACCGAGCTTCTCACCCTATCTCTGAGGGAGCGCCCAGCCACCCTGCAGAGGAGGCTCCTTGTAGTCGAGATCTTGTTCTTTTGGTCATGACCAGTTTAGGGGTGAAACACCAAAATCATGCTAGTAAAGACCAAGAAAATGCAAAAGAGATCAAAGAGTTGCCTAACTAAATAGTTCAGTTCAACACCTTCAGTCCTGTGTACCATCACATAAAGTATAGATCTTGGGTTTTAACCAAACCTAAGCCAACAACAAGCCGCTACTTGAAGTTCAAGTTGGACCTAATCTAATCCTGACTCAACATTTGCCTCTTCCAGCCTGTTAGCCGCAGTGTGCCTCCAATGAGGCCAACAACAGAACACACAGAAAAAAATCACCTTCAGTCAAATCACATAAATGATTTTGAAGACACCTTTCCCACAGGAGGGTGCTAAATGTTTTTAAACTGAAAATTAACAATAGTATTTTGACACCAACTCAGTAACTGATGCCGGGTTCACACAGCACACGGAAGCGCCACAAAGTGGAGAGCGCGGAATATCCTTCACCTCCAGTTCACACCAGTTTTTCGTGACGGTCGACAGTCAAATCTGCTCAGCTATGGTTATTTTAACTTCTACAGCTAATTTGACATCGTCCATCTTGACTTGTGGCCAACTGCTCTCTGCCACTCGTTGATTGTAAATGAACCCACCCACTGTCACAAGCACACCCTGGACCTTGTTTTAACTTATGGCATAGAGATTAGTCATCTGAGTGTCCATCCTCACAACCCCATACTTTCTGATCATTTTTTAATTACCTATCAGTTTATATTAGAAAACACCATAGCTCCAGTGATTAAGAAAGAGCTGAAACGAACATTATCTGACCGTTCTGTATCTGAATTTAAACTCTCAGTCCAACCAATGTTTAGTAACATGTTAGATAAATACTCTCAGAGCTCTTTAAGCCCCGTTGATAATGAGCAGTTTGTCAATGATACCATGCAAGCCCTCAGAGGAACCCTTGATGTTGTTGCCCCTCTGAAACTCAAGCTTGTTAGACAAAACAGAGTAGCACCATGGTTTAACGCTGAAACACGTTCCCTCAAACAAATAACTCGTAAATTAGAAAGAAAATGGCGCCGTTCTGGCTCAGAGCACTCTCTGAATGCTTGGAAATGCAGCCTCTTAAGCTATAAAAAATCCCTGCGTAAAGCGAGAACTCAATATTACTCATCTTTAATAGCAGAAAATGCAAATAATCCACGATTTCTCTTTAGTACCATAGCCAGGCTGACCAGCAGCCACAGCTCGGTTGAACCACATATTCCTGCTGCCCTCAGCTCTGAAGACTTTGTTACATTCTTTGATGATAAAATCTCAAATATCAGATGCAAATTGAACAAGGTTATTCCTACCATTACCCCTGAGCAAATTAAAATGGTAGAAAGGAAAACATCCATAGAAATGTCTGTAACATTAGATTGCTTTACTGCTGTGGACCAAGCAGAAATAGCATCAGTTATTACATCTTCTAAAACTTCCACTTGTCTCCTAGACCCAATCCCCACTAAACTTTTTAAAGAAATCTTCCCCCTAATCAGTGAATCTATTCTAACCATAATAAATGCCTCCCTGGAAACTGGTTATGTGCCTCAGTCTTTTAAATGTGCTGTTGTTAAACCTCTTTTGAAAAAGCCCAGCCTGGATCCTGACATTCTGGCCAACTATAGACCAATATCTAATCTCCCATTCATATCTAAAATCCTAGAAAGAGTTGTGGTAAA
This sequence comes from Oryzias javanicus, assembly GCA_003999625.1. Lineage (NCBI taxonomy): Eukaryota > Metazoa > Chordata > Actinopteri > Beloniformes > Adrianichthyidae > Oryzias > Oryzias javanicus. Next base: position 2,613,428 of record CM012447.1, read on the forward strand.
GCAGCTGCAGTGCCACCTACAGGACAACAATCACTTTGAGGATTTTCAGTCGGGTTTCAGACCTCACCATAGCACTGAAACTGCACTGGTCAGAGTTACCAATGATTTGCTATTAGCTTCAGAAAAGGGACTAATCTCTGTTCTGGTCCTGTTAGACCTCAGCGCAGCCTTTGATACTATTGACCACAGCATCTTACTCCATAGACTAGAGCATGACATAGGGATCAAAGGATCTGCCCTCCAGTGGTTTGAATCCTATCTATCTGATAGACACCAGTTTGTTCACGTAAATGGACAGTCCTCTCATTGTACTCGAGTTAGCTACGGAGTCCCACAGGGCTCAGTTTTAGGGCCCATCCTATTCATGCTTTACATGCTGCCCTTAGGAGACATAATCAGGAAACACAGCATTAATTTCCACTGTTATGCAGATGATACACAGCTGTATTTATCCATTAAACCAGATCAGAATGACCACCTAGAAAAACTGAATTCCTGCATTAGAGACATTAAGTCCTGGATGACAATTAATTACCTCCTTCTGAACCCAGAGAAAACTGAGGTCATGATACTGGGTCCTAAACACCTGAGAGATGCTCTCTCAGATAAGATAGTCTCCTTGGATGGTGTAAATATTGCTCCCAATTCTTCAGTCAGAAACTTAGGGGTCTTATTTGACCAGGATTTATCATTTAATGCTCAAATATCTCAAGCTTGTAAAACTGCATTTTTTCACCTACGCAATATCGCTAAGATTAAAAATATGTTATCTAAAAGTGATGCTGAAAAACTCATCCATGCATTTGTTACGTCGAGACTGGATTACTGTAACTCTTTACTGATAGCATGCCCTAAAGTTCTTTAAAAGGTCTTCAGCTTGTCCAGAATGCAGCAGCAAGATTGTTAGCAGGAACTAGCAGAAGAGAACACATCACTCCTGTGTTGGCTTCTCTCCACTGGCTCCCAGTTGAATTTAGAGTAAAGTTCAAAATCCTCCTGTTAACATATAAGGCTCTGAATGGTGTGGCCCCATCCTATATTAGAGATCTCATAGTTCCTTACCAGCCAATCAGAACGCTTCGCTCACAGAATGCAGGACTGCTTGTAGTTCCTAGAATTTTAAAAGTACAGTCGGAGGTAGAACCTTCAGTTATCAAGCTCCTGTTCTATGGAATAAGCTCCCAGCCCATGTCAGAGAGGCAGGTACAGTTTCTACCTTCAAAACTAGCCTTAAAACATTCCTATTTGGACAGGCGTTCTGCCAGACTAGCCAGTAATCATAGAATAATTAACATAATGCTCCCATACTGCTCTGAAGTTTGGGGAAATAATTATTATAATCACATACTTCTCCAATATATGCTTGAAATATAAATGATGAAATATGTATATTCTCTACATAATAACATAGAAGGCTGCTAGAAGTTAGAAGCTGGGAAAAGTATGGTGCACTGGGCTCTGTCCTCTTTTCCATCTACCTCTCCTCTCCTCTACTTTTTTATTTACTTCTAATTGTATGCCTTTGTTGGTGGTGCAGTATAATTCACATGTTTTTCCTTCTCTCCGACTCCCCTGTGGGAGACCGGGAGAGATTGCAGTTTCCGGGAGACTTGTTGGTGATCCTGACGAAGCCCCGCCCATCTGGATGAAGCCCCGTCACCATCCGTCACCATCCTGCATCTCTGAGTGGGAGTGATTCCTGGTGGGTCGTCTGTCCTCCTGCTCCTGGTCGTGGTCTGCAGTTCTGCCTCATCTGGACTATGGACTTAATCATCACTTGTCCCTCAGCTCTATATGAATGAACTCAGCTCTATATGAATGAACTCTACTCATATATGCAGTTTTAGCAGCTAACTTTTCTTTAACCGTTCTGGTATCGCCTGTCCGTCCTGGGATGGGATCTCTCCCTCATGTGGGAATCCCTAAGGTTTCTTCTTTTTTTTCCTGACTCAGGTTTTTTTTTAGGAGTTTTTCCTTACCGCGAGGGAGGGTCTAAGGACAGGGATGACCTGTTCTTTATAGTCTGTTTAGTTTTTACCTATTGTGCATATTTTATGACTCCATCTGTGCATCTGTAAAAACTGCAGGCATGAAGCCCAATGAGGCAAATTGAATTTGTGATATTGGGCTATATAAATAAAATTGAATTGAATTGAATTGTGTTTTCAGACATCCCAAACCACACCCATTGCTCCATAGTCGGCCCACTACAATCATCTGGGTTTTGTCTCAGACTGCTTAAAGTCCCCCATGACAATTTTTTTATTAAAAAAAAAAAAAAAAAAAAACGCTCTAAGTATGGTTTTAATTATGATTGTGAAGTTTTTAACCAAAATACCATAACTTAAATGTCTTAAAAAGTTATTTTCATGTTGATCTGAAGCCTTCCTCTAAAAAATATTCTCTGTGGGGGCGTGGCTCTTTGGAGCTGAGCTGAGTCCCCCCCTGTCTGATTATGGTGGCTCTATGTCTAACTAGCAAAAATCATCACTGCTGCTCCGCAAAAAAATGTCTAGCAGTTTTGTTTTGAGCTGGTTGTCAGCTCGAACAAGGAAGTTGAGAGCTTCACAGAGCAAACTTTCACCGATCCTTTACAGTTGCAGTGAAATGAGCCGCCGTTCGCATTTCTGTGGTCACATCACGAAGCTCCGTGCCAGCTTGACTGACAGCGATTTAAAAGGAGAAATACTCGGAAATGCAAAAGCAAAATTATTTCTTACTATATTTGTTCTCTTTCATGAGAAAAACACCAAACGTACATGTTAAAAACTCAAAAAACATGATTTAAGATGCTTGTATGAAACTTTTGCTTTTAAAGGAGCTGCGGGAATTTCCCATGGGGGGAGCGCAGTTAAAGAGAATGCCAGCCATCTGCTACGCACACACACACACACACACACACACACACACACACCTTCACATATATATATGGAAAATCCATCTTTTGTCCATTTTGATTGCCAATTAATTGTTGTTTTTCATGGTTGTCTAAGAAGTTTATTGTTCAAATCCTGGAGAATAAAGAGACAGAAGTGAGTTTGAGTGAGGGGAGGGATGCCTGGGATCATTGTTTTTGGTTAAATTGACTTAAGGTGTAAAACCATCAAGGTCACCCCCAAAACTTCTGAGCGCGCGAGGACTCTTTCTGAGTCTAAATCCAAGCAGGAAGGGCTCACGATGCTCAGAATTGTCCACGAGGAATGTGTGATACGTGCGTGGAGATGTATTATTTTGAGTTTTGACTCAGAATAAACACCAGAATCAGCAGAGCTGCACACATGGAGACGCGGCAGAGGAGATGATTGAGAAGGTCTCAACCAATCAGGACACAGAACAGGGTGCGCTGTTTGAAAAAACGCAGCAGCGTAATCACTCTGAAAGAATCAGGGAGGCGTGAAAGATGAACTGAGATGTAGAAAGAAAACACAACATTCTGATCTATCTAACAGAGATTCATGGGGGTTCAGATGGGGAGGGGGGAGAATAAAAAACATGTTTTATGTGGGTCTTAATCTGTACGGCCTGATGGGAAAAAAACATGATGCCTTTCTGATATTGTTCAGGGGGCTGGACAAGACGTGGGGGCGGGCCGGATGTGGCCCACGGGCCGTAGTTTCCCCATGTCTGGTCTACCCTGAGGCTGATGGGTTCAAGTCTGTGGTTGACTTATATTACAACTCTAAAAATTACACCCAAAGCCTCCCTGTTTGATTTTCAGCACTAAAAGTAGTACTTGGTATTTTAAACTTGTTTTGTTGCATTTTTCTTATGGTCAAATTAAAACTGTGTTTGCGTGTATTTATTTAAATGCACTATGTAGTTGTGCAAACCAGAAGGCTACAAGCTTCCTGCTCTGCTTCATCCTGATGCATCCACTTGCAGACAAATAGATCCATGAACGTCTTTGTTTTCCTAGACTGAGCTGACATCTGGATCAAAACTGTACGGCCGGATAACTCTGATATCGCTAGCTGCTATATGCTTTTAATATCAGTCCATTCTTTCCACATATACCTGAATAAATGGAGGCTTGTAAACACTTTGAGTCAATCATCTTAGAGGATGAGGATTGCTGGAAAAGCTGGAGGAACAGGATTTAGCAACTTCCTGCTGAAAAGGAAGCTTAAAATGAAGAATTTATCTTTTTAATAAGAAAACACTAAATAAGACTTTTACCTGAATCTGCTGGATGTCTCCTAGTCATTGAGAGACACAGCATCACCAAACACAGCGGGACCTAAAGATGCTGTCAATCATGTGAGCAGTCCACTCCTCTGCCCATCCTCCCGCAGCTGTGGGACTCATCTCCCAGCTTTGCAGTCAGTGGAGCATGTCAGCGTCCATCTTCACAGAGAACGCTGGCGTTTTTTCCATCTCATTATGCACATACATACATACATACAAACTAACGGGGCCTGCTGAAAGAAAGCGTGAAAACGTGCAATCAAATTGCTGTTGAGAACAGGGTCTGTGTGAGAAGTGAATTTATGAGCCGGCTTCTGTCTTTTTCATCTGGAAGAGAAAACATCTGCCCTGCAAACATCTCGCTCAATGTTTATGACGATAAAGAAAAATCACAGCTTTCACTTTCACAGCAATGATCCATCACACGTGTTCTGTTTTCTATATGTAACAAAATGTCATAATTTTTTCAACCAAATTTTCACTGTTTCCCCAAGAGTTTAGAGATAATTGTTTAATTTGTTAATTTAATTCTGAAACATCAATTTGATTTAGAAAAAAACATCATGATTTGTTTTCACTTTCACACATTAAAACCTGTTCTTATGGATACATAAAATGTCAATGAGACGTTATGAACATTTTTATAGAAAAGACGTTTAGTCCTCAGTCTTTATAGAATAATATTCTTATACCTTTGGTTTATCTATAACATTTTGGGCTGTTAAGCAGGAGTAAAGTACATTTTTTGCTACAGCCAAGCATTCAATTCTTGGCAAAGATCTATTTATAAAGTTCTTTTGTCCAGATTGGAGGAGATTCTGGACACAGAAAAGTCAGCTGTGTTTGATGGTCCTGGTGTCTCGATGGCATTTTCCATGCAACCTGCACCTTTTCTCTTCTTCATCCACTCCTTTAGAAGATTCAGCCTGCACTTCTTCATCCTCACTTTGGATCTTCCTCTTAAACTTTTGACTAGTTTTTCTTTGCGTGTTCTTTTTTAATTCATTTTTGTCGTTGAGGTTCCGCAACCCTCAGGACGCGTCAACGGAGGATGCGGGACTAGGCCCGGGCCCGGACGTGGCACTGGACGTGAACCAAGCCCGGATGAGGCACCAGACGTGGCATCGGAACCAAATCGGTACCAGATGCAGAACTGGATTAGTGTACCGGTGCTCCCCCCATTCTGAAACCGGACCGGTTCTGGTACGTGGCCTGGAGGTAGGGGACCTGTGATTTAATGGGAACAACCAGCACGTCAAAAGCGATGAGCCCGGGACACCTGAAACGTCAAAAAGTGACATGGAGGGATCACAAACTTTTAACATGCGATGAGTAGAGAACGAGGATGTTCTGTTACTGACCAAGAGAGGATAAACCGGGAGAGAGAGATCCAGAGCATTTACTGGCCAATGCACCACTAAAACAAAGCTCACAGCTTCAGTGTCATTTTTTTTTTTTTCTTTCATAAGAGCGACTGCGACTTCTGTCATGTGTTATGCAGAGAAAACCGGCCACACAGCTGATCTCTCCAGCCGGAGCGGCATTCCGGCTCTACGAACGCCACTCTGGACCGTTTCGGCTTAATGTCACCTCTACTGTTGTTGCTTAAATCATTGACTGCAAATCTGAAGATAATTGTATTATTTGATCACAATCCTAGAAAACACACACAAGCCTAATAGTTCCTGAAGCAGTAAAGTGGGCCCTCATTAGTATGCATCCCCCTCCATGCTCCATTATGTGGACTTGTTTCTGGGAAGTTTTGCAGTTTTCTGGGGTTTCGACTTTTTGGCCACTGAAATTTAAACATTTCCATGTATCTCCAGCCAATTATGATCAAGCTAGATTTAGTGATTTAGAAAATAAACATTTAATCATTAATACTCATGATGTATTTGTGGCCTGCTTGGTTTTTCGATAGTTGGCTAATACAGCTAATATTGCTAATATACAGCCTGTGCTGCCTTCATTTAAGGCTTTTAATCTTTTACAGCTCCAGGCCAATTTGTTTTTTGTATTTTGTTCCAATATGACTCTGAACATTTGGGTTGATGACACCAGGTTTAGACGGTGAGCTGAAAAGACTTTTTTTGTCACAGCAGTCTGCACCAAGGTTTTAAAGCAATATGTACTGAGGCTAAAAGGCTAAAAACACACCAAACTTACTCATTGAAGTGTGTTTAAATTAAAATATTCTAGGTTATATATATTTTTTAACATGTCAGTCCAAAGGCTTCAAGTGTTGGACAGATTTTACTGTTACAATAGGGCAGGGCCGTGCAGAGACATTTGGAGGGGCAGGTGCTCAAAGTTAAAAAAAGGGCACATGGAACAAAAATTTGAAGCACCGTACTACATACCTTACAATATAACTGAACTGTCGTAACCCATATTCATGAAGAATGCAACACGGAATCACGACATACTATCATACATCAAGACAATATAATATAAACTTTATCCCACATTAACAAAATTCACTCATTACAGCAGCAAAAACAGTTAAGACAGACAGTACAATTAGACAACACAAGACAAGCAAGGATTAATAAAGGTACCCATGGGGGAAAAAAAAAACAACTATCGGCTTTAGTCCATGTGCATTAAGTAGGCTACAAGAAAAAACCTATGGACATTTTGAAGTGAAGGCTAGAGAATATTGCTTGTTGCAGGTAGTTGTATTAACAAATACAATGTATAGTCAACAGGGGCGGTTCTACACTGAATGACTCCCCTAATGGTTGCCGTCTTCAATCCTATGATTGGCACATTTTTAGACTGGTTACATTATGTTTTGTCACCCTCGAGTAGTTGTTTATAGTTAATATTAATCTTAAAAACTACCAACAGATTTATGAATATACTATTGCCTAAATATAGAACCCAACATGATGAAACAAAATAATAAACTTAATGCACACAGGCTCACAACTAATCCACTTTAACAGTTAAAATCTCCAGTTAACTGGTTAAAAAAATTGAAAATGTTATGGTTAAAGACTAACCAGAAAAAAAACAAGAAAAGACAAGAAAATAAAACTTAAAACTACGTTTTTATTTTGACCTTTTTTTTCTTTCTTTTGTAGCTGGACTTTTGGCGATTTTTGAAGTAATTAATCTCAAATAAAATAAATTTTAATTTTCATTATTTTTGGTATCAATTGTAGTATTGAAACTATAGGAACATTTAAATATTTCAAATAATTGTTATTATCTGTAGTACATGTACAAGTGACGCACTGCTGTGCCTGCTGTTCCTTTGACTTTTTTTTTAATATCAGCTGCTGTACCTCACTGTCTGGGAGATGTAAACCCAGAAACCGAGATGTGCACGATGTTTTTATTCAGATCTTTAAAATAAATAAACCTGATCTCAGTATCCGAATCCATGACAAGTGCCCTCAGGCAGAGGGAGCTTCAGGTTAACAGGAAAATTTGGCACTAATTAATAGGCTTTTATATTTATCATATTTTTCTCTCATTTAAAAAAATATTTTTTTTTTTGAACAATTGATTTTTTTAAAGTTTCATAATGTAGACACCCCCCACTTTTGTCCCCCGTACGTCCATTTAATTTGGTAGAGACCCCCCAGCCCAATCTCAGTGAAATGCGTACTTATTCCAGGACTTTGGATACCGTGCATAATTTACGAGAAACACGGTTTTTGCGTGCATATAATATGTACGATCCTGCACGGTCCTGAATGTGTTTAAATGTCTTTTCCACATTTAAAACATCCCCTGGTGGACGTAATCCTAACCTTGACCAGCATTTTTAAATGCGCCAGAGGTTGTCTGACCACGTGATCAAAACGAAACCTAAAAACCGTGTATAGTGATGGTTGCAGGCTTGCTGTCAGATCTGCCAGCGCAAGGAATTGTGGGTAACCATTTCTTTTGCCTGTCTGGTTAGAATTGGGTTTAAGTTTGAGTTTTCATTTATGTGTTTTGTTGTCTGACCGTTTAACACTGTTTCCATTTGTTATTTTGGCTTATTGTGTTTCACTTCTACCTGCACCCTGAGTGAGAATGAGGGAGAGACTGATCACTACCCCACTTCTTTTGGTCACCATGACGCTATGAAAAGTAAAACATGTATTTCGCGGAGGCGGACTTATCTCGGTTCGTGTCATCGCAGCAGTACTGTTATCGATGTTACGATAATTCAAAATATTTCGACAAGGGCACTTTGGGAATCAAGGGGCAAAGGGGCAGGTGCCCGAGCACCCAGCGCCCCCCCCCCTCTGCACGTGCCTGCAATAGGGGATTATGAATCTTCAGACACAAAAGGTGTATATTTGTATAAACTCCTCTTGTATTTGAGGATAAACTTTATTTATATTCATTTTGATTGTATACTTTTTTGTTCGGCTGGACAGAAAAGAAGAAGAGAGGAGTGGGATGTTAGTGATAGAAGATATACTGGAGGTACAAAACAAGGGAAAGAAAAGAAAAGAAAAAAACGATTTTTGAATTTAAAATCAAACCATTTTTAAAGGCTTTTTAAGCTACATTTGGTGTATGTTTGTGTATGTGTTAGTTAATGATTGAGGATTTGAAACGACTCATGCATGAAACAAATCTGATTTCTGATGCCAGAGCTCACAACAGTTTGTGACATAAAGGAAGAAAGCGGGCTGGTCTCCCGTTACCATGGTAACCAGACATGGTTAAGACTGAGGCAATCATCTGGAATAAAAACAAATGATGAAGCTACCCTGTGTCTCATGGCCTTCAGTCTGTATAAGCTGAACATCAGAGACGGTGCCTGATGATCTAATGCTAGAAATGTTTATATTTTTCAAAACTGAAAGTTATTTCACAATTTGCACATTGTGCAAAGCATACCCAACAGAGATCTTAAAGAGTCCTGTAAATATGTCAAATGTGGCTTGAAGACCCCAAGCAGATCATTTGGGATAAATCTGTATAACTGAAAACCTTTGCATAATTTTTACATATAATCTGAAGCATCAAAGAGGAAGAGTTGATGCTGCAGCACTGTTCTGTTCTTCAGTCCACACATCTGTCCCCTCATGAGCAGCTACATGAACATATAAATTATGACAAGAAAAAGTCTGTGTTCAAACTTTAGTAATGACATTATTTCACTTTCAAGTCATTCATTGATCTATTTGTCTTCAAATGGATGCACCAGAATGGAGCACAAGATGTCCATTAGACACCTAATATACATCTACTGTAGTGGACTACTTTGTGCTAGATATCTACCAATAATGTTCTGAATATAGAGGTCTCCTACACATCTACATGCAGCCCTCTAATCTGGAGATATTTTAAGATTTTTTTTATTTACTTTTATTTACCAAGTAAAAAATAAATGCAGCAAATCAACCAGTAACAGTTTAGAAAAATATTGATAGACAATGTTGGGTATATTACTTTTAAAAATAATTGATTACTTTACCTTAATTATTGGGTGAAATGAAATACCTTATTCACTACTTATTTTAAAAAGTAATTCACTACAAATTCTCAAGGGAAAAACAGCATCAACAAGATCCTCTTGTCTTTCATTCAATGTAATTTTTCATTTTAAATCACTGATCTTGTGCAAACATTGAACATGGTATGAGACATAACCTGACTTCAGTAGAAATCAGACATCGGTGTGACAACATCTGTGGTCTATGTGTCACTGCTCAGGGAGAGATGAGGGGAAAACTGTTACGTACAAATATTAAATCTGAAACTAAGTCTGTTGAAAACACAAACTGCTTAATGCTTCCAGCAATTTCTTTCTACACTTCAAAAGCAAAAAAGTCATTTTGATAGTAGGGGGCGGGGCTTATGATGACAATTCCAGCTCCTCTTAGAAAACTGTCTTATAAAGAACCGTCTCTTTCAGCTTCCAAGCAGCTCTTCAGGTTGTTTTCTTGCTCAAATTCCTTCATTATTATAAAAACATAAAATTAGAAAATAATTTACTAAGGTAAAAAAAAATGTTTTTATTTATGAATGTTGAATATGGAGATGCTTTTACTCATTAACTTCGATAAGATGTAATAAGAATAAAGAAAACGTGTTTTTTTATCACATCTCAACTTTTTACTTGATAGATTTTCACTTTTTTCTTGCTTAAAGTGAAAAAAATGTATAGCTGCTCTGTATGAGTCTCTCCCTCGTGCATGCGTGCGCTCTCTGTGCGCTTGCAGGTGTCGCAAACTTTTGCCCCCTTTTTTACTCAGCGCAAACCATTAATGGCGCAGACCGCTGACTTTACACATTTTACAGTCAAGGTGAAATAACGGAGTAACGAGGGTTTCAGTAACTGTAATTTATGACAGAAATTTGAACTGTAATTTTTTTGCATTACTGACAAAAGTAATTAAATTACAGTAGTTTGTTACTTTGTAATGCACTACCCCAAAAACTGCTGATAAACATTGATAAATATCCAAAGATTGCTTCTGCACCAAGAAATGGGGATTGCATTTAAATTTCATTGTACAAAGTGCAATAACAAAATAAAGACTATTCTATTCTATTCTATTCTATTCTATTCTAAGATAAGATGTTTCCTTGTTTAATCATGCAGCAGGGTCTCCCACTTCTTCTTTTACTCTGGTTAGAGCCTGTTTGTGCTGTTCTCTGAAGAGAGTAGTACAATCATTAAAGGAACTCTTCAGTTTCTTGGCAATCTCTCTCATGGACTATAGTTCTCTTTTTCTGACCATTTTCTGACCATTTTAGCGTTTAATTGACCCCATAAATATGAGGCTCCAGATCTTTTGAGAGGATAATGCACTTTAGCTTACTTTGTCAGTCAAATGTCTTGGTTATGGTAGTTTTCTGTTTTGAGTTCAGGTTCAATCATTCAGAATTGTGTTCATTTTAGACAGTCATTCCCTCCAGATTTTTCATTATTTTCACCCCCTGCAATCCTGATGATTGCACAAGGAGCCCATCTTGACCTGATCCGTGAATATTCCGCCATAGAGCAGCAGCACCTGGACGTTCAACCGGCAGGCAGAAGCTGTGTCTGCCCGCACCTCAACAATCATCTCTAATCAGGAACTCCTGAGCCAAGGGCTCTCTCCCTAAACCGAACCAAAACAATCCCCTGAAGATGCGATAAGCAGAGACCGTTGTCTTGGAAACCTTCATTCCACCCCTCTCCAGGACCCCTTCTGTAGATTCAACATCTTGTTGACCGTCTTTCTTGTTCTCCTCGATTGTGTCGGAGAGCGCTGTGCGATGATGCATGGCCGCCGCCAGGCTGGACGTGTGGGAGTCCATTTGTGTGAAAGTTTTCATCTATGTTTAATCAATGTGCTTCTAGATTGAAGATGATTGAGTTTTGACATCACATCCTGTACCCTCCTCATGGATCTTTTCTGGGCAATTAGCGCCGCCAGATTGTATGGCTCCTGCCCACCACTGGACAATATGTCTTGTACGTGTTACCTACCACAACTAATTTCCCTTGCGATTGATAAAGTATATATTTATCTCTCTGTTCACATGGTAAGTCCGTGCTCCTTGCATGTCCTGCATTGGACTCCCAGCCAGCAAATCCAAGTGGGCCCCATATGTTTTTAAAGTGGGCAGAAAATGTAGGCCCCAATTGGGTTTCTCCACAGTTTCATGGTGTCCCCAGCTGTGTTCGCCCACATTGACTTAGTTGACTACACCACCTGCCCGGTGGACAGCACAGCCAGCTCCACTGCCCAGGATTCGGCAAAGCTAGCAAGTGATGCCGCCCAGGAGTCAGCAGACTGTCACTGTCCAGGCTTCTAGTCTCTGCAGCGGAGCTGATGTGGACAAACACAGCTGGGGCCACCATGGAAATTGCAGACAAACCCAATTGGGGCCCTCATCATCTGCTCACTTTTAAACCATAAGGGGCCCACTGGGCCTTGTTGGCTTGGGTTTGCTCGTTTTTCGCCTGTAGTTTGAATCCACCCGTAAGGGCAGCGGGGCTTTACTGTTACAGCCTTGTCTAAGGATTTTGTAGGAACCATCTCCAGTAACTACGTCTAAAGTACGTGCAACTTCCTTTAGGCTTAACATGCACGACAAAAATATGTTCCGTTTTCAGCAAGCCTAAAAAACAACTCTAAAAAACATACACTCCTCCTGCTCCTCTCTGTGGGGCTGGACAACCAAAAACAGATTACCCCTGTATGAATGCATCTGACTATACCTTTAGTTGTTCTTTGTGTATTTGATAATCATGTGTGAGGAAAAGGGTCCAGAGTCTACTCTAAAATTTGAGAAGTTACAGTGAAGAGGTGCGACAGTTGCAGATCAGGAGATGAATCACAAACAGCCGAACATCGTCTCTGTTCTGATCCGATAAGATGTTTGAGAGGAAGAGAAGCATCTTGAGTGGAGGGTCGAAAGCAAACGAGCTGTATAAGAAGTAGGCTTTAGATGGTGAGTTTCAGCATGAAATAAGCTTTCATTGTGTTGTGAGTGGCTCGACTGGGGGAACATTAGGTGCCTCGTCTGATAGGGAGACTCGGTATGAGTCACACTCACAGCTGTGAGTCATCTTCCCAAAGTAACACAGTGTACTCCTGGAGACAAGCACTATAACAGTTTACTAACCGCCTTACCCTTGCAGCTTTTTTCAAATGCTGGCAAAGTTTCCTTTGAAATTTGAGCCTTTTCCAATTTTCTTATGGTTTTATTTTGCATTTTTATTGTTTTGCATCCATGATCATATTGTATATAAAGAGTCATCTTCCTTTCCGAGGTGACCTTTAAAACACTTCCTGTTTTTAATTTGACTGCCAGCAGCACTCCTTAAATGACAGCCTTTTGTCCGTCATATAGAGCAGTGACCCTCGACCTTCAGGCCACGAATCGATTAAAGATCAGACAATATTTTCTCTGATGGGGCCAAAGTTGGAGTTTGATTTTTTAAACTTCTGGTTTTTTAAAAAAATTTTGAAAAATGTTTTTCAAATTAAAAAACTACTAAATGAATTTTTTTGAAAGGAAAATTTTATTTATTTATTTGTCCTGTTCAACAGCTAAGCAAAAAGATCAGAGCTGAAGACCTCTTGTGTTGGACACATTTTACTGTTACAACAGGGGATTATAGGTCTTCTGACACAGGGTGTATGTTTGTATAAACCTCTTTTTATAAATTATGCCAAACTTTATTTATATTAGTTATATTTGTATTTGTTTATTTTGGACGGGACAGAAAAGAAGAAGAGGGAAGAAGAGAGTGGGATATTGCGGGGGTGGGGGAGGATGATTACTGCCCCCCCGTAATCATGGATGTTAACAAGCAACAAAATGTTGGAGGATTATCCTCATTACTTTCAGGTGTGAATATCAGTCTAAAGGGTCGGGGCCTGTCCACACCCTCATGTTACAAACATACCTTTTGGTTCCAAAAATCTTCTCAGACAGACATATCAACATTCACACAATACAACTACAGTTCACACACTTGTACATAAAAAACAACACCTGTGCTCAGGTGAGAGTTTCTGTACAGCTGAGGTGGTTGATGGAATGTTAAAGGAGGGAGAGTGTCAGGTCATCCCCACACTGAGACCCCCACCGAAGCAGCAGCAGTAGTCAGGGCCCCCCCAACATCCACAGGGAATAGCAAATGGAGGAGAACCGCCTGACGGACAGCCTGCAGGAGCCCCCCAGACTGGGCCCGGCAGGACCGCTACGGGGCTTCCAGCTCCAGAAAGCAGGGGGAAACAGGAGCATTGAGAGAATCTCCAGCCCTAAAAATCTTTGTTTTTCTTTGTTTCCAGCCATAAGAAAGTTTTTTTTTTTTTTTATCATCTTAGGTTTGGGCTTTTAATTTTATGGTCGGAGCAGCAAAACTCCCACAAACTTAAGAAGCATCATGAGTAAGTCATAGATGGACGCAGTGGACAAAATCTGGTTATTTTAATCAGAAAATTAACAGAATGCTAAGGATCTAAGTCCCCATAAGTATTTTTATTTTTTTTTGTCTGAGCCCGGTACCAAGTGAACCACGGCCTGGTTTCGATATGTGGTCCATGGGATGGGGGCCACCCATGTGGTTTTCTCTGCGTCATTTGAGCCGATCACAAACAAACAAACAGGTCATGTGACCAGAGGTTTGTCATCTTCTACATATGTTTATATACCATGATGGAACTTGATTCTATGCAGATGGTTTCCACATTTCTCCAGATGATTAAAGTTGGTGCCATGTATGACAGTGGAGTCACTATCAGTGTGTGAGGGAGTTTGTTCACATGAACAGAACTGCACTTTGAGGCTCAATAGTAACACAGACAAATACCATGCTTTCAGTTATGGCTGTGAGTTTAGCAGCAGATCCATAACACCATCAGTTTCTGAATGCGCTGATGCTGTAGAACTGTTTGGCAGATTAGAGCTCGAGGATCTGAATGTCCAATACTGTCTCAAAGATTGATCAGGGGCTCTAAAGGACCAAAAAGTTACATATTCTGAAAAGGAATTTTGAAACCATGAAGACCCGAGTTGGCAGTGCAGCTGTTTGATGATTCAAACTGTCATTGGTTCTTCCCTCTGACAAATATTATTTACTGGACAAAACAAGGTGTTAACGTCCCCCATAGAAAATGTCTTACCTCTGGCCCTTGTAAAAACAGGCCAACGCCCGTCTCACTTCCTGTTCGTCTGCCACATTTTTGTATCTGCAAGAGGGATTGGTCCGAGTCAGTCAGTCATGTTTGTAGAGGAACTACTGCCAATCGTGAGTGAGCTAGTTTGAAGGTCACACCCCTTCCACTGAAAGCGGCTCGGGAGAAGATGTCAATCAGATGTTGGAGGCGGGGCCAGCAGTAACCACATGTCTTTACTGAGGCATTGGATTTTCAGTTTATAACTTCAATAACATGCAATAAGGAAAAAATATCTTTTAAAAAAATTGGATTAGATGTCAAGAAGAATGTTTCAGAGTAAGCATGGTTATTCTGAAAAAAATAATGACTGAGAAATACCTGTCGATTTCTCAATGTAAGTCCATGGGACTTTGGCCTTCTTGAAACCTGTGGGTACTTCCTATTTGGAACACGAGAAGGGAGGGGTTGAGCTGTCCATTGCTTTCTACGGTCTATGGTTCTTCCATAGAAACCCTGGCCAAGTACGAATTCCCTCCTACAGACAGTGCACTTTTATTAAAGTAAAATGTGCCAAAACAGACAAGTTTAAATGATACACACAAGCTAGAATCACACACACACAAGTTGAATTCACACACACATGTAAAACTGAATTTGAACTTGCTGGAAAAAGAGGAACAATGCGTGCTTTAGGAATATAATGTGAGTCTGAAGGTAATTAGGTGTCTAAACATACAAGCGTAAATAATACACACACGAGCGAGAATCACACTCACACAAGTTTAATTCACACACACACACATAAAACTGAATGTGAAGTTGCAGGAAAAAGAGGAACATGTGAGAGAAATGTGTACTTGTGGAATATAATGTGAGAACTTGCTTGACAATAACCTTAACTTCTGTGTAAAAATGTTACATGTGAAGAAAAATCACACACACACAAGATTTAACTAGAGGTTGTGAGGAAAAACACAACTTGTAAAACTGTGTTGAAAAAATCTTTATTTGTAGCTTCAGTTTTCTTTTTCCTTCAGTTTCACACAAATACTTTGTGAGTCTAAGAGTGCTTTTGACTTTTGACCCAGCCCCATTCGAGAGATATGTGCCAAAACTAATTCGCGGGGGCTATTTTTCTTTCAGCAATGGGCACCAAGCTGGGGGAAGTCTCTTCAAAATACTATTTTTCGTTGCTTTTTTGTAGTAAATATACTCTTACCAACAACAGATTTGGAAAACCAGCCACGTTAAATTATTATGCGTCCATCCTTTTATAAACATCAAAGCTATTTAGTTTAAACACGGTGATGCGATGGAGCTAGCATAACATTGCCTCCAGCCAACAACAAATAAATAGTTCATATTTTTATTCTCTATGATAGTGCTTAAAATGTTAATAGAACAATCTAATGATCAACCGAGTCCCAATTCTCAGCGAAGTCACTAATTCACAGAACCGAAGTAGAGTAAAAAGTGTCGCCGTCGGAACCAGCCGTTACATCAACCCCCCTCTGATGTGTGCGGTTATTGTCAAGCAAGTTCTCACATTTTATTCCACAAGTACACATTTTTCTCACATGTTCCTCTTTTTCCTGTAACTTCACATTCAGTTTTACGTGTGTGTGAATTAAACTTGTGTGTGTGTGATTCTCGCTCGTGTGTGTATTATTTACACTTGGATGTTTTGACGCATAATTACCTTCATATATGAGAACTACAAAAACCTTATATTGTGTGTAAAAATGTTACATGTGAAGAAAAATCACACACACAAGATTTAACTTGAGGTTGTGGGTAAAAAAAAACAACTTGTAAAACTGTGTTGAAAAAATCTTTACTTGTGTTTCAGTTTTCTTCTGTAGAAGAGTTTCACACAAATGCTTTTTGAGTCTCAGAGTGTTTCTGACTTTCGACACACCCCATGCGGAAGAAATGTGTCAAAACTAACTTGCAGGGGGAGGGGTGAGGCAGGGGGAGCTCTCTTAGGAAACAACCAATCGGAGGATGGGGGATGACGGGGGCTTTTCATTTTTCAGTAATGGGGCTCCAAGCTCCCTGAAAAAGTCTGCGAAGAGTGCATCGGCTCACTAGATTAGTGGAAACAGTCCACAATTGGACATTGCGGTTGAACTATTTTGAACAAAAAACGTGTTTAAATGTCATTTTTGAACAAACCATCCACATTTTCATCATCAGAACACAGTGGAGTCACAAATAGTGTTGTGAAATGTTAGTATTGATTCAATCTTCACTTTGTGAAATCGGTGACATCATACCTGGCGTTTAGAAAATGACAGAAAAGTTAAAAAAAAAAATCAAATCCACCACTATAGTTTTTTTAGTATTTTAGTGGTAGTAGAGTTAGGGAGGGAATTCGGAAACAACCCCTGTTTTCTCCTGAAAATGTCATTTCCTCTGGGATCAACAGACCCCGCCTACCACCCCTTTAAGGAAAGTTGGTGATTCATTGGGCGAGTTTCTTCTTTCTCTCTTTGCTGTTGTAGAACGATGACCTCACACGACCCTCTCATTGAGAGCTGGGATGGTTTGAACAGGACAGTGACACTCAACACAAAGACGCAGGAAAGAGTCTTCTCTTCTTCTGCAGCCTCCTGCAATGTGTTTTCAGTGAACAAACAGAAAAATCTGATATGCAGGTCACTATTTTATTTTGACCCTTTTGCTTTTCACTCCATTACCTTGAACAAAAACACACAACGAAACAGTGAAACTCCAACTCTAGCAGTGCTAAAAGTGTACCTTGTTCATGTGGGGATGACTGGCTGCTCTTACTTATTTTCGTCCATTATTCTTTGTGACTAATAAAATGACTAAGTGGAGGAGTGTGCTCTAAGGTGCCAGTGTAATTTCCTCTCACCTCACACTCAGCACTGCTGTGCATGACCGTAAACAAAACACCTGATAGGTTTGACAATAAAGAGAGGGGAATATGGGGACCAATCACAGAGGAGTCTTTGTTCACAGTTCAAAATTGAGCACTTGAAGCACAAACTGTTGCCTGGATACACAGATTGCAGACAAATTACAGAGCCGGAATACAGTGGGGAGAAAATGGGTGATGCTGTCAGTAAAGCATGAATCTGTGTGTGGGTGACCGAGTGAGTGACAGCATGTGACTGTATACGTTTTCAACAGTTTTAGTGGATGTATGTGGACATGTTCTAACAGGCCATATATGTTTTCTGCTGTTATTCTCTACATAGAAAAGAAAGAACTCATAAATAAAAGAGGACAGAGAAAATGCTGGACACAATGAAAATTCCAAGTATTGTTGTCATTGATTCTTCTCTTTGAAGTTGTCTGTATACGCCAGTACGTCAAAAATTCAGTTTATGATAAAAAAAAATTTAATGAGTAAAACTGAATTTATGCTCCCATGATCTCATTTTGTTAATGTTCAAAATCATTAGAATAATCTAATTATAGAAGATTTAAGGCAGTTAGAGCTTAAGTTGATCAACTTGGATTAGAGCTGTTATAGAGCAGATTTTCCATTTTTGGACAAATTCAAGGATTTAAAGTTTGCCTCATGGCTTTAATATAAGGTAGTGGTCACTTACTTAATTCTGATTTGGTTGTTAGTGGTCAAATTTATGAATTTGTGTCTGAAATGCATCAGAAACAGTGAAATAAGCAGTTTTTGCATTGACATGATCCTTTGGTGTAAGATGTCTTTTAATTTGAAAGGAAGTCATGCAAAGCTGTGTCAAAAGTTATAAATTATTTCATTTTTTGAAAGCTATTTTTTCTTAATATTTGTTTTTTTGAACAAAAAAATAAAACAAAACAATAAACGACGATTTACTTAAATGTATTGTGTCGGTAGTAAAAATCTAAATATAAATCATGATCTTATTTTTCTAAAGGGTGACTGAAGACTGAGGCTCCTACTGGGTTTTGATTGGTGAGAAATCGACCTGTCTGTCAGTAAAAGCATCTGGTGTTAAACTGCCAAACAAAAATGTGTGAACCAGTAAAAGCTGAACAAACAAACACGGAATTTTTTGGTTCCTGAGATACATTTATCCCAGGCAGCAGCAGACCGAGTTAAAATGAGTGTGAAGATTTCGGTTATTCGTCCTACTACGCAGAAGAAGTATTTTTTAAAGCTTGATATCAACCCAAATTTAGCCACAAAGCTGCTTTATCAAGTAAGGAATTTTAAATGGCTAAAAATTGCAGAAAATGAACTTTTTTAAAAATTAATATTTTTTTTGTTTTTTGGTAAGGATGTTCCCTGGCTGTGGCTCCAGCAACAATGATTTAAAAAAGGAATAAATGGTATTAGAAGATGGATGGATGGATGGATGGATGGATGGATGGATGGATGGGTGGGTGGGTGGATGGATGGATGGATGGATGGGTGGGTGGATGGATGGGTGGGTGGGTGGTGGGTGGATGGATGGATGGATGGATGGGTGGGTGGGTGGATGGATGGGTGGGTGGGTGGGTGGGTGGATGGATGGATGGATGGATGGATTGTTTCACAAGCTCATACATAACTCTTCTGGCTTTCACTGACTTTAACCATTAGCAGATGATGGGCTGGCTAAATCTGGCCAGGAGATGAACACGCACACACACACGCACACACCCACACGCACACACCCATACATGTATGCACAAATGGATGATTCAAGCACACACACACTCACTTACACACTAACATTTCAAAGAGAGTAAACTGACTTCTGATTGTTCTTGTCTGGACTGAAAGCAGGAGTGTCAGAAACATTCGGGTGGTCTCCTGCAGATAGAAATTGATATTCACTAAAACATTTTCTACACTCCCTTGAGTTAAGGTGATGCTTTTATGACGTCTTACTGGTATTTTCATGCATTTCCACATGGCAGGATAAAGAATCAAAAGGGAGACGAACTAAGCAGCGGGATTGAATCAAAAACCTGTACAAGCAGCAAGATCGCGTTTTAGGAAGGTCGCTGCACCATTTTCACTTTTGACAGAGTGAAGGGTACACGCCCCCCCTGTGCTTCTGGTGGCTCAGTGACCACATCTCTGCTTCCCATCCTGGTTGACCCAGGCTCCCGTCTCCGGTCCCCCTCACTTGATCCACGGACCAGCCTCTCTTTCAAGTTGGCCCTGAGGACAACCCACACGATGACTGCAGCTACTGCCAGGGCGGAGCCAAGGCACGACAGGCCGACCCCTGTTGCGGTGCTGAGGTGAAGGCCCCTGTTAAAACTGATGGCCTGGGTGTCCACGAAGAACAGATCGCCTTCTCCGAACGACTCAATTTTGTGGGTGGTGGAGTAACTGACTCCTAGAGAGACAACGCCAGCGGTCAGAATCAGGAGACCCAGAGCCAGGGAGACCTGGAGCATGAGACAGGAGACAAAGACCTTCATGCAGATATTTTTAACACAATCACACTGCAGTTCATCACAGTTGCAGTGTTCTGCAGCCCACCTCTGCCTTAAAACAGCCACAAAAAGGAAAAAGGTGAGGAAAATATTTGCAAACTTCCACTCCCTGAAACATGAGCTCAAGAGGTCAGAACAGGTCAAATCAGGTCAAATCTTAGGGATGGAGAAGATAGAGAAAGGCCAATAGTTAGAGATTTAGAAAACTACTAGGAAATTGGGGAACAAAATGTTAAGAGGAAAGTTTTCTGGGATATAAATAAGTACAATATTTTGTTCGGTTCCAAAAGACAAATTCCATTGCAACCCAAACTACGTTGCATTGGCTCCTTCTGAGCTCTCCTGCAGGTGGTGGGCCCACTGGAGAACGATCCCACCTTGCTCCTTTGGGTTTGACCTGACTGGGGCCCATGGGAGGAGCTGGCTTACGAGGACAAACCCCCCGCCTGGCTCCAGGGTGTGACCCCAGTGATGCCAATCTGGGCAATGTAACTGGAGCTGTGATTCTGCTATTCGTGAAAGGATTCCAAACCGGCCTTTATCTGCCTCATCGTCCAGGACCTGTCTGTAGTGGGAGACCCTGCCAGGGGCAGGAGCCCCAGACAGCATAGCTCCTGAGATCACTCAAGTACTCAAACCCCTCCACCACGTTAAGGTGGTAGTTAGGGTCACCCCGGGCTCACACGGCTAGCGTTACAGCTCAGGTGCAATGCAGGAACAGTCTAGCTAGAGCCTACATCTCATATTAGCTCCTGGATGGCTGCAGCCACAGGCTATCCTGCAGAACTTGCAAAACTCCAAATTCACGTATGTTCACGTGATAACCTGCCATTTATATGGGGAGAGCAGTCATCCTCAGCTGCGTCGTCAGTCAAAAATCTGAACCCAACTAAATGGATTCAGAGAGTAGAGACCTTAAAGTTACGTAAAGACTGGATCTGTAACACTAGCCGTGTGATTCTGGGGTTAGAGATAGGTTCAGAAGCTCGGTCACCCTGAGCGAGCTCGGAGTAGAGCCGCTGCTCCTCCACATTGAAAGGAGCCTGTTGAGGTGGCTCCAGCCTCCCTGCAGAGGTGTTCCAGGTATGTCCCAGTGGACGGAGGCCCTGGGGAAGACCCAGGACACGATGGAGAGACTACATCTCTCGGCTGGCCTGGGAACGCCTCGGGGTCCCCCCAGAGGAGCTGGAGGAAGTAGCCGAGGAGACGCAAGTCTGGACATATTTGCTTAGACTGTTGAAGATGGATGGATGGAAAACATGGAAATCTGATAATCTGCCTGGACTGAGTTCTCAGTAATGAAATGTCAAAGTAAATGTTAGTTTTTTCTTTGGAGTGCACCTTTACCTTCCAGACAGCCGAGTTCCAGCAGACGCCTGACCTCTGGCTGTGCCCTGGCTCCACCCCATCTCTGTCCCACATGGAGGAGGAGCATTCCTCGTAGAAGTGATGCAGATAAGAACGAACGCCAAACTGAAGACAGCTGGAGCCCTGTGAGGAGGTGGAAGCCAAAAACAGCTGAACAATGAGGAGGGAGGAGAAAGTCTCTAAGAGTTTCCTCTTAGCTCTGAAAATACATAAATATCTGTCAGTGAAGACACACTAAACTCAATTACGTCTATTCAATAAAGGGCTGTGAGCAGTTCCGTGGCTTCAGTCTGTAACTCCGCCAGCACACAGTTGAGCTGCTGATGGCAAAGTGACAGGACAGTGACTTCACTAAAGACCCACAGGTTGTCCTTTCAGCTTTGTTGAGAGTGTTTCCTGTTCCAGATGTTTGTGTCTGTGTGGGTGTAGGGCTGCATGTTCTTTTATATTTTTAAATGTCTAAATTGTTCTTGTTCAGCTCAGTAAGCTTTCAACCCTGCTGGAACACTCAGATCCACCGAGGAGCTGAACCCCAGTGACCCCAGATGTGAAAGGAGGCTGAACCAACCTTCCCTTCTGTCAAACTTTCTGTAATCGAGTCACTTTTTATGTTTTCTTTACTTAATCTGACCTTTTTTCATTGTATTTTTTTAAAGTAAAAAAATACACGTTTTACATATTTCGCTTGTGCTTCTTTTTCATAACATCTTCTTGGATTGGTTCATATCTCAGAGTTTTCTGTTCAACACTTTGGCGTCTGGGTGTGATAACTGAGGAGCTGGAGAATAAGTTACACCAAAAGCTTTAGAAACGTCTAAAACTGGTAGAGGAGCTGAAAAAGCTTTGGAGAGTAGCATCAAGACTGAAGCTTTTGATAGAGGACTGAAGATTGGTTTGGGACTTCCAAACCAGGAGAGTGAAACTAAATAGAACCTCTGAGATCTTTTTTCCACAAAAAACAGCACCAGGAGAAGAACTCACAGAACTCAGAAGACCCAAACTCAAGAGGAAAAATATGCTCTGAAAAAACAAACATGGACTTCTCTGAAATGAACAACAGTGAGTTCTGGTACTGATTCTAATAAAACCCAGGTCCAAAGTTTGAACTTTATCTGCATGTTAGCTTTAAAGTTTCAACATGAAACATAGGAACTAGCACTAATATGCTAACGTTTCTAGTTAGCTGTTTATACTCAGAAGTTTAATCATATTAATTTCTCACTTTGTTAAAAAAAAAAAAAGGTTGAAGAATAATGGAGGCTCACCTCACTACCAGAAGATTCTGGTCCTGTAGCGGACGCCTCGGAACACAGCGCCATCCCAAAATAAACTGCAAAAGATCCCCTTCCTGTAGCGAGATATTAAGGGGTTAACAAAACAAGGAAGTTGAAGGCTGACTCCACCCACAGCCGAAATGTGAAAATCCAGTCAGAGGGGTGGAACTGAGGAACAGGACTGTTATCAATACGGTTGGCACTGAAATTCAGTTCCAAGTAGGAACCGTTATGATTTATGCAGTTCTACAAAAACCAAAAGCTGCTGCTGCAAACGGTTCCTCATTTCAGCGCTTAGTTTTAGTGAAGGTCTATTTGTCTCAGGACGCGTCAATCACTTCTACTCTGTTTAGTACTTTGAAGTTCGAGACAATCCTTCTAGAATGCATTCAGCCAATCAGGAGCTCAGCTGATGTTTTCAGTGACTCAATCAGCATTAAATATAAATCCAATGTGAGCATTTCGTCCTGTCGTAGCGCGGCGGGTTACTGGCGGGATCCTCCCGGACTTCAGCAGAGCCAAGCGGGGCAGCCTGCTTGGGTATCCTGAACTGTGATGTTTTTATTATTTCTGTCGAGAAAATAATAAAAACGTTTTTCTATTTTTCTCCCTTCTCGTGTTAATGCGGGACAGCCTTCAACTTCAAACTCAGTCTCAGAGACACAGAAACACAGCGGAAGCGGCTGTCATCCCCCCCCCGGTGTGAAATCAGGCCCCGGTGACCTTTCAGCCACAGTGTCAAGCTCAGGATCACATGTTTGACAGACGGCGAGAAGCGAATTTGCCAAGCAGCGAAAGAGGGGCGGGCCACCGGTTTGCGGCTTGGAGGTTGGGGAGCTTGGACTGAATGGAAACAGTCAGTACGTCAAAAATAAATATAATATAATTTGACTATTAATACATTTTAATTGATTAATTGATTTTAAGAATTAATTGTGGAGAGAAAAAGAAAAAAAAACAGATTTAACAAACTCATCACAGAAATAATAAAATTATTTGCCTAAAAAAAAAACAAAACAAAAACAAAAACACAGATAAGAGACAACTTTGTAAGGACATGTAAGGCAGGGATGTCAAACTCAATCACACGGAGGGCCAAAACCCAAAAGGCACCTCAGGTCACGGGCTGAACAGGATAAACATTTATTGAACACTCTAAAACTACATTTTTTTTAAACTTTAAAACCGTATTTTTTTAGCATAATTATGACTAAAACAAGCAAAAATATTATTCCAGAATAAATCAAGTTAACCTTTGAATAACTTTCAGTACTTTAAAAATTTCTAAATTATACAAGTTAGAAATAAACTAGATGTTAAATAAACATTCAAATTTCTTTATTTTATGTGTCATTTTATATAAAAAAAAAAAAAATTACACTTTTTATTTTTATTACAACCAAAGCCTGGAAATAGAAATAAACTGTATGCTTTTTATCAAAAACAAATCAAATCCTTCTGTTTTCTTTGCTACGTGTTTTGTTGTCACCAGTGTAAGATAACATGGGGCCGTTAATAACAATAAAATAGAATGATCTGGGGGGCCGGACACAATTGCCCGGAGGGCCGGATCCGGCCCCCAGGCCTTGACTTTGACACGTGTGTGTAAGGTTTCTGCAGGATCTAAAACAGGATGCTCCTTTACAGGTATTTTGTGTAGTTTCTTTGAAAACTACTTCATCACAGCAACATTTATGAAATGGTTTAACTTTTTAAAAACTCAGTTCATATCAAACAGTGGAAGAATTACAAACACAAGATACAAACTTAAACTAAATTTTGGTAATTTCATGTCTCATAAACAAAGAGAACCGTTGATCATGTAAACATGCAGCTGTAAACATCCTTCCAGGATCACGTGGTTTCATTCTCCTGTTTGTAAGACATTTTTTTCTCCTGTTATGGCGACACAATTTAACCTTCAGTTTTACTAGATTTAGTTAATCACAACTAAATGATACGAAACTCTTTCTAAAGCTTGAACTAGAAACTCAAGATGATGTCACGCAGATGTGAACGTTTGTCAATCACGCACGTTTGCGCGGGTTGGAGTTTGGAAGGCGCAGCCAGGAGCTGTCCGTGGTACTGAAAGCTGAGCAGCTGTCAGTCCGAGGCGGGATTCAAACTCCAAAAAGAGCCTCCAAAACGATTTATCTTCTCTAAATATCTGCTGTCAAGGACTATAGAAGCGACTCGATATCCTCGCGCATGTAGCGCGCAGACGTGGATGCGTGATCGATCAAGTCTCATCCTCCCGCTCCTCGATCTCCCCCTCAGACAGTCTCCTCTACGGGATTGAGGGCCAGAGGAGGACCCGGTCTTACCCTGCCAGCCGGAGCGTCGCTGTCCTCACTGGGAATCCATGACTCGCTGAGCGGGCGGATCTCCAACGCGGCTGCTGCTGGAAAGCCCGGTTCAGACGCCGAGCATGCGCAGTGGAGACAAACAAAGCAAGCGGGAGAAACGTCAAAACTTCAATGTTACTAGTTTAAGAGAATCTCCTGTTGGAGTGATGCTGAATCCTGCAGGTATGCGGAGGGAAGCTTCTTTAGTTCACGCGTTAAAATCTGTCTTAATCTAAAAGTTCAAAGGGATTTGAAATATTATAATCAAAGGTTGTGAAGGCTGTGAACTGATCCAGATCAGGGGTCTGCAACCTGACATGGGGCTCCTGCACCCCAACGTGGCTCCAAGGTTTAAGACTTTTATTTTGAAAAGTAATTATGACGTAAAAGGTAAATACAAAGGGAAAAATAAATAAATCCATCAACTATTGAAGAACATAATGTATAAAATAAAACTTTTGTGCTGTGTATAAATTGAAGGTCAGTAAACACTACCAGAATTATGGCAGATTTTCTATTTATTTAACAAATTTAAGGATTTTAAGTGTAATTTATAAACTAAAAAATAAAGTGTAACTCATTTAATTAACTCTGATTTAATTTTAGTTTGTTATTTTTACTCATTTCTAGCTGAGATTCACCACAAACTGTAAAATAAACTATTAAAATGACACTTTTCTACTGATTTGGGAGGATCCCATGTGACATAATGTCTTTTATTTTGAAATAAAGTCTGGTGAATCTCTGTTAAATGTTTATATTTTTTAAAAAGTTGATTTTCCTTTTATTTTAGTAACAATATAACAAATAAACATCAGTGTTTTGTATTTCTGATCCAGTAATTTAGGTGAAATGTTTTAATGCCTGACTGTTAGTCTGTATTTTTTCCTGGTAAACTGAAATATTTCAGCTAAAACCTAAAATCGGGGAGCTTTTAGTTGATTTTAGCTCTTGTTTTATTATGTAAATTACGTTGGACTTTTATTACGCATTTATTTATTGGATTTTACTATCTATTGTGTTTGAGTTTGATTTGCTGCTGTTTTTGTAAAGCATTTGTGACTGATTGATATTTAAAGCACTATATTCATATTTACAGCTGAGTCACATGACTGAACAAACAAGGTGAGTTTGGGAAAAAAAACAACATTTTTCTTGTTTAGGTTCACAAACTCCTGGGCTGATTGAAGGAGGAGTTTTCTGTGGTCGTTGACGAAGAAACTTCTTAAACGAGTCGTTAGGGAGAAAAGACCAGGAGACCAACAGAAAACCGCCGCCGTCTCAATCATTTCCTCACAATCTTCTAAATGTCAGAACATTCAGGAGCTAAATGTGAGACCTCAAACTGAGGGGGAGAAGAAACTGAACCAACAGAACCAGAAACAATTTGATGGCCGAGTATGATTTTACCCATATGAAGAATTTGTCTCGGCGCCTGCATTAAATAAAACAAAACTAAAATTATATAAGATAAAATATGACAACATAATATATATATGTGTACAAATTGTTTTTACGGTAGAATGCAAAATGACAGTAAAAGCAGAATGGTAGAAAGCTACGTCAAGGAAAAAAAATGTGAGTAAAAAGTGATGCAGACTGTCTCCAGGACACATCTACACACATGTCAAAGGAAAAAAAATACATTTGTGAATCATAAGTTCAGACTCAGAGCAGAAAATATTTAACTATTTTGTGGAAAAAAGGGAAATTAAATTTTGCACACCACAGTTCAGTGATCCTTTGACGTTCTGGAAGGTCATAGCTACAGGTGTTTCAGGAGGTCAAATTTTCTTACAGGACATTTCCTAAAACCAACCTCAGGCTGTAGAAAGACCTGAGAGAGAAACAACCCCAACTTCACAGCAAACACAAACTCACCTGTTCTCTCTCTGATTCCCTTTTGAATCTCTATAACCAGATTTCTATGATAAGTGAATTCTCGGTTCAGCTCTGCTTTCAATATTCTATTTTCCATTTGATTTAGTAGTTTTTGTCAGACTGATGCTTCGACGGACACAGTAATACAGTTTTAGGAACAAATAAAACAGTCTCAAAATTGAGACTTTTCATTCTATTTTACAAAATAAAAAAAAAAAAATAAAATAATCAGTCTTTGTATTTAGCTTCATTGATGTTTATATAAATGTATATAATCAATAAGCACCTCTTCACAAATCCAGTAAGTGCTGAAAGAGGCATCTTTTCTGTAATTTAGTATTTTTTATTAATCCTCTTATAAAGTTTATTAGATGATTTTTTTCTCTGGAAAAAAACGTCAGAACAATGAATTTTATCATAACCAAAAAAAGAGGAAATACTTGTAGGCCTTTTTTCCTTTTGGTTTCAGAATAATTAAAAAAAAGATTACTTTTCATTTAAAAAGATTTTTAAGTTTAAATTATCTGTAAATAGTGATCAAATAGGCAATAATCCTGTTTCTGCATAGCAGAAATCCATTCTAATTAACACATAAACATATAAAACACAATATAACACGTTCAATCCTTCACCTGTATTAATGATTTTTCTAATAAAAAACAATCTACGTTTTTTTTTATTAACGTTTGCTGAATCTTGATCATAGATCTGCATATGCTGAGATAAAGTCTAAAATAGTGTTATGTCACATAGTCATGTGATTTATTGATACACAAGGATTCTTAAAGTAAGGTAAAAATGTCTAATCAGAAGCTATGAACTAGATAATGATAACTGATGTAGAGGAAATGGTATGGGTGGGATTATATAAGTTGGTATCCTCCCGCTCCCTTTCAAGCGATCTATAGTTTGATTTGATGTCTAGTTATCTTCCAGCTGACATATCTTTGTACAGATGTATGCCTCTGTTGATTGTACTTCACATCCAGTCCTGATGACTTTAAATGCTATTAAAGCACCTTTTATTATTATTTTTTTTAACTTATTAAATGTTGAAGCAGTCTGAGTGAAAACCTTTCGACTCTCCAGCGGTTGAATGGAATCAGGAAAAACAAACATTTCACGTCTCGCTCTCTCAGCTTCATTTTCAGGTGCTTTTTGAACGCAGCATCATGTAAACGTCCACAGGAGTGAGAGCTGCGTTCATCCTTCAGCCAGAGAAATGCTCAAAAACAGCTTCTCTCTGACAGTCTCTGTGCTTCTCAATATACACTAATATGTGTGCAGTAAATATTTCAGTGTTTCCAGACGATGCATTATTTATTCAGGTTGTCACAACAGAGCCAGATGAGAGGAGGACAAAAACTGTCATTTTGGCATATTCAGCGGAGCTGGAGAACACGTTTGCTGCCAGGCAGAGCAAAGCTGTGTGTGCTCAGGGAGGAGGGGGCGGAGCTTCATCATCCTGGAGCCGGGATGAGGAGTCACAAAGGGCAGGGGGGGATTATTTGTGGGATGCCCCGGTGAGGGAAAGGCATGAAAAAGTCCCGGTGTGTCGTTCGTCTCAACACGCAGATACATAAAGGTCTCTGCGGCAGAGCGAGGAAAACATTTCCATGGTTACCGGTCCAGCAAGGTCAGCCAGTGCTGGCCGTTGATTGGCTCGCTGATAATTACACCTTCCTTTAAGGCGACGTGCAGCCAGGATTTCCTTTCATCTGCTCCTTTTAGAAGCTGTTTTGAAGCATTATCAGTCATTTCTGCTGCAGGCCTCATTACTTCTTTTATTCGGAGGCTTGTTCTTCACTGTGATAAATCACGCTTTGTGTTACTCTGCTATCTTAAAAATAACCTGCACTTCAGCCCACACCAGCCTGGAAAACTGCTGTCTGCATAATAGAACAGGCGAGCAATCATGTTAA
The DNA here is from genome assembly GCA_003999625.1 of Oryzias javanicus. NCBI lineage: Eukaryota > Metazoa > Chordata > Actinopteri > Beloniformes > Adrianichthyidae > Oryzias > Oryzias javanicus. The sequence goes on from CM012447.1 coordinate 2,642,383, forward strand.
TTAGTTGTGAAAAGCCTTTCATTTATTGGCTCGTCAAACACAGCGAGCGGAGCTTCTCCAAAGCCTCAATATTTAGCTTTAAGTCTCAGATGGCACGTCCTGTATTTCATTCTCTCCACCTGTCTGATCCTTTTGGGGATGGGATTGACTCTGGCATTTGTCCCAGCATGCATTGGAAGACACTCCTGACACTTTGGCAGTTTAGTGAAGTGCTAATAAAATGGAATAACATTCACACATGTGTGTGTTTTTCTGTCACTTTCCCCAATCAATTTTAGGCTTTATATTTGAATTCATTCTGTGCTCGTCTACTGAATTTGCAAACTTGTTGTTTTTCAGAAGTTTAGCAGTTTCATATTATTTTAGCATTCCATATGGAATCTAATTCATATCATTCTTGTTTGTCTGTTATTTGTAACCCTTTTGGTTATAGTCTACAAAACATTTTTAGTGTGGGAGAAAGACTGCTCACTGCTAAGTTGAAAGCTTCTGCTGGTGACTTCCTCGTCTACTGTCATTATAAACCAGCTCCTTAAAGGGTCACCAAACAGGGAAGTTGGAGGCTGACTGAAAACCTAGTCAGAGGGGTGGGGCTCGGGGGCTGCAGATCATGATGTTGGACTTCTGAAAATTACATGATTTGACCAATCACGAAATTCAACTGTAATACCTCAATTCAACCTGTAGAGGGCAGCACACAGATGGTTTTTGACTATGTTTTCAAGAATTAATCAAAGTTATTTTAATTTTTCAAAAATTTGGCAACGACCAACAAACAGCATTTTTAAAGCCCCATTTATAGAGGTCAACAGAAAAAAAAAGTAGATTTAGGGTTTGAAGACGATCAGAACTGAAGCCGGTTTAATCTTTAAGAGGAAAACCAGGAGAGCGCGAGGCAACAGGTTGGCCAAAAACCTCCAGCCGTTCTTTGTTTCTCATCAACTTTTTTTCTGTTGATGGATGGAATCATGCTGAATAAAATGTTTCATAAATCTCATGGAGGTTCTGTCATCACATAATTTAAATTATCAGTCTTTATTTTTCTTCAATCAGGTGGGGTTCATGAAACCAAGAGCAGGTAGCGAGGGCAAAATTCTGAATGGAAAATGCCCAAATTTTCATTTATCCTCCCTGGCCACCTCTTCCATCTCCTCTGGGAGACCTCGAGGAGTTCCAAGACACAAAGTCTTCCCCAAGGTTTCTCCCAGGTTGGACATGTCTGAAAAACCTGCCCAGCAGGTGTCCTGGATGCATCTGGATCAGATGTTTGAGCCACCTCCACTCAAGCTGCTTGTATTCAGGACTTATATTTTGGGTCATGACTCACGACCATAGATGAGTATAAGCCAACTTTGCTGTTAGACTCAGCTTCTACTAACCCACCATGGACTGGTATAGCAACTGAATAACAAAAGACAATATTCAAATCTGACCTGGCTCCATGAAGCCAAAGGACAACATCATCTGCAAAGAGCAGAGAGGAAATCCTGTAGTCCTCTAATCAGAACCCCTCCAGCACCTGGCTGTGTCTAGAAATTCTGCCCATAAAAAGTTCTCCTTCTAGTTAGGATTATATAAAAGTCCCCAATTGACTTTCTTGATTGTTTTTTACGATGCAGTTACATTTGCAGAAAAAGGTCATTATTGGCATTTTCTTTTACTTTCAGGGTCTCTGTACTAATCCCCCTGCAAACTTATTGTTTGTAATGCTTAGTTTGTTTGGTTTCTTGATTGGTTGCTCGGTCGGCTTCATGATTAGTTGAATGGTTGGTTGGTTGGTTGTTTAGTCAGTTGCATGGATGGTTGCTTTGTCGGTTGCTTGGTTGGTCGGTTGGTAGCATGATGGTTGGTTGCATGCACTCAGTGTTTGGTCAGCATGTTGGTTGTGGTTGGTTAGTTGTATGGTTAGTACAACATCACAATAGTACACATCGGAGCCTGAGGGTGTCCAGGTCTCGGTGGTGCAGATTCTGGTCCTTGCTCTCGAGAACTGGACCTCTCCAGGAACTCCAACTGTGGGTGGGCCTGGTTACATCACTCCCTTGGGATCTCTGTTTCTCTGGGGTGCGCCCCTCCTCGGCAGGGGTGGGCGACCTCCTCCGTGCTGTGCCCTGGACCTCCCGCGGCGTGTTGTCTGGAGCATGGGAGTGGGTCTCCCTCGGGGGCCCTGACTCGTACCTGGGGTGGGTACAGCAAATACAATAGGGGTTTATACTTAATAAACCTCTGTTGTGACAGTAAAATCTGCCCAACACAAGATACTCTCAGCCCGCATCTGTTTGCTCAGCTGTTGGACAGGACAAGTAAAAAAAAAAAAAGTTGTATGGTTAGTTTCTGGACTGGTTGTTTGCTCGGTTGGTTGGTTGCATGTTTGGTTGTCTAGTTTGTTGCTCGGTTGCTCGGTTGGGGCCTTGGTTCGTTGTTTGCTTGGTCAATTGCTTGATTGGTTGTCTATTTGGCTGGTTAGCTTGGTTAGTTGCGTGGTTGACAGTTGCTTTAATGCCAGCTGCTTCCACACATCACATTATAATTAATTAACATGCAATTAAATCAGTTAATTAATTAATCAAATAATAAGCTCATTATTTGCAAAACAGTAATTATGCTTTTCCAGATAAAACTTGATTTGACTACAACAAACTGACAGTGAAACAGGAAACACTCCAGCTTCTGTTCCTGTTTATCATCTCTCTGAAGGTGATGCAACCACAGGACCGGCATCACTGCTCTGGGAATGACAGCACTTGTTACCCAAATCAATTAAAAAATTTGATATGTTCTTTTAACTTTAAAGATTTGACACTTTCCCTTTTCTTTAGTTCAACCTGTTATTTGCTTTTTTTTTGTTGTCATTTGTGTCAAAGCTGAGAATGTTGTGTTTGAAAGAAAGCTGGGTTTGAATTATCCCAAAAGCCTCAGGAACTCTTCTCTTCTCTTCCATCTGCTGTTGGCAGACACAGCGTTAGGAGATGTGTCAGTCTTAGAAACCAACATACGTTTCCAGAGGTCACCGGGTCACTGGATGCCTTTGTGGGGTTGGTTGTTTGTGTTACATCATGCAGAGCATGGAGTAATGGAACATTAGCATGAAAAATGCATCCCATGCTGACAGGCGCAGGAGTCTAGCTATTCCACAAGGACAGGAATTCTTACAATAGAATAGCACTTTGGGAAGTAATGGGCCGTCAGAAGTCTCATGATATGGAGAAGAAGCAGAGGAGAGTGTTCATGTGTTGATGAGTGTGTGTGAACACGCTGATCATTAGTGGCAACAAAGCTCTTCAGGTTCAATGCTCTCTAGCCTTATCCTCTGGATGTGGACAGAAACGTTTGTTGTTTCACAAACAGTAAAACATTTGCATTGACATTAATCAGAAAATACAAATATTATTGTTAATATTTAATTATATTTTTGTGTCTTTGTCATGTCTGAATCAAGAACAGATACGATGGTGAATGAAAGATCTATTTGGTCAGATAGTCGTTCATGAAAGTGTCTTTCCTCACTTTAATTTTGTTCTTTTAAACCACAAACCGCATGATGATCACTAGTTTATCAGACCATCAACACATTCTCACTCCCAAGTGTCACATATTGACGTTTGGTGAAGGATTCTGCGTCACTTTTTGACATTTTTGGTTTCCCTAAGTTGTCGTTTTCCGACTGTTCCCATTACATCAGGGGTGTCCGACCTCTGGCCGCGAAACAGAATGGGTCCTGTAACCCAACACCGCACTGGATGTGGTACCGGACCCGAACCAGGTACCAGACAAGATACCAGGTGCGTGGGGAATCTGTACTTTGTTAGGGTACCGGCACTTAGACATGAGACATTAGCTTTATTAATCCCTTTCGGACACACCCTGGGAGAAATTCAGGTGGTGGGCAGCAGCCGTTCTCGACAGCGCTTCATCGCCCGAAAAATTACACATGAGGGTACAGGAAAGGAAAAATGTCAAAAATCAAGCATCTTCAGCCCGTGTCGCAGTGGGGCGGCATGAGTTAAAGCACAAGCAAAAATACATCAACATTGAAGCACACAAACTGACTCCCTCACGTCCGGCACGTCTTATGTGGTTTGGTCAAAAGTATAAGAAGTTAAAACTGTTGCACTAAAAAATGATGTTTTTCAATTATTAGAATTATTTTAAATGTTGGTTTTAGAAATACATTTCTACAAAAACATAAAGTGTATTGTTCTAAATAGTGACAGTGCGGCTGTGCTGTTCTTGTGCGTTTTGCGCCCCGCGTTTGCACAAGGAAACAGCCAGCTAAACTCCTTGCTTCAAAGACGTTTTTATTTCGCCGACAATGGAGTAAAACTACAAAGACAGAAAAATAGTATTTAGAAATTCATCTATATAGAATATAAAACATGTTTCACTTACAGTCATTGCTTTCCATAGGACTGTTAGTTGAAGGAGTAAAAGATAAACTGTAGACGATGTGTGTATGTAAAACGAACTCTGTTGTTATACAAGGAACAATAAAGCTGGATTCAAAATAAAACTTTATCGAAACTACAAAAATGAACAACACTTTCAAGGGGCAGAACAGCGGCTCTTGTTCGGTTTTGGTCAGTAAAAAACTGGACCAAGTGGCTCATTCAGCACCAAAGGTTGCAGACGTCGGGGGTACGGGACGAATTTGGATCCCGCCTTTGAGTGTGTCCGTCTCTGGGCTTTCCTTCCTAGTCATGGTCAGCTCCCTTTATGCATTCATTTTTTGATGAATTACATTTGAAGACGATGCTAACTCCTGAGCAGGCATGCGACTGCTGGTCTTGATCCAGAACCAGATAGTTTAGTGAGCCCATAAAGAAGCTGCACACTCTGCTTGTTTGATTCTTCTCCTTTTAGTGAGATGCGTTTTTAAACAAAGTTGCACAGACTAAAAAAAAAACTAAATTAAGTCTTTGGCTTGTTTGACTCCACACTGACTCAGCCCTTTGATACGAATGATTAAAATTGATTAGAAATATTTAAGACATTTTCATGTAGGCAAAACAAAATGAATTTGAACTACATTCAAGAATATTTTTTGCCTCAGAGAAGTTCATTTGCTCATTCATTTCCACAGAACAGCAGTAAATTCCCAGACACCGATGTACAGAAGGCTTCGCAGCTCACATGTCATCTCTTGCATCTCAGACAGCCTGACCCACTTCTTTTGCCTGGAAAACAGACTGTGCCTGGAGGGGAGGCCGGCCGCAGCATAAGGCTTCTGCAGAGCTGACTGCTTCAGCGGTCCATCTCAGCGGCATTCTTCACCTCCCGTCTTCCCTCAAGTCATTACAGAGGCAGCTGACGGCAGACAGGGAATGGATGGCTTTCATTCCGCCGTGCCGCTTCCACTTGTTTGATCATTCAAGGTCATATTGAGCAGATCAATAAGACCACACTGATGTATGGGCAGGAGGATCCGGTGCGTGTCTGCTGGTGGCAGGACTGCACCTCCAGCGGGTCAGGCGGGGCAGCTCATCTCCTCCGTCTGACACTAGATGTCAGTAAAATGCAGCAGAGGGCCTTCACAGCTCCCTCCGTCTGGCTCTTTTGTCTAATCAGCTCACATTTATGACCCATTTGAAACCATGAACTGCAGCTCTGACTTCATGAGATTATTGATAACACACTCCTAATGTTGCATTATGTCTGCTGTTGAAGCAGAAATGCTTTAAGATTTTTTTTTTTAAACTCATTATTTTTAATTTGAGGGGTTATAATATATCTGCTCATGTTCTTCCACACAAACTGCTTCCATATTTGTGAGTTGGTAGAAGAACAAGGTGTGAAACACATTTCCTCTGCTGTCAGTTCTATACTAAGTTCTGATTCTCATTTACTTTTGATACAGCGATGAACTTTTTCTATTTTCCGTCAGGGATCGGTAAAATGTCAAAATAAGTTTCATTTTATTGCTTTTGTATACGTCTGACAAAACTTTAATTATTCTGTAACTTTTACTATTCAGTTTCTTTCGTAAAATAATCCTGAATTTGTAATGAAATATTTAAAATTAAGCGGCGAAAGTGAAATCGTATAAGAAAGAGCCGCTTTTACAGGTGTCTTCATTCAGATGTTTCAGATGTGGGGAAGATGATCCTCATATCAATAACACATTGAATCTCTGGTGAAACTAAACATGATATTAAACCCCCCCATGAACATTTATGAATCGTGATGTCATACCTTCCATGATTTTCTGAACTCTTTCAGAGTGAACTAACCATGTAAATGATCATATACAGTATTACATTTGGAAAAGAAAAAAAAATATTTTTATACCTGGAAGTAAAAAGACTCGATCTCTGAGACTCCGCCTTTCGCTCCCCTCCACCCACTTCACGACGTTAACCTGGAGCTGCGTGTCACCCATGAGGGGACATTTTTTTATTTCGGCCGCTTGTACCCAAAATTATGAACAGACAGAATGGTGATGCTAATGGTTCATTTTGGGGTGAAATTGGGTCAAAAAACCAGTTCCACATTTTAGGATTTATTGAAATGATGACAATAATCTCCATATCAAAATCTTTTTCATTTCACGTGCTCCATTTACCTTTCTGCCGTTGCTCAATAATCCACGTTTAAACTAGTTCTCTCAATTCAACTCTCGCTTTTCCCACCAGGAAATAGTCTGCTCCCTTTGCCCTGCCGTCTTCCCAATATCCCCGTCTGCTTGTGACGTTCTCGGATACATTTGGGATTCATCTCAACCTGTTTTGCAGATTTCTCGCCATCGCACGGAGTTTGAAAGCTAAAGAACTCACAACACATGCAGACAGCTGGAGTCTGTGTGCATAAACCAGAGGGGGGCGGGGCATCTGCAATGCTAGCTGATCAGAGCTAGCTTGAGCTGCTAGCTTTGTGAAGACAGTGTTGGTGTTAGCCTGGGGGACTGAGCAGACTCTTCCTGAAAGGGGCTGTCTCACGTTGTGATGTCAGACCGTGAGAACACGCTTGTTTTCGTGGGTATGGGAGGGGCTACTCTTGAGAGCTCTTGTTTTCAGAGGATTACTCTTGAACGCATGAACGGATTAAAATACCGCTTTGGGGTTCTTTATAGAGAAAAACGAACAGTATATTACACATAAAAGCTCAAAAGGTTGATTTTTTTGTGGTATGGCCCATTAAGGTGAAACAAACTGCCTCTAGAAACCTGCCTTTGAGGGTCTTTGCCAAAAGGTGCTGATTACAGTTTGGGTTTTGGACCTCAACCAGTCAGGTTGATCCTTCGTGCTGGAACTGTACACTTCCTGCTGATGATCTCAGGTCAAAAGGTTCCAACATCACAGAGGAGGAAAGCATGAATATTTAACCATCCCAGTCCTCTAATTCTCTTTCTTTGGTTAACTTGAGCCGGAGGAGACGCTGATTAGCCTTGCAGACAGAGATAATGACCTGGGATGGATTAGAATGGAAAGCCATCGAATGAGGCAATGACATGGAGTGGACAGCCTCACTGTGGCGGAGAGATGAAGTCTGGAAACAGAAGTGGAACCCTTCAAATCTTTCAGTTCTGTCACATGATGACATTACGAATAATTAAGGCATGATTACCCCGCCTGAGCCATCCCTGCTCTGAGTTGTGGGTGGGACTATCATCCCTCAGTTTACACCGTCTCCCATGAACTTACTGTCCCTCACACCCCCAATCTAACATTATGGTGCAACTAAAATGGCGAGCAATACAGACGAGGCGTGGACATCTATTACATGTCTAAATAATAACAGCTGACAGTTGGAGATCCATAATGCATCTAATACACATCAATTCATGGAGGTCTATTGCATATCTTATTCATATCATATTTTTCCACAGCTAATTACATTGCAGTCCCATCATGCATTGCACACAGTAAACATGTCATTTGGATAGTTTCTTGTCACCAGACGCATGATTAGTTATCAAATAGATATAGATCAGATAATTAATTAATTAAGTAACTAATATGCATCTAAAATAGATGATTTTTTAAAAATAACTTATTTTTTTGCTACTGCTGCATATAAGTATTAGAACACCTCTCTGTCAGCTATAATTATGACCCTTACAGACCGGTTATCCCCTCTCCACATATGATCCTGAAGTACAAGCACCTGTCTGAGGTTGATGGCTGCAGAGAAACCTGTCCACCCCATGCAATCAGTAAGACTCCAACTACTAACATGGCCAAGACCAAAGAGCTGTCCTAAGACACCAGAGACCAAATTGTAGACCACCACAAAGCTGGAGAGGGCTACGGGGCAAATGCCAAGCAGCTTGGTAAAAAAAGATCTGTTGGAGCAATTGACTGTCAATCTCCCTTAGACTGGGGTCATGCAAGATCTCACCTCGTGGGGTCTCAAGGATCCTAAAAAGGTGAGTACTCAGGACACAACTACACCGGAGGAGCAGGTCAATGACCTGAAAATAGCTGGGTCACGTTCACTTGCCATGTTTGGAGGAAGAAGATTGATGAGTGGCATCCCAAGAACACTATCCCTACTGTGAAGCATGGGGGTGGTAGCTTCATGCTGTGGGGTTGTTCTTCTGCATATGGGACAGGATGACTGTACTGTATTAAGGAGAGAATGACCTGGGTCATGTATTGTGAGATTTTGGATTTCCAATGTGACAACGACCCGAAGCACACAGCCAGGAGAACCAAGGAGGAGTTCTGTGAGAACCATATCAAGGGTTTGGAGTGGCTTAAAACCCAAAAGAATCTTTAGGGGGAGCTCAAACTCTGTTTCTCAGCGACAGCTCAGAAACCTGACTGATCTAGAGAAGATCTGTGTGGAGGAGTGGGCCACAATCCCTCCTGCAGTGCAAACCTGGTGAACAACAACAGGACATGTTTGACCTGTGGAATCGTGAACAAAGGATACTGTACCAAATATTAACAGGGATTTTCTAAGATGTTCAAATACTTCAATAACAACAGTAGTTTACACATAAATGATTTGAAAATGTATACAACGTGGTCCATCATGAGGAAAACAAAACCCCATTACTATTATTTTGAGTAAATTCTTTTAATAAACATTTGTTATTAGCATTATCTTTTTTGCTTGTTGCCATTTAATGTTTAGTGACAATTTTGCATCCAGAGATTTCTTCAAATTCTTCTGGTTTTTTTTGTCAAATAAAATTGTTAATATTTTTACTCTGTTAAGTTTACACAGAGAAAAAATCTTGTGAAGCTGTTACGTTACATGTTATCGTTAAATTAAATTACTTGTCCAAGAGTATTCTCAACATTTCAGTATTGTTTTCCTGCTATCTAAAAGATGATTAGAGCTCAGTACAGGAATTTCGAAACATTTTACTATGACACCTTAATATATCATTTCATGACGATTATCTGATGTTATGGTCATCGAAATTTTTTTTTTTTTAACGGTGCCACACACTTCCTGGTCTTATGTTTCAGTTAAAAATCAAATTGGAAAAACAGGAGATCAAATTTGGTGATGATAACCATCTGGTGAGTGGAGGCTACAATCCATCATTATGTAATTAGAATTGGTAGAATTTACTGTATTCTGCATGTCTAACAGTATTCAACCTGATTACTTTGAAGACCAGACCTTTGAGTGTCTGACTGAGATTCCAGCTTAATGATTAGCAGAATAAACACCAGCTGCAGATACACTCCAACAGTAATACACTAATGGCAGCTGAACCAAAACTACCTAAAGAAAACAAATAAACAAAGCCTGCAAACTGAGACAACCAAGGTCCAACTCCAAACTAAAATAACAAAACCCAGCAGTGGAAGACTGCTGAGGACAAACAGGAGAAAAAATAAATTAAAGAAGAATAAAATAGCATTTTTTAAAGTAAGGATTAATTTAATTAGCATTTATTTGTTTAATTTAGATTATTTAAATGTATAAATTGATGTCTGAGGTTCACATAGATGATAAACTCTGTTGGTTTTTCCATCCCTGTTGACCTGAAGACGTCTTGTTTGTTCAACTCCTGAATGAACAGATTTTATACGAAAAGTAAAACTTTGGTAAAAAGTTTGATCTTTTATGAGTTAAAAGCACATTTTATATTATGCAGCACAACATTGGTTACTAGATGATCCTGTTTGGCACAGAGTCTTTTATTTAAAAAAACATAAGTAAAAATATGGATAGATGTTTGGTTCTTTTTAATTTTGTCTTTTGTTTGAGCCAAAAAATAGAAATAATTTATTTTATATAAAAAAAAAGGAAGATCATGAAACCAAATCCACATTTTTTAAAGGCTAACGTAACAATATTCGGCTCCTTTAAGGTTTTCCTTTAATGGCTCTTCTACTGTTGAGGGTTGCCGACCCCTGGCACATTCGAACCCTTTTGCCCTCGCCGACTCTGCGTCTTCGTCAACCACCTGCGTCTTTGTTTCCAACTGCATCCTAACCTTTCCCAGAGTCTGTGCGTGTCAACGCGTTTGTGCTGTTGTGCACACTGGCTTGTATTTCTAGTTTGCTCTGGCAGCCAAATGTCCATTTGTTTGGGAGCTGCTGCCAAGTAAAGGTGGAGGTCAGATCCACAAAGCCGAATCTTTGAGCAGAAAGGCTGAAAGGCATCCAAAGCTGGCAGAGCAGCGAACATGTAATACAACATCATCATGTAGGAAGAGAGAAGTCTCAGTCAGGGCGGTGTTTCTTAATGATATGGGCGAGTAAAGCTGCAGATCACATGACATGTTTTATTTAACGCGGATTGACTGTGTCTGGCTCTCAGTGAGAGTTCATTTTAACTTAAAGAAGATATTTCCTCGTCTCATTTCATGTGGAGTTTGTGGTCAAGGCTGTGTCTTCTTTCTCTCATTTTTTTCCTCCTTTTTTCATGCGTGGGGCCAAAGACGCACAGTCCCTACTGAGAAATTCTGCTTTTATCCTTGGATGTGATCAATAATGGATGGAACTCCCACTGCCTGACATGCAGGGATTGTTTGAAAAAAAAAAAAAGCCTGGAAAACCATCCTCGATTCCGCCCGCCCCGGAGCGCCGCGTGGGAGACGGGACCGCGCTTGGCCGCCAATTAGCACCGGCGTTTTACAGCCGCTTGCTGGGCGCGACTGTTTGGAGGAACGCTCAAAGACGTGCACGCGCACGTGCACGCGGACAGCCACCTCTGGAGAGCTGCTGACCTACTCCCCTAACCACTTCATTGATCTGTGGGCCAAAGATGTGAAAGCCTATTGAGGTCATCATTAATGATTCATCATAACCAGAAAATGTCAAATGGGGCTTGGGAGCGTAAACATGAATCAGTCAGATGTTATGGACTCATAAGCTTTGAAGTAATCCTCCGTGCACCTATAGAAATCCTATATGTGAGAAGAGGATCCAAACGGTCCTCGGATAGGGTCATACAGTTGCTATTTCTATCCCTTATTGTCACTCACTTTGTTCAGGACAGCTTTAAGGAGCTACACAGTTTTCCAAAATCAATCAAGATCAGATTGATCCCTATTTGTTTCTCTTCTACTCATCTAGTTCAGCTTTAGAAATGAGCAGAGTATTATATACCTCAACTATGATATCACATCCAAATTAATAGAAAAATTCATCTAACTTTTATCCATTTCAAATCTTTATTCATAATTTCCCTCAATAATAAACTGTCATACACACTCGATAATAAGTTCAAATAAATCTCAATATTTTTCTACTCACAGTTGATCAGCATTATTGAAAACTAAGAGGAACAATCCAAGATTAACTGTTTAAATGTTTATTCTTTGTGCTTTGACTGAATTTGTTCTGTTAAATTGCATTTTGTTGAGCGGGAAAAGTTGAGAGCTGTCGTGTGTGTATGAGTGTGTGAATGTGGATTTGTATATTGGTTATATACTTTATATGTTAAGTAATTGTACTTTTGTTTGTTGATTACACTGTACTCCGTCCTTATTTAAGTTATCTGTTTTAATGGAGGAACCCCTCGAAAACGAGATGCGACATCTCAAGGGGCTGATCCTCTTATTGTTTTTGAAATGTTAAATAAATATATAAATGAATTTGTTTATTAAAGAGGTCATAAAATACTAAAACTACCAAACCTTAAATATAATATACCCTTAAAGTTCATTGAAATGAACGCTGCAAGCAAATGTACTTCAGGGAAGGCTGAACAACCACTGCAGCACATTAGCATTCATACATAAAAGCACAATGGGAACTAACAAAAATGAGAAAAACAAACTGCATCCTGGTGCCTAAACAATCAGTCAAAAGTTTAATAAATAACTTTAGGAGCATATATATATATATATATATATATATATATAGATAGATAGATTTATATCTATCTATATCTATATATATATATTATATATTCTATTATATATATATAATTATATATATACACACACACATATATATATATATATATATATATATATATATAGTTTTTTTATTTTTTTTTATTTATTTTTTTTTACCTTTATTTCATCAGGCAAAAACATTAAGAACAATTTCTTATTTACAATGTTGGCCTGAGAATGCTAAAAATACACAACAAAAAAGGAAACAACAAACATGATTAAGACATATTAAAATTACCGATTAAGAAAACATGTACATGATTCTTTAAAAATGTCCTTTACTCTGCGTTTAAAAGCAGACAGTGAAATAAGAGTTTCCAGATGAAGTGTCCTTTGGTAGAAGTTCCAGTCATTTGGAGCAGCAAAATGAAAGGACATAAGGCCAAATGAAGTCCGCGTTTTTGGAACTTTCAGTTTGAGGAGTTGTGAGGAACGAGTGTTGTATCTGGACGGAAATATATGTATCAAACATGGATCTATTCTTTAATATCTAAGATTAGCTCGTACACTGGTCTTTGAGCAATACATCGTACCTGTCACTACGAAAGTGAACCCGAACCGCCAATGTGACAAATCTCCGTCTAACTCTTGGAAATCACAGGATATGAGGTTCAGTTCCTCCTTTTCATCTCAGTCCTCTCTGCTCTTCACCCAGGATGTGAGCGTCTGCTAAACGGGGCTCGGGTCTCTCACCGAGCGATGACTTCATGTCGCTGCACTTAATTATCTGTCTGATCCATACCACAGAGAAGAATGAATGAACTCACCAGGAACCAACACTCAAGTCCGTTCTATATAGTGAGGCCAAAGCGAGGTAATAGGACACATCTATTACATCCGTCTAATGACTTTAGGTGAGTAATAATTGTGCTTTTGCAGACAGGCAGATCTACTCGGATGTCATTTATTTTAAAAGTGAGAAAATGCACAGTGAACAATGGGGCAGTCATGTGTATCGTAACTGGAATGCATAAATTCAGAGGTTTTCTGTTGCAGCTTTTAGTGCCTGACATGGTGTTCGAGCCCCTGCTGTGCTGCAGTGGATGCGCTGGTCCTGCATCAGTGCGTTTATACACCTTAGCCGTCATTCTGCAGCGCTGGTGTTTATTTAAGTAGCTTTGGCCGGCTTTGGCTGTAAAAAAGCGAGGGCATAAAACGTGGAGGGGCCGGTGAATTACCAGCAATAAAGCTGTGAGCTGTCGTCGGCACAAAGCTGAGCTCCACCAAACCAGGACGTCCAAATCCCAAAGCTTGCCTCAAACGGCAGCCAGAATTCTTGCTAATTGTCTCCTCTTGTCATCCCTGTTTACTCAAGCCTCACCACTCTCTCTGTCATGATGGATTGGGGGGCCTGACAAGCCATGTTTGATTGATTTCTCTCCCTGACCACTCACTGGAAGGACTCCTGGCTGCGTGCCAGCGGTACAGTGGTCCGTCCCTCACGTCGGCGCTCGCGCACAGATGAAGTCACTGTGGCATAACCACCTCTCTATAACTCTGGAGTGGGGTACTGCAGTGTGGAGCACTCTGCCCGGAGGGTGTCATTAACATTTGGAAACAGCTCCAGCATCAGTCACACCGCCTCTGCTTAGGTGTGTTTAACCTTTCCGTGTGGAGGAACTGAAGAGATTCAACAAAGAAGAGAAGCAGCCAGGACGGAGACGTGAAAGTCAAGTTTAGCGACACATTTCTTCTGGGGGTTTATGGCCAAGAAAGTCATTACAAAGTCACGGCGTTATGTCCAGACAAGTGAAAAGAGCTGAATACCAGCAGCACTTAACACAAGCCTTTTTTTTTTTTTTTTTGTGGTTCCGTTGGCTCTGTCTCTGGGCTCTTTCAGCGTGTCAAAGCTGAGCAGTTCTCCTGACGGATATGCCGGGCTGTCATCTCTGAATCGCCTCAGTTAAGATGATAGATCCAAGCCTGCAGAGGTCGATTAAAGTTCACGGCTCAGGAGTTTCACTTGTGCTGTCCCTCCGGTGGAAGTTACAGCTGATGATGAAGACGGTTCTGCGGCTGTTCACTCTGCTCTGGCACAGATCCACCGGGCCCGTTGAGCAGAGCCGTCGCTCCGGCTCCATCTTTTGTGTATAATTCATGCTGTGGGGACACGAATCTCTGAACAAAGTGATACTCTGTGTACTTTTGAGGATACAACGCAAGTCTCCGTAATGTCAGAGAGTAGAGTGAGCGTAATGCTCTCTAGAGACGTACAGTCTCATTATCACTGAATATCTAAACAAGCTCTGGCCCGCCAATTATGGAGTGTGACTGTCAGAGTTGTTAACATGTCTCTGCACAGATGTTGTCTCATCATTTTATATATCTCGATTGATACTCAGTAAATCTACTTGAATATTTCGATTACCCTCTCAAGCAGGGGTGGGCAAACTTTTTGATTTGTGGCCACAAAGGGTTCTAAAATTTGGCATAAGGGCCGGACAAGAAGCAGATGGAAGGAGTGATTTGGTAATGAACCTCATAAACTAAAAATATAATAAATTTAGAGAAAACATGCTTTAATTTGGACTAAAATTCACATACATTCATTTAAAAACAGAAAATTGGGGAATTTTAATTTCTAAATTTTGATTTTTGTTCTCTTTTTGGTGATCCAATGGGTTGATGTTCTTCAGAGGAAAATGCGAACTTAAAGAAATCTGAAAAATCACCTTCTGACTCAGAAAAAAAACACACACGAACGCCAGAGAAACAAGACCATTCATGAGAAGAAACCAGAAATACAATGAAAATAAAACAATAATTAGGATTTTTGATTCAATGTATTTTAATTTGGAGGGCCAGATTAAGTAGCTTTAGGGGCCGCATGTGGCCCCCGGGCCGTAGTTTACCCACCCCTGCTCTAAGGTATCATTTAGCTTTTCACAGAATTTTTCAAAATGGTATATAATTAGATCCAGAATAGCTCAATCGCATGGTATGGTATGTGCTATTACACTAGGAGCTCAGTGACTTGTTAACAAATGTCATGAAATGAAAGCACTTGGCAACTCAGAAAATGTAGCAAAGCGGCACAACACAGAATATGATGCAAATAATCAAAACCCAGTAATTTGTGGGAAATGATGGCGCACGGTAAAAGAAAAGGGCAGCATTAGTCAGAGCTGTCGGCTTACGCTGATTGATGGACAAGTCCATGACGTGAAGGAAGCGGCGTGTGTTAGTGCGTGTATGAGGATTGGTTTTTGGTTGATGGGTGTAAGTGTGGGTTTGTGTGTAGGAGTGTGTGTGTGTGAACGTCTGTGGAAGAGTCTGTACAATAACATAAGTGTGAGAGTTGCATTAATGCTACAAATAAATTCTGACGCATCAATTCTGGCAGGAAGTTACATCAAGATACATGAGAAAATATGGTTTATTTTCAAAATATAACCAATTTTTCACAATAAAATATGGCAATCGACAAATGTTTTTGTATCTATAGAGATAAAAATACACACACACACTTCTCTCTGTGTGTCTCAACAACAGAGACATTAAAGAAGTGAGGGCCTACTAACTGCTTACTTCTTCGTAGCAGAAACATGAGGTCATATTTTTAGGTTATTAATTTACCCTTGATGGTAAAAACAAAAAACCTCTAGCAGAAGCGTCTGTCGACCGTCACACGTCTGCTGTGAATTGCAGGACAGAGCGGATGTCGTACGCACGGATTTACAGAATAAACATAGAATTATAACAGCTGAATACTGTAGTAATAGGAGTTTTACTTATTGTATTTTTTTCTGAATTTCTTTAAAGAGAATATATTGGATAGAAATCATTTATAACTGTTGTCTGTTGTCATCTAACTGTGAACTCAAATTCAAAGAGAAATTTACCAGAGAACAATAGAAAAACAGCCTGAAAACAAATATTTGAGTATTGTTGTTCCATATCATTGACATGAGCTGGAGGGGTTCATCATAACATCTGACGCAGTTTGCAGTTTTTGTGTAACACCAACTGCTGACAGACGATTGATTCAATTCTGTTGTTATATTTAATTAAAAAATTGTCCTTTTATAAATGAATGTCCTACAAATTAGTTTTGTTTTATTTATCCACCATGTCTAAAAATCTGGTCTGTGAACGTTTACATGCTGTACATGGAGCAGCTCGTTTGCGTCGCGGTAACCAAATCAACGCTATTTATTTATTTCTGTTTCTGCTGTAAGTCCAGTTTGTCTTCCAGTTCTGACTGGCTCCCGTTAAAAATGTTCCGCTGCTTCGTCAACCGAAAAAGATTAACGGAAGTGACCGAGGGGATGTTGTGTCTTGCGAAGGAATGGAAAGGTAATGATTAAAACATTAATAAATACATTCAATAAAAACATTTACTTGTCATGTGGCAACTAACTCAATGTTTCAATGTATTTATTTAAAAGGGACAGGACAAAAAAAAACATTGTTACGCTTTCAAATGTAACCGATGCCATGTCCACAGGCCATCCAGCTGACAGCTAATTTGCAGACCAGTTCTATCACAATACATATCATTATAGACAAATAAACAGAGCATCAGCTTACACTGATGTATATATATCAGTGGTATTAAGATTGAAAGTGTGAGCCAGCTAGTGATAGACTCACAGGTGTCCTTTAAGGTTAATCATCAAAAAATAAAGTTAAATATTTCTAATTTCTACGCTATTTGAAACAAAATGTCCGAACTGTCCTCAACATATAACAGTTTAAAAAAAAAAAAGAAAAACTGGCTTATCGACACTTATAAAGCTGTTGTGAAAGTTTGTCCTGAATCACTGTGATGTTCTTTATAATTTGTAATGTACTTGTTACGTTTTATTGTACAGCTACTTGGCACTTCATATTTTATTAGCTTTCAAGGTCTGCGTCATTTGTACATTTTTATTGTTCTTAGTGTTTTTACGGCTTTCTGTGTCATCGTAGTCAGAGGACCAAAGATGAAGACTAGCCTTTTGACTAATTCTGGCTTTTTAGAACCATCTGTTTTATCATGTGGTTCTCTTTAAATTGCATTGTCCTCTTCTCAATAAAAAAATAAAAATAAATAGAGGGTTTTATCATCCAGCCCTAATGGAGGCCTTTGTAAAACTGGTAAAAAAGCTGTATTTTCCTCTGATAGAAATAGAAATGTAGCCATTTGTAGGAGCTAAAGGGTTTTTCTGTCATATAACTTTTCACCCTAACAAGACAGACCTTTATTAGAGTAAATATGCAAATATAAAACATATATTTAGCAGATTAGAATGGTTGAAGTGCAGTTAAAGATGTACTGGAGGACCACACTTCTGTCCTTTCAAGTTGATGTTTCTCATGAGGATTACTTCTCTTTCATAACTTTGTTTCACCTGCACAATAAGTGCTTGCTCTCAGCACGCTGCCACCTTACAAACAATAAACACGTTTTATCTCGCAGCCCTGAAAGGACCCTGAACGCAGCAGCAGTGCGTGAGCCCAGCCTGCGCTGGAACAAAAGCAAGAGAGCAGAGTATAAACACCAGGAAATGCACACAATTCAGCAGTGAAGACAGCGATCCCTGGAGACTTGATTACAAATGCCACAAGCTTTCATCCATCAAAAACAACTTCTCAGAGGCAGAGCGTCATTAAAACCACACTCACTTCCATGAACTAATGCTTTCATCGGTTTGTTATTGATGAAAGCATTTTTTTCTTGATTCTCAATAATGTAATGATGGTAAAAGAATCTCATTATTTTTATTGTATACTTTATATAATGTATCTATTTAATATGTTTATGGATACAAAGAAATATTTTAGATTTCAGATTATATAATACAGTGAGGCAAAAAAAAGTATTTTAACATACTGTGATTTTGCCAGTTCTTCCACTTAGAAAAGAAGTCGGATGTTTTTTTCATTTTAGAGAGACATAATCTACACAATCTCAAGTACGAGGATAAACACAAACCAACTTACACAATAAGTCATTCAAAAACACGATACTTGGATTTACAGCTGATACATTCAAAATTCTGTTGGAGTACTTGTGCCCATCATCACTAGGGCTGGAAATCTCAGGGTAACTCACGATGCGATTCCTGATACATGACTCATGATTCCGATAGTATTGCTTATTGCAATAATCAATATATTACCTTGGAAACCTATGATATATAACTATTTCTAAATGTATGTTTTTATTTTCCTCAAAACCTTATTTTGTAACAATTTAAAACACAATATATTTTCATTTTACACATTAAAATAAAGTTATCAATAAATACTAATAAACACTTTACAATAATAACATACATTTTAAGGTGATTAATAAACAAAGCCTCAGTTAAGAACCAAAATGCAGAGTACATTAAATTACCTTCTCACTTCAAAGAGGAATAAATGTGGAAATTAAAATGCTGCATTTGAATTAATTTTATGTCAGATAATTGATCTTTATTGAGGCACAATATGAACTTTTAGCCTATTAATTTTATAATAGTTGTTTTTATAATATAATAATAATATATATAATAATATATAAAAATAACAATAATTTGATAATAGTTGAACTTTTTTAGTATTATTTTAGGAAACTGATTCAGGGAAAGAGAGGACTGATAATTGTTCGTGAGTTGAAATATTGCAATAGTTACCCATACCCGATATTTTGTCCCACCTCTGATCATCACCTATCAAAGGAGACGTCGGCGTCTCACTCAGGCCATGGAGCGGCAAGTTATGTGGGAGTGGCTATGGATGAAGGGAATGTAGGAAATCACGGTTGGTGATTTACAAAAAAAAGGTGCAGATCCAACATTTCCGCATGTCCAAGGCATTGCACAGCTAACAGTATATGTTAATTTTGTAAAAACCTTTTTCAGTAAATGCATTTTTAAAATTGTCGTGTTTCCATTGGGCTAATTTATTATCACAAATCCAATTTGTGCAATTCCACCATCAACAGAAACAAAGCTAGTGTTGAAGTTTTGGAGTTCCAGGGTAAATGATGTTGTATAAAACACCTATAAGCAAGAAGTAACAAAAAAAATGTGGAGTTTACTGGAAGTATCTGAGCAATCTTGCGTCTGAGACTTTTCCACAGCAGGTAAGCCCACTGACGGGCTTCAGCAGGATCACAACTGCCACTGCTACTGCAGACAGTATCAAAGCCACAGTCTAGATCTGGAGCTGATCCAGCAGCAAAAGAATTGTATTCTTAATCTGTTACCCACTCTCTTTCCAGCTTCCACCAACACGTTCTTCTTTCCTTTTGAGTCTCGGCTCTCCCACCTCATCATCTAATCCAGCCGGAGGGAAGAAGCTGTGTGTGAGCTGGCCTTAGCCTCTCTGTAACCCCTAACCGCCTATGTACACATGCGCTGAAAGGTGTCTGCAAACACGCACACCACGCACGGGCGTCCACCTACACAGAAACACGCCAACTGTTGGCGTGGCTGCACCGGTGAGGCCACGGCTTGAATGTGATTGGAAGGCCAGAGGTTATGATCCAGCAGCTGAACTGCAGGGCTGCATGTTTTAGACAGAGAACAATGAGTCTTTAGAGAAAACGGTTATCCAAACACAGATGAAATATTCATGCCGAGCAGCTGTGCGGTTCACCTCTTTTTGCTCTTTATCCAGATAAGATTCATGCGAGGTTAAAGCAGAGGTAAATGAGACAGAAAGAGGGAAGGGGGCTGCAGGCAGCAAGGAAAACGGAGCACTAATGTAGTGAAGCATGAAATCGGGGCTGGCTTCTGTAATTTAGCTCTGGGATGGAGCTCACAGGCGGGAGTTTCGTTCCCCTTGGGGCTGCCTTAAAAACACATCTCTGTGTAGTTCACTGCATTTAAAACTAACACAAGTCATTAGAGTTATTTAATAGGTTACATGTTCTGCTGCTGCTCTCAGGACTCTATTGTACTATATGTTAAAATGTGGAGCAAACATATATTTTTCAACATTTTAGTGTTTTTCTTTCCTGCCTGAGAAAAATGATCCGCTTTGTAGTGATGCTAACATTAGACAAAAGCAATAAAATACAAATATACTGTAATTAACGTTTTTAGTTTTATGTTACCCGCTTTCTTGTTCTTGGAAATATTCCTGGTTGGAAGTTGGAACTTTTAACCAATTGAATATTCTATTCTATCAGGTAGTCATAAATTATTAAAAATTAAAAAAGAAAAAAGTACTCCAGAGTTATTATTTTTTTTAACTTGTCCTGGATATCATCTGAGCAAACAAATAGGAGATGAGATGTTTGACTGAAGTTACTATTACAATAGGGGTTGTGTAGCTAACACACACACAAGCTGTATATTTGTATAAACCCCTTTTGCATTTGTGGTACAATAAAGAACTAAAGCCACGAGTCGTGTCATGACGGTCCATTCGTGCAGACCGGTCAATTGTAGACGTGTGCAGCTTTTAATTCAGTGTTAGCCACAGAGTAACTTCTAAAGGGAGTTACACTGGAGGCAAAGTGTGGGACAAAATACATCAAACAGAACATCTGGGTTTTACAGAGACCAACACAAACAATCCCTTTCCAAAGGAAATGAAAATGAGACCCTATAACAACAAGAGTTAGTCACACACAGCTCTCAACAGAAGTTCCAAAGTCACAGAAAAAAATGACTGGAGAAGTGATGTGACGTTCTGTATGGAGGCGTGCGTTCAGTAGTGGGGGAGGAGCCTTAAACCAAGTGCGTATCGTCCGAAGCTTCGCTGCCCGGTGAAGTGACGGACTCATCACGCAGAATCCATTCATCATGCGGATGTTTGATGCGAGAGGGCGTAGCATAAAGGTAAAATAAATAAAACAAAACACAAATGTCTCCATAAATAACAAACAAAAACCCCAACTAACTCAATCCAGGGAGCTTACCTGCAAAAGAAACCATAAAAGAATGACAAACTCTAACCTCAATGGACTAACAAACAGGAGAAAAGATGTACTAAAGAAAATGGTGGTTCACCCCTACAGCTTCACTTAAACTAAACTATAGAGATGTTCTGCTCGAGCGGCTAGCTCAACTCTGCATCGAATCTTTCAAAGCGGAAGTGTCACTGGTGGAGTATCGAGCGCTTGCTTCAGATTTCTTCTGGTCACGTGACTTTCCAAATGAAGCTTCGTTTCGTCACTCGCGCTTTACCGACCACTCACGGTAGTTCTGAATTCAGAGCGCGGTTTTCAATAAGTCTGTTCACTCACCCAGGGTTTGTGGCTAATTTATTTCTCTATAAGCTGCCACTCATTTCACTTGCAACAGACGCGTACAAAGAGACGCAGGAAGCGGGGCGGAGCCGTAGCCTTACAGGCTAACATTAAAGGCGCTGCACATCCAGGGGACGACAGAAAGTGGGCAAGAAAATATAAAAGATGGGAAAATACTTTGGTTTTTTGGCGAGAAATGCGAATCTAACCAGCAATCTGACTTTCCTTCTTTATTTCTAAACTTTTAACAATTGAGATGACTGTATAAATATTGCCTTTTTTCTGGAATATGTGTTGGCCCAGTGGTTTAAGCTCTCCCCCTGAGATGAGAAGGTCCTGGGATCAAGACTTTTTAAATCATAAGTGGTTATTATTAAAGTTTTAAGAAATAAAATAAAATTCCTAATTATTTGTTGCTACATATTCCAGGCAGTTATATGTTTCTGCTCAGTACATTAATAAATGTATGCACACATTGGTCTTTTTTTTTCTTCCATGGTGATGCAGTATTGTTATCTGGTCAACAGATGTCACTAGTTTTAAGTGTGTCATTTGCTTCACAACCCCAAACCATTTCAATACAATTTGGTTCATTTCGGTTCAGTGGTTCAGAAAGCTTTAGTTTCTCCATCTCTACTAAACTAACTCACAAACACCAAAGAACAGAGTGGGACCAAAACAGAACACCAAACACACTACAAAGTGCGCACAAACTAAAACAGGTGGAGACGAGCACTGAGCTGCAGTGGCGACAGGTTGCAGACCAGCCCCCTTCTCGTGGGCTGGAGGTCCTCATGGGGCTTTTGAAGGCTCCCTCCTTCAGCTGGAGCCAATTGGAAGCCACGCCCTCCAGCACCACACCTGAAAGAAATCAAAAGAAAGACACAAACAAAGATCCACAAAACACAAAGAGGTCCCACTCTGACAGAAATACACAGAACAAAACCAAATACGGCCACAGCCGTAACAGTGCCCGCGGCTTCATTAATGTGAAGCAAATCAAAGTGAACGGTGAAATCTCTGTTTTTTTCTGGAGATGTAGAACTGCAGGACCTGTCAGAATAAAGTATCTTAAGCACATGTATGTGCTCTCCTTCACCCTGAAACGCTGCTTTGTCACACTTATGGTTATTGAAAAACGTGGCTTTTATTTTTAATTAAAATACTATTTTTCATCTTCAAAGCACCTGTTCCACCCTTTAGAGACATAAACCATTTTAATCAATCATTGATATTTATTTATATCGCACTTTACATAGTTGGTGACAAAACAAAGTTCCTTACACCAAGAAAAATTTTGTAAAAAAGCTAATTAGTTTATAGAAAGGGCCCCGCAAACCACACACAACCCCACACCTTTAAAGTACTGGAATCTGTGTATCATTCGTTCATTTGTTTTTCAATTTAAAATCGGAAATAGAAAAAAAAAAAACTCTTTTTCGTTTACCGATTCAAAATCTAAAATGAAAATACATTTAATTTTGTATAATTTGGTGTTTCTTATCTTAAATCAGCAAAAAAAAACAAAAAAAAGCTATAAAATCTTTGGTGCAACACCGGTGTCTGATGTTAGCGCTAGCTAGCGCTAGCTAGCAGCACATTCCAGACATTTGGGGGACGCCACGAGCTCCGTCACTAACATTCTGACAATGTGGTTCAAAAGAGATGAGACACCGCTCATTATTGCTTTTCACTAAATGTACAGACAACAACTTTACATACATGATCAGATAATGGGTTTAATAATCCCAGGAAATACCTGCAGTTATGTGGTTCCGGTGCAAAAGCGGTTCTTTGGGTTCGGTCCTAATTGTTGCCACTTACTTACTACTTCAGTAATAAAAAATAATGCCTACATCTTCACCAATCTACACATTTTCCTTCCCGAGTCACATATAGACATATGGTTAAGACCTCTGCGTCAAAAATTGACATTTTGGTTGGCGTTGTTTCTTACGGTGATCGGTGTTTCCATTAAATATTCCTCTGAGCCGCAAACCTGCGGTCCGCCCCTCTTTTGCACAAATCCTGAGCTTTTCTGAGGGGTTACCGTAGAGTTTTGTTCTCACTCGAGGGGTGTGTCTGGATGACAGCCGCTTCCACTGTTTCTGTGTCTCTGTGACTGAATTTGAAGGCTGTTCCACATTAACCCGAGAGGGGGAAAAATAAGGGACCTTTTTTTTATTATTGTTGTCTCAAAAAAAATAAGTAAAATATCAAAGTTCAGGAGAGCTGCCCGCGCTCCCCGCTCCTGATGTCTCTCTCAGGCGTGTGGAGCGGGCGAGCTCCGCTGAAGTCCGGGAGACTGTCTGGCTGCATCCAGAGAGCCGCTGCACTGAGACAGGATAAAACATTTGTATTGGATTACTCGTAATGGATTGGTCACTGAAAACATCACATCCCCAAAGATGCGCAGTGCGTACTCTCGTGTTCGCCCCGTCAGCGGTCTTATATGAGCCCGCCCACTGTCACAGGAAAGGCAAAGGGATTGGATAAACCTTCAAAGAACTGAACAACCAAAATCTTCACTTTTGAAGCCTCATTTAATGAACAGCCAAAAAAAAAAAGTTGATTTACTCTTTAGTTACTATTTAGGTGTATTTCCTCAATCTTTTCAACCTACCTCGTCTTGGTCAGAGTTATTTACCTTCTACAGCTGCTAATGGTTAAAGTTGGAGTACACCCTGGACTGTTCACGCATGGAATACAACATTACAGTGCTCCTTGTTTATAGTGCGTTATTGTATTTTAAATGCAATGTGCGGTAGGTGAAATTTGCAAAGTAGGAATATACGAACGATATTTTAAGACTGTAGAACTCCTCACTAAACACTTTGTTCACTTATTTACGTCAGACCTGAATGTTTTCTGCCTTTTCTCTCATTTAAATTGCCAAAGTTCAAACCTTTGCAGAAAATAACTCCAGTATTGTAGAATTAAAAACATAGATGTTCTCGTGATCAAAAAGTTGTGCAATGTGGCTTATTGAACGCATTCTCATTCCCAACTCGTCACACACTGAAACTCGGTTAAAGATCGTTCCACGTCACTGTTTGACGCTTTGGGTGTCCCCATCTCATTTTTCGACGTGCTGGCTGTTTGTAAAAACAAGGGTCCGCAACATTGACTCTATAGAAAAGAACTGGACTGAGCAACCCCAGTGGGTTACAAGAAGGTCCATTGATAGACTTCCATTGAGAAACAGACAGTTATTTCTCAGTCATTTTATACGTCAGAATCATCATTCTTCCTCTGGTGCTTTCTGCATAACATCTTCTTTCTGATCCTATTTTTTTTAAAAGATTGTTTTCACTTATCACAAGTTATTCGAGTTATAAACTGACCAATCAGATGCCTCAATAAACGTGTGTGGGTCTGACATGGAACATCCGGGGGGTTTGATTGACAGATTTTGAGTATCCAATAGCAGCAGACTTCATCAATGCGGTCCGTGAAGACCTTTTAACACCTACTTTACAATTCAACAATGTACCAATCATTGCTGTGTACTGTTGTTTTCCTCAATGGAATGCACTGATGCAGCAGTTTTAAAAGAACAAGAGGCGCATGCTGCCGACATTTTATAGATGCAGATTTACTCTGTAGAAGTAGATTTCGCTTATGCCCTTTGGACTTTTTTGTTTAACGTTTGTTTTTCTTTTTTCACTGCATTGATTGTAGCTTATAAATTATACGTTGCGTATCATCCAGAATGCTACAGCTCCTCCATAAAATCACCAACCAAAGTTAATTCTTCGCGGCACTTTTCAAGCTTGCAGCCTGAGTTAGACGCAGACGTCTCCTCTGAGGATGAGCACGAGTGTCGTGACAAAGTTGAATGGATCTTGTCGTATTTTCAAACAGAAAAGAGATCCAGCTGTTCACTTGTTAGAATTTATTTTAAATACTGCTGAAAAGGTTTCTCATGTGGATCTGATCAGACTGTAAGTGCAGCGCATGTAAGGTGACAAGCTGTGCGCGGGGAAGGGGGGGGGCGTGCGCTGCTCTGCACCCAAAAGCTCCTTTTAGCTCGACAAATAAGAGTAAATGTAAGTGAATCCAAAATGACGGTTTGCAGAATCAAATGTCGGAATGGTTGTCCCTCAAAGACTTGAACAATGACTTGTACAATTTTCCCGATCCGGAGTTATTAAAGTGGAAGCTGTTTCCATGCAGCGTTCTCGTGGTCGAGGCGTGGAAAGAGGCGGGAACTCACAATGAGATCACTCCAGATTGGAGACAGTAACTTCCAATAGATTCCATGACTCAGCTGTGACTCACAGCGACTCAGACCAATCACTGTCGATGGGTTGCAATTGTTGCAATATGGCGGTAGACATATCAGGAAGTGACAGTGAAGGCGGTGGCCTAGTTTCACGAGGAGTGGAGGTAATGTGTTTCCAATGGGAGACCTCCTGGCTCCAGAAGTGCAGTATTATTAGACTGTCTATGGTTTGCAACCCTCAGTACTCTGAACTGGATCCTGTACTGGACGGATACTGGTTCTTGGGAAGAATGCAGTACCAGGAGGCTGCACCAGATGTGAACCAGTACCAGATTAGGACACCGGTACTGGGTTACGGTACCAGTGTGCTCCGATCCCAGTACTAGACCTGTTCAGAATTGTTGCCCTGAGGTTGGGGGACCTGTGATTTACTGGTGACATCCAGCATGCCAAAAAACGACGAGTTGGGGACATCCAAAGCATCAGATAGTGGCACAGAGGGGCCCTTAACCAAAGATCAATACGTGTTGGTACAGCAGGCATTAAACAGAGAAGATTGATTGACCGAATCAACAGACAATTGGATTGCAGAAAACAGTGTCAGAAAAAGAAAGAATGGAAATTAACACCCAAAAAAAAAATCTGCTAAACTGTGAACTAGGATATAGCGAGGGACTGCTCGTATTCTGTCAAAAACCTCAGAGTATGGACAATCTGTCTTCACTTTTCTTTGTCTGCTGGCAGTTTGTGTGAATGAAAAAGTGACACTAAAGGTGTTTTTCAACTCAGGGAATGCCTCACAAACAGAAAAGCATAGCATCAGTTCAAAAGAGGGGGCAGCAATGAGTTCAACTGAGTAGATTGGGCCGGTCAGCCGAGCTATCAGTCCGGGTCGGGAGGTTGGTACAGGTGTGCTGTGTGTGGGCGAAGGAGGGGACTCCACGCCGACCACCGTGATCTGAAGGTATCTGAAATACTGCTGAGGACACACACAACACAGGCATCCATTCGACATATTAATTCACACGAGCGTCTGACTCACACACAGACACAATCACACACATCCAGCATCTATAAAACCTACTATTAGACCTCATCCCATCATCCCAGAGCCCGCCTCATCACTGATCCCACACTGTAAAACTTTAAGACGCCTTGGTTGGAATAGGTTCGTCCACGTGTGTTCTCTCCCCTGCAGATGGGGGCTTTACAGGCCTGTTATTGCCCCCCTGTCATTGTCCCAGAGAGCTGTGTTAAATCTATAAGCAGCTGACAGCCAAGCAGTTATTAGAGGTCTTTTCATGAACAATCGGGAGGCAAGAGAAACATTGTCGCTATCAGTTAGAGAGAAAGGGACTTTACAAGCTCCAATGCAGGAGATGATTATCTTTGTGTGTTTGCTGCTGTGCACTGATAGACAGCGGCTGACTGTGGGGTTTCCATGAAAGCCTGCAACCAATGATTCTGGGTTTTAATGCGGGGAGTTGTTAACAGTAATACGAGCTGACAAAACTCCCCCCCGCGTACGTGCGTTTCACCCTCCACGCCAGTCATGCACGAGGCGCCCGATTCACACGCCATGAGCACAGATGCATTAGCGAACAGGGCCATGCACATTACAGAGGATAATTGCCTATGCATATTTCCCGGTGTGCCCTCCCCGCTCACCCTAACGGCGGATTCGATTCAAGCCTCAGTTGCAGAACCATTAATAGAAATTAAGTGCCGGCGAGAGCGACTGGGGGAGACAAGTGGAGCCAGAACGGAGTTTATGTGAAAGATAAATACATTTCTCCAGAAGAGTGCCTCAGCTTATTGGTTGGGAAATGCACTGTGATATGATAGAAGGGCAACAAATGAGTGTGGAATGGGACGATATGGCTGAGTGAGAAGAAAACGTTTTGGAATTCGAGGCCTGACTTGAATAGAAAATGAGTAAAGTTGCAGGTTGAGTTTTACTTCTATCATCAGAATCCAGGAAGGTTTACCCTTGGATACGGAAGCTGCATTATTCCATATCAATACTGCAATTTGCTAACAAGCAACTATAAAACACGCCAGGCACCTCTTCCCTGCAGACACTGTCTGTCCTTTGAATGCAGGTCTATTATCCGTCACCCCTCGAGTGTCTCCCTCCTTGGTTTACTGGTGTCAAACAGATTACATCCTCATCACACACACGTGCCGCCGCACACATTCACCGCCAGCTAATGAAAACTCGGCTTCATCCCAGGCTGCCTAATGGGTCTAATAACAGAGTCTCTGGGGGCCATGTGCATGTCAGACAGATTACAGAGCGCCCGTGGACTGGATGGACACACTCGGCGCTCTGAAGGACTCACCTGAGGTGCGTTCAATGACCGCTAGGAGGCAAGTGTGGGCTTTGCCAAACAAAAAGACAAAAAGGATCTTCAATTACACACATGACTTAACCCATTGTAGTGAATAACATGCACTGATCTTCCTGTGAACAAATTCTTTCTAATAAAGAGTCATTATCTTAATATGAAACTCTTGTGATTTACAGTTTATTTTCTGAAAATTTAAATATATTTTTGTACGGTTTAAGCTTAGTTTTTCTGTATCAAAATACCTTTTTTTCTTCAATTCTTTAACAGTGTTTAAGATTGTTTAATTAATTTAAGTCTTTTTTTAAGTCACAAATCATTTTTCATCACATAAATGATTACTCGTCACTGTAAACCTGTGATTTTAACAGTTTATAGAACAACTAAAGTCTTCAATCATAAACAATGCCTTAGTAAAACTGAAATGGTGCCTTACGGACCAGCTTTCAGCATCACCACAACAGCGTTGCTCATCAAGCACAAATGTTTTTTAAAAGTTGTGTAGAAACATGATTTCAGAGATATCATAGCTGACTCTATTTTAAAGGCTTTTCTTTTAAAACACCTCTTTTACTATCAATGATTTGGTGCGTTTGAAGTGAACCACTGCTTCTGTGTGTCACTCTGTTTTACTCACAGACAGATTGATTCATTTGGTTTGATTCAAGCGTAAATTGTGAAAAAATACAGTAAGAAAACGTTCTTTTTTCGAACGCATAACAGAATTAATTAAATGCATTGATTATAAAATAGAAAACAAAAAAAAAGACACACTTGTCACATTTGATTCATTAAATATAATAATTATTAACTTAAGTCAAATAGAGTTTGATTAATTGCTTGAAAAGGAGTGGGAAAAGCAAATTTGTATAATCCCACTGTCACTTAGCCACCTCATTTTACAGCTTTGCACTGTTACGTAATCCGGTTCTGATCAGATCAAATCCGGTTCTGATCAGATCAAATCTGGTTCTGATCAGATCTAAACTGTCCTGGAAGAATAAAATTAGCAAAAACAATAAACATTAAGGAAGGCCATGAAGGAGTGCTAATGTGTTTCTTTAGTTAAACATAAATGATAAAAATATAAACAATCATGAAAAACTACGGTGGCCGGGAAGTGCAAAACAATAATACATTTACCCAAACACTTTTACAAGTTTATCAAAACACTTTTACAAATGTATAAAAACACATTTACAAATTTATTAAAACACTTTTACAAATATGCAAAAACACATTTACATTTCGACCGAAACACATTTACAAGTTTGCCCATAGTCTGTATATTTGACGGACAAATCACCCCCCCTTCCAGAATGCCATTCATTTCCTATGACGTCCTGTAGATAATATAGCGTCTATGAGTTTGTCCATCAACTTTGCATATTTGTAAAAGTGTTTTAATAAACTTGTAAATGTGTTTTTATAAATTTGTAAAAGTGTTTTAATAAACTTGTAAATGTGTTTTTATACATTTGTAAAAGTGTTTTAATAAACTTGTAAATGTGTTTTTATAAATTTGTAAAAGTGTTTTAATAAACTTGTAAATGTGTTTTTATAAATTTGTAAAAGTGTTTTAATAAACTTGTAAAAGTGTTTGGGTAAATGTATTATTGTTTTGCACTTCCCGGCCACCGTAAAAAACCCACAAAAAAAAAGAAAGAAACAAAGCTAGTTAGTTGTGACACAAAACAAAGAAAAATCTCAAACATGATTTGATATGAATCTACGTGAATTTGTCTCACAAATCGTATTCGGTGTGAACGCACCCTGAGATGAAAGTTGAGTAGCATGTGTGGATAAATCAGGACAGGTGATAACCTTTCTAAAATGTTTTGATCATGTGTGAACATACAGCGCTCTTTTCTCAGCTGTTTATTTAACCTTCTTTTTTTAGTCGTATTTGTCTTCAAATGTGAGATTGCTCTTCGGGTGCAAGTGTTTAATTTTAATTATCACCTAAACGCAGTCAGAAGAGTGGAGGCCAGGTATCCGATGGAGACTTCCGCAGGTGCAGCGCCGACACACAAGATAAGCAGTGTCGAAATCTAAACTATCAGAGGGAGGCTTTTTGTTTTCAGCTTTCTTTGTATCAACTGCAACCTGGAATAGCTTTTGGTTCATTTCCGGACACATGCCCACTGCTTTTCGATATGTTTCTCTCCAATTACCAGCATTACTCAAAGTCAGAGGCTGTCCAAGCACATTTTTCATTGTTCACTTTCTCCACTTCCACTCATTAATTTGAATACTCCAACCCACTAGTGCCAGACAAACAGCAGCAGAAAGGATCCTGCTCCCTGATGTGGTTTTTTTTTTCTTTCTCTTTTTGTGAGCTGGCCCCCCTCTCTGCTGCTAGAGGCGCTGCAAGCGTGAAGGAGACGGATCCCGGCGGCGCCGTATGCTCCGCCGTGTCCTGCCCCAGGAGAGTCTGGGAGAATGAGTCCCGCTGGAAGTTTGTTTAAATGCTGGAGGGAGTATTTGCCCCAGACTACCCGCGTTTGCACTAATGGATATGTCTGGGTTATGGATAGTAGAACTGGCGGGAAATAAAAGCGTGTGGGATCTTTTTTAAATACAACCCTTTTACTGTTGCTCTGAGATGACCTTCCATTGACCTTGAAGGTGAACCGTTTGTATCGATGGTGAAAGACAAAGATGTCTGATCTCCAACATACATGATAGTTATAGTTAACTCTTTAACACCTGTGGCGTTAAAGGTAGATTGATACTTCATTAATCCCAATGGAAATTGGCAGATAAAAATAAATAAATACAAAATATTTTCAAAAAAATAAAAACGATAAAAGATAATAGAAACATGAGATTAGTCTAAACTAGTCAAAAATCTTTAAAACATATACTGCTCACTTCACTAATAATGTCAGGCTGATGGTTATAGACTCATTCCCATTAAGAAGGGGTCCCAGAACTTTTTCTTTTGAGGGCCACTTAACTCTTTTCTTCTCTGGTGGTGGGGCCGGGGTCAGTTTGTAGACCCCAAACACAATCGCACAGGGGGCCAAAATCCAATATCACACCGCCGATTGCGGACTGAACAGGATAAACTTTTATCGAACTCTCTAAAACTAAATCTTTACAACTAACACGCAGACCCAGATGCTCCAAACCCAGAAGGACACGGACGGTAGATGGAGTTCAAAAGTTATTTTATTGTCCGAGGAGTTTGTGGAGCTGTAGGATTGGGAGGGAGTAGTAGACCTGAGATGACCTGGAACAGCAGGGCGAAGATCCAGGTGAGTCAGGGTGATGGTGCGTGCGTGACCGAAGGAAGTTCTGGTAGAGAAGACGAGAACTCGGGGCAGGTAGACGGGGGTATTCAGACCCAGGTCGGCATGTGGAGGATGAACCTGGAGACAGAGGATTTCTGAGGCCAGAGTAGAGCAGGTAAGGTAACGAACCGGAAATGAAAATAGAGAAGGCCCTTCTGGAATAGTGCACAGGTGATGTCCAACAGCAGGGTCTGATTAGAGGGAGAAAAGGGAGCACCGTGACAAAAACGGTCAAAACGTGGACTGAACTTTGGGACAGTACCCTAGTCTGATTTGTGTCAGGTACTGGGTTAAGGTTAAGGTTAGTTGTCTTTTTTTTCTCTTCTATTTTGATTATACACATTTTTACATATATATTGATAATTTTATTTTATTTAAGTTCTCCTTTGACTCTTCAAGCACACTCTCATCTAGTCATAATAACTTATCACATTTCAGTTTTTTATCTTTCCACTTAATATTTAGCTACTTTAAGGTTAGGGTTAGTACACTAGTGCGGTCCACATCCCAGTACCGGGCCAGTAATGTGGTTGGGGACCCCTGATTTAACTGGAGCAGCCAGCACGTCAAAAAACAACGAGTAGAGAACACTCAAAACTTAAATTTAACGAGGAGGGGTCCTGGCCCAAATGTTAATATGTGACGACTTGGGCATAAGAATAAGAATGTGTTGCAATGTGTTACCAGCGCAAGATAACATCTGGTCGTTAATAATAAAAATATCAAATGATCTGGAGGGCCGGATAGAATCAGCCAGAGGGCCAGATCCGGCCCCTGGGCCTTTGATACGTGTTGTAGGCTAACAGAAGAGGTGTAAAAATCAGATGGTGTGTCTAAATTTAAAATTTTGAAGTTTTTCAGAGAGCCACACAAAGACAATAGTTTATGACCTTTTCTGGGATCTCGACAAAAAAATCAGAAAATTCAGAAAATCAGAAAAAGAGTGGAATAAACCTTCTATGGGGGTCTTGATCACATGGCCAGACTGAGGAAAAAAAAAAAAAACAATCAAATAAAAATATGTTATTGTTCAGGGGGCAATTTTAGTTGCAGTAATTGGGCAAGCAGTTTCCCTTTTTAAGGAATGAAGCATTTGGTGGCAAAAGCTGGAAGAATTGGGCAACGACAGCTCTAAACAGTCGTCCAATCAGCAGAGGAGCTGAAGTCAGGTGAGTGATGTTCACCACGGAGATGTCCCACATTTGGGTTCATCTCCTGATCAGAAAGTTTTCATGTTTTTGTCAAAGTTGCAGGATGAACTAACAGCATTTTAATTACTTTTGCTGCCCTCAAGTGGCCATAAAGCAAATCACTTCTTGTTGGGAGTGACCAGCGTCATCAGAAGTCTTTTGAAGTCCAAATGCATAAAACAGTTTAATATGTAAACTAGACAGGGACATTTTCCTGTTTTCCTTGTATTCCTGTTTATTTCTAGAAACCTGAACATGTAAGAAATGATGAAGGAATACAGAAGATCTGGACTAAAGGCGAGGAGACATGGATAAGATATGTTTCACAGGTACTTTTCTGTCTCTTCATGTTCCAGGAATGAAAGAGAAGAGTGACATTTATGCTGAACAGCCTCCTTCTCTTGTTCTTCTGCTTTCATTGCTCTGCTTACAGGACAAAAGACAGAAGGTGCAGGGATAGAGAACATCCTGTCAGCCGGCTCAGAACGAGGCTGATCATTTCAGCAGCAGCTAACACTTCAGCATGTGAAGCTGCTGGAGTCTGCGGTCCGAGAACCTGAAGCGCTCGCACATCCTGGTTCCCTTTTCTTGAGCTGCAGCTAACACCACAGCTGCTGGCAAGGTTAGCTCTGCACCTGATGGCGTTCATTTTTAATGGTAAATTTAGTAAGAGAAGAAATGCTGCCACGCTGGCTGAATCCAGATGAAGAGTCCCCTTGAGCTCTGAGAAGTGGAGCAGGGGAAGAAGAGGTGGAAGAGGGAGGAGTGTGTGAAACTGATGGAGAGAGTTCTTTAACGCTGTCCTCCATCTACTTAGAGGGATATTGGAGCCTGCAGCTAAAGAGAGTCCAACACGAGACGCAGCAGAAGGAGCAGACAGGGTTAAAGTGGGAGCTGCTCATGTTCGTCATTCATGAGAGTCCTTCAGTTTTGTCACTGCTGGTGTTCATAACGAGAAAAAAATTCCTAAAGCGAGAAACTCCATTCATTCTAAAGTACGGGCAGTTTATGTAAAGGGGACAGGACCATCTTCAGAGGTGATGTAGAGGGTTCCAGGGGCGCTGTCGCCAGATTAGAGGAGCAATGCTCCAATCTGGTAAAAGTGAAATCATCTACACGGTGATGACGGGATCCAGTTCTGAATCAATGGTGAGGAAATTGACTTTATTAACTTACAGATTCCTCCCATGACATTTTTTAAATTGAAAAAAACATTCCAAGTAGTGTTTTAATTATGATTATGAAGTTTTTAACCAAAATCCTACAACCTAAATGTCTTAAAAATATATTTTTCATGTTGATCTTAAGACTCTGTTTCCAAAATCTCCCCTGAGGGGGCGTGGCTCTTGACAGCCCCACCCCTTATGATAGCTCTGCTTCCTGCTAGTATAAATCTTCCCCGCTGCTACATAAAAACATCCATCAATCTGGGTAATGTCCAGCCGTATGGTTCTGATCCGGATGTCAGCTCAGATCTTCATGGACAGAACTTCCTCCAGAATCCTGATTCTTTCTCCTTCCAGTTCACCAAAGACTCTTTGATGTTTCTTGACGTTGCTGTGATCAATCCATTCAATCCATTGGTTTCTCAGAGCAGAAAATAATGAAAGCTAACATCCAAATGCTCTTTCATTCATTTACAAGCCTTTCCAACTGCGGTCAAATGAGCCGCCGTTCACATTTCTGTGGTCACATCAAGAAGCTCCGTGGAGTCTGTTGGAGATTTTCCAGCGTTCTCAGGACTGCTAGCGTAAGTATTGGATGAAAGTCACACCAAAAATCCAGTGACGGCTGATTGGACCACAGAAATGTGAACGGCGGCTCATTTGACTGCAGTCAATGTGAAGATAGCATCTTCTCTTCTCCAGAACCTGAACTAGACACACTAGCCGGACCAGATGAGGGTTTAGTGCATGTGCAGCAGAAAGAAGATCATGCTGAAGTTTGAAGCAGGTTTGAGTAAAATATGGGAGACTTAACTCA
Source organism: Oryzias javanicus (assembly GCA_003999625.1). NCBI lineage: Eukaryota > Metazoa > Chordata > Actinopteri > Beloniformes > Adrianichthyidae > Oryzias > Oryzias javanicus. Next base: position 2,676,901 of record CM012447.1, read on the forward strand.
ACAGAGGTTATTTATGGGGTGCAGTTTAGCAGATCTGGGACAGACTGTGTTGTCATATGTGGTGAAAAAATATGCTCACTGCATCTTGTTCAGGGTGTTGGGATCATTTGTTTGTGTGATGTGACGGCAGGGAGAACGCAGGCTGCCCCGCTGCTGACTGTCAGCATGTTGGAAGCACACCGGGGGAACCATCATCCGCAAAAACCGTCCGCATCTGAGCTCTGGCAGTAAAGGCGATTAATCTAATCTAATTTATGGTAGAGAACGGCCTCATCTCCATCTACAGCTCATTCAGTTACACATGCTCACAAGGTCCTGTGCTGTACCGACTCTTCCCAGGAAAAAGAGCCACTATTCTGCGGCATTCTCCAGCAATCCAATTAGATTTGATTTCTATCCAATTACTCGTCCGTTCGGTTAGTAGAGTGAAGATCCATTGACTGAACTTTACTTGGGAATTCCATTAGTTCTGAGAAAGTCATTTGAGTTCATAATTTACATAGGGAAATGGTCATGTAGGAGAATGGTGACCCTTTAGTAGAGTGGTGATCAAATCTATGGTCTGCCTTAAGACTAAAACAGAAATAAAATCACTTCAAGTTTCTAGTTCAATATAAACAAAGTCAAACAGAAAAACAAAACACTGAAAACACCTGAATTGTGGCGATGGTGATCCTATGATTGGAAGAAAGTCAGTTTCAGTCTCACCTGCCCATATGAGGAAATGTCCGACAGTAAGACGCTGAACCTCACGCTGCTTCTGGCCGTTGAGGTTGGCGCCATGTGAAGCGGTGGATTTGCCATCAATGTGTGAATGTGTGAGTGATTGATGATTGAGGAAGTGACTGTAAAGCACAGCAAGATTGACATGTGCTATAGAATTATACGCCAAACAACAAAACACTCTGGATATTGGTGTCACACACCTATATCCAGACACACACATATGCACACAAACACTGGATGAAAATCTAAACATATACAACGCACACTCACAGGCACATGTTTCCGTTAACAAGGAAATTGTGCAATTGTAAATTTGCCAAATGGAAAAAACTTGAATTTATCAAAAACTTTTTGCACTTGAAGGAGATTTTTTTGCAACATATTCTCATTTCAAGTCATCAAATAGTCTTCTAAGTGTCCTCAACTCGTCGTTTTTTTCACATAGTGGCTGGTCCAGTTAAATCAGGGGTCTGGACGTTTTGTTGGACCGAACCTCAGGACGCAGCCGGTACTGGTACCCTAACCTGGTACCCATACCCTAGCCTTGGCGGTAGCGCGTTATGTACCGGTACCAATCTGCATCCAGTACCAGGTGGTAGGGTTTGGGTACCGGTGCAGTAGATGTCCCGGTACTGGTTTGCGGCCCGGAGTTTGGGGAGGCTTGATTTAATTGGAACAGTCAGAACATCAAAAAACAACAAGTTGGAGACACGCAAAACGTCAAAAAATGATGTGGAGGGGTCCCCAACCAGCCGTCAATCTGTGGCAAGTTAGGAATGAGAATAATAAATAATAAGAATAAAAATAAAGAATAATAATAAACTGCAAAGGAAACATTTTTTTTGAGTCACATGACCATGTCGACTGTGCAGTGCCTTGGGCGCCACAAGAGGTCCCACAGCATCACACCGCTCTCCAACAGTTGAGCGTGTCATGTGGAACTATCCCTTCAAAAATCCCTTCATCCGTCTCCATGGCCTGAAGAAGGCGGCGACGTTTCCTTTGACAGATTACGATGAACCCTAGGGGCGTGGCAGAAGTTTGAACACATCTTGTTGTGTCATGAATCTTTAGAACCTTCATTTTTTGAGCAGGCCTCTCACATCCATCTGTATCTGGATCATTGACATATATAGAGACTTTCAATGGTCTAACCTGGAACTGCTGTGATGTCATCCAAATGCTCCATTGTTGTTCTGCAGCAGAATCAACTTAAAACACTCCGTGTTCTCATCCATCACCGTGAGTCTGAATGACTTGTCATGTTTTTTATTGGCATATTAGGTTTTAATGAGAACATTAACAGACATTCCAGAACCTTGATAAAGTTCTCTGAATCTGTGTCAGGCAGGGGTGTCAAACTCAATCGCACGGGGGTCCAAAATGCAAAACACGGCTTAGGCCGAACAGATAAACATTTATTAAACACAGCAAAACAAAATGTTTTTTAAAAACTAACGGATGGTACCTTAACCCTACCCTGGCCTGCGTCTGGTACAGCGTCCGAAACCAGCACTGATCCGTGTCCGTTACCGACTGTCTGGTACCGGGTTAGGGTTGGGATACCGGAGCGGTCCACGTCCCACTACTGGATCTACCGGAGGTTTGGGAGCCTTGGACGTCCAAGAATGGGGGAAACGTCAATTTTTGATGCGGACGGTCTTTAAGCATAGGTCAATATGTGACACCTTGGGAAGGAGAACGTGTTGCAATATGTTACCAGCTCAAGATAACACGGGGATGTTCATAACAAAAATGTGAAATGATCTGGCGGGCTGGATAGAATTATCTGGCCCTCGGCCTCGACACAGACACGTGGAAACCAACATGCTAAACACAGACACACTCAGAAACATCCAAAAAACACACAAACTTAAGTGTCCACATACAAAAACACAGACAGAAACACAATAATCACACAAACTCCTGAGCACACGCGTGCACATACATCTAAACAGCTACCACGCTCACAGAGACTGGGCTGCTGGCAGAAACCATCAGCGGGGTTTTCCTAGTGTGTGTGTTGGCGTTGACAGCGCCGTGCTCGCTCTATTGATTTGGTTGTCTCCCCCTAATGAGCCCCGCATCATCCATCACTGCTCCGCTGGTCACAGTGGGCCTGCATGGCTCAGAGAGCTGAATTAAGGAGGGACAATCACTCTCACCTTGCCGCTGGGTTCATATCAATGAGAGTTTGCAGAATAGGGTTTCTTTGGGAAAAAGAGGGAGCCGCCGCATCTGTCAGATTCTTGATGTGAAGGTCTGGAATAGGGTAAGTGCATCCTGACATGTATTCAGGCCCCTGAGCTGCCAGAATATGACCCTACAGGCTCTTGCCTTTAACACTTTTCTCCTTGTGTCGTGAAAGTGCTTTTAGCTTGTGTTTACACGTGAGTGTGTGCAGGAAAGAGTTGTGCAATCCCAAGAGAAGGTGTTGACTACAGTGATGGTGGGGATGTTAGAAGGCAGCTATCACCCATTACTTACTGACACCTCTTAGAGGACTGAGTGAAGATGAAACACATCCTGCCTCCTCCACTCCATCCATCCCATCCCGCTCTCCACTCTTATGGAGTCGTTGGCCTGTTTTAAGTCCTCTCAGTGGCTCCAAATGGTGATCTGATGCGGTCTCTCCATCCTGTGGGACATTGGGGCCAAAGTCTCGACACACACTGTTTTGTTGTCTGTATGTAGAATTAATCCAATGGATGTGTCAGCTTCATAATGAGTCGAGCATTTCCTCAAAAATGAACACATGTATCCACAGAGTGTCTATGTTTTTGGATTCAAAATTGAATTTGTCCAATGATGACTTTTGTTCTTTTACTTTTGAAGGTAACTATTATTTTTTGTCAGCAATGTCAGGATGCGTGTTCTCTTTATGAAATGTTTCAATGTTTAAGGTTAAAACTAGGGATGTCCCGATCAGGTTTTTTTGGGCCCGCTCCGATTCCGAGTCATTGGATTTTGTGTGTCTACCGATACGGAGTCCCGATCCGATACTTTTGTAACATATTTAAAACATGAGCACATTAAAAATGAAATAGTAAAAATAGAGCAAATTCAAACAAGGAAAAAATAAATAAAACAATTTCCTTGTTATATAGTTGATAATTAGTCACATGATAAAGTTTAGTGACTTTAGTTTTAAAATCTTTAGAGCTGTTGAACATTTTTAATCCAATGTGATTCCTGTCTTCATTTAAAATTCTAAAAAAATACATGACTTTTTTTTTTTGCCATGAATTTGCTGATGAGTGATCATGACTAGCTCATTTCATTAGAAAGTTATTCGTTTTTTTTAACAATTTATTTTATTTATTATTTTTTTAAGGTGGGGTTGTTTGTTTGTTTTTAGATTATGTGATTAGTTTTTCAAGCACTTAAGACGTCACATTTTCGGTTTTATTACCCAAGTAGTCATTTTAATTTTAACTTTTATTTCTGTCAGATAAATAAAACAGGCATTTCAAAGAACAGCTCGGGTCCTGAGGAGTTAAATCACGGAGCTAGCACTTAGCTTAGCACAGTTAGCAGCTGCTCTGCAACACGAAGGGCTTAACATTTAAAAGAAACAAAAACTTTTCTGTTGAAATGTCTATAGGAGGTTGTTTACGTAAAGACAAACTAATAGAGTCAGTTTAAAGCGCTTTTAAAAGCGTCATTGATCCCGGAAGTCTGAATCTGTGACCACATCGCTAGCTTGTTTAGTTTAGCATCCGGTTTAAACTGCTGCCGAAATCTGCTGGGTTTTACGGCAACAACATTTTGTGATCTGTTCATGACATGCTGACATCTAGTGGAGTATTTATCCGGAACAATAAGATTGAATAAAATACATAAAATATCCGATACTGATCGAGGGAAAAACTCTGATACCGATCGAGTCATCCACCATGTAATCGGCCCCGATTTCCGATCACGTGATCGGATCGGGACATCCCTAGTTAAAACTGAGATTTTTGCACCAGAGTTTCAATACGTTTTCACCAGCCAGCAGACTATCTGAGGAAGCTTTGTTCTGACCCAGACGACCCCAGTCACAGGCAGTCTTAAGGTGCATTCACGACATGCACAACGAGTCATCGAGTTTCAATGTTAAGTCAATGTCCAGATGCGATTCGAGGTCCTGCACAGAGATTTGGGTGTCAACCAATCAGGGACTCAGCTATGGGTGTGTGACGTTTCCAATGACTTGCTCAAAGGGGGAAAATAAAGGTTTAAGATGTTCTGCTCAATGTGAGGATTTTCATCCTGAACTTCTGTTTTCTTAACCTCCTGGGGCGAAGGGTTGCTGGAGACTGACCTGGCAAAACGATTGAGCTTGCTCCACTAACTAGCCGTCCAGTGGACAGCGTAGCGAGCGCCGCCACCCAGGCTCCAGCAGAGCTAGTGGGCGCCGCTACTAGCTACCAATCCCTGGACAGCCGAGCTCGCCATGCTGGCCCGTGGGCGGCTGGCTAGCATCGATAGATCTCCATGGACTAGGGCTGTGGATCGCTGCTTAGGTGGCGATCTGATTCGATTCACGAATTGAACCACGATTCTTAATTTCTAATGAAATGTTTATTGCTATGTGTTTGTGTTTTTACTGGAGGCATGAAAATTATATGTATTAAAGCATTTATACATTTATTTAGAACAGATCAGAATCAACAAAACAGATAAAAACACAAATATTTAAATAGAAAGAGATGATGTTTGTTACTTTAAACTTTTTTTTGGTCCATAAACAATATAAAAAACATATGTTGTTTCAGATCCACAAATCCTGAAAACATTCTCCACACTTTCTCCATCCTCAAAGTTCTGCATCACTTTATGCTTTAAGCATTACATATCAGTGCAAAGTCGCTATAAAAAGTTGTTTTTTACCACAACAGAATGAGTTGATTCACATTCATTACATTCATACTTCACTCAGAATCTGCTAGAGTTTCATTTAATGCAACAACTGTTGAAGATTTATCATATTACAACTGGAGCTAAAGCTTTGGTGTTAAAGCTAATTTGTTTTTTTTTTTTTAGAACTTATGTCACTAAGCGAAACTTCAGACTCAGTTTTTGGAATAAAAAAAGCACTGTCTAGTTTTACTTTGACAGCATGAAGCTTCACTGACACTGTTTACTGCTGGTGACACTACCGTTGCACAGTCAACATTGTTTTATCCAACATTTTTCTGCATTTCAAAGCAATAAATACATCCTTCCCAAATAATATTTATACTACACTCTAGTAAATTTGAGAAGATTGCAAATCAGTGATCTTGGACGTCGTTTTGAATTTTCGGGAGCAGATCGTGAGTATTCAAGTGCCCGGATACTCGTTCCAGCAATACCATGGACTCCGTGACAGGGTGGTGATCTGTTCTATCCCGACTTTTTTGTTTTTCTTCTTCTTTTTCTTTTTTTTCATTTTTTTCCTTTTTTTTCTCTCTCTTCTTGTCCTTCTTTTTTCTCTTTTTTTTACTTTTCTTCTCTTTCTCCTTTTTCTCATCGTTGTTTTATTTTCCTTCCTTTATCTTTTTCTTTTTCTTCTCTTTTCTTTCCTCTCTCTGTTCTATCCCGACTTCGCCCAACAGTAGCCGGGACAGTTTTCGGCAACCACTCGGCCCAACCGGGGTTAGGAAACTAGAAGGAAGTACAGGATGACGATCCTCACATCGATCGACTTCCTGGAAACGTCACTCGCCATAAGCCGAGTCCCTGATTGGGTCCGGTGCCCAAATTTGGCTGTAAGACCTCAAATTGTCTTAACGTTGAAACTTGCCACATGTGTGCGTCCAGTGTGAATGCACCATTTAGAGAGGATCTTTAGGAGGTTTTGATCTGGACGTGTGAATGGTTAAGATTCAGGTGAAGCGAATGGAAGCACACGAGAAGACCCATCATAGCAGAACGATGTGTCATTTGCTCCCATTTGTCAAAGATACAACCAATCAAGGAGAAAACGCGTTGGACACTTGGTCCAAATTTTCTCTGCACAAGTCCGATGCTTTCAGAACCTTGGCAGGCGTTTGGTAAAGCACAGCTTGATTAAGTCCCACAGAGCTTAAAACTGTGAAATTCATATGCAAATAGAAGAGACGTGTTTGCTTTACTGGTTGTGTTTTCCTTTTGATTTAACATCATAGTTCTGCTTCTCTTCAAGAAGTACAAAACTCAACACAGCAAAATACAGAACAAATACTTGCTACATTTATTTTAGCTTTACTATGAGAATTCTAAACAAAGATTCAAATGACCCTTCTTCTGGACACAGTTTGATCAAAAGGAGGAATCTGATCTCCTTAAACTCATTTTCGTTCTGTGATTGAGCCACAGAAAGAGAAGCAGGGAGTAAAGTCAGTCTTGGCTGTGAGCAAACTGTTCTTCCCAGTGCCGTGCTAGCACATCACACATCAACACAAGCCAGATACTATAGTTCACACTGTGTATAAAAAGAGTACGCACACGCTGTGCTGTCATGTGACATCAGTTTGCCACAAAAACAGTTTGTGACTTTCCCGTAACATTATCAGCCGGGGTTTCACGCACCCTGAGGCTAGCACACACAACAAATGCCAACAGACACACGGAGAGAACACAAATGCATGCAAGCAAAAACAGACTCACACACACAGGCACCAAAGAACCCTGCAGGCTTTGGGAGCCATGCCCTGACCTCTGGTTCCCAGTCAAAAGGGTTCTGTTCAGCGGCACACAACAGCACCACTGATCCTCCTGCTCCTCTTGTAAATTTTGCTCTTTCTCTTCTGGAGCTTAAAAAGAGCGCTGTGTTGTTTGGTAGAAAGGAGGAGGAGGAGGAGAAGGGAGGACCAGAGATGCAAAGACGAGGGGAGTCAAGCCACTATCTGTGTGACTACTAAATCACTGAGTGTGCATGAAGGCTGGGGCTGTGCACGTGTTTCTGTGTGTATCTGCAAGCGTGCACAATGTGTGACCCTCTACAGTACAACAGCACATAAAAAGAGACGAGAACAAGGCTTCTATGGTCTACGACCAAAACACAGACCAATGTTACAGGCCAAATAAGATTAACTAGTCAAATGGACACGCTTATTTTCATTATTCTGCATGGTCGGTGCTGCCTGGAGAGAACCGGCGATACGACGGGCCGCCCCGCGATCGACGGTACGACGGGCTGCGGGATCAGGCAGAGAATATTCTATGGCGAGAAATTAGAAAACCTAAAAGGAAACTATTTTAGGAGGTTGAAGGCTCTCTCAACTCCAGTTATGCTTTTGGTTTGAGCATCACATGCGACATGACAGGGGGCTGTCATGTGCCCCAGAAATTAAAAATAAAGAGTAAATGTCTTTTTTCTTGTTAAAGTCCCCCAATGACAATTTTTAAAATTAAAATAAAAGTTCCCAGTTGTGTTTTGATTATGATTATGAAGTTTTAAACCATGTCTTAAAAAAATATTTTCATGTTGATCTGAAGCCTCTGTTTCCAAAATCTCCTCTGAGGGGGCGTGGCTTTTGGAGCTGAGCTGAGCAGACCGCCCCTGATCCTTTCCAATCTGTTTGTGATAGCTCTGTGTCTCGAAAAAATAAATCTTCTCCGCTGCTACATAGAAACCTGATTGGACCACAGAAATGTGAACGGCGGCTCATTTGACTGCAGTCAGTTTGAAGATTCCATCTTCTCTTCTCCAGAACCTGAACTAGACACGCTAGCCGGACCAGATGAGGGTTTAGTGCATGTGCAGCAGAAACAAGATCATTCATGAAAAACAGAGTCTGTCCAAGACTGTTGGATTGACAGATTTAAAAGGAGAAATACTCGGAAATGCAAAAACATTTACATTTGTTCTCTTTCATACGACAAACGCCACACAGACGTGTTAAAAACTCTACAAACTGGATTTCCATTGGAAGGGAACTTTAAAGAGGAGATCCAGCATAATGAGCACATATAAATTAGTGATTTAAAGGGTGGAGCGGCTTGTGCACCCCTCCTCCCCCTCTTTAATCTAGCCTTTCTCATTAGCACATGCCAGAATATGTAAATGAGATGAGACAGCATGGAGATATACAAGGCTATTACACAATTAACATGACTGCTTGATTAGGCAATATAAAAGAGCAGCATGAATATATGCTCACATTTTAAAGCTCGACGATTTTGAACCTCATCTTCAAAGTTAGATTTTCTAGATAGAAAGAGTTTGCTTGGCTTTACATACCATGAATTGCCATTAAGAGCAAAGAACTCTCAGGATCTTCTAAATAACTACGACGATCAGAGCCAATGACAGCTGGGGGGCCGTCCACGTTGACGTGATTACAGCTCCGCCCCTTGGGGACCCATTTCCTGATTTAGATTAAAGCGCTCTCGTCAAACAGAAAGCACCCACCTTTAATGCCGCCGTATATCAGCTGACGCATAAAACTGTGAGGTTCCATGCAGAATCGACGAGGGGGGTTGATTAAATGAAGGAAGGCAGGAGGAGGGGGGCACGATCAAAACAGATCGGAGAGCAGATGCGAGAAGGCAGCCTGGAAATACGTCGACAGTCAACGTAAGTTGATGCGACAGTTTAAGCTGGAAACCCTGAAATCCTCCACTGATGGACGAGCAGACATCATCTGGTGAGAGAATGGATCTGTTGTCTGGTAGAGAGAAAAAAAACATATAAATAGTCATATTTGAATGTTTTGAAGAGACAAATCCATACTTAAACGCATACTAAAGTACATGCAGATGTCACATTTGTTACCATCTTCCATAAATGTTTTAGTGGGCCGTTCTCAGACGGGACGCTCAGACTGAACGGTTCCGTCAACTGTCCTGGAGCGTTTTAACACTGCGTTCACACGATTCACATTAAATTCCTGTTCCTCTATTTGGATTCATTGAAGACACAGATGATGTTGAGAGATCAGGTTGAATTATTTGAAAAGCGTCTCCATGTCTGGGTTCATGAGATCTTTCAGACTCTCCCAGTACACTGAGCTTCACCATCTACTGCAGGAAGTGTGTCTAGAAGACGGACGTTTTCTGCGTTATGTCTCCTTGTGACCCAGATTGACGACTTCCTGTCCTACATTAGTGCAAGGAGAGAAAAAACTATTAAAATTAGAGGATATTTTATTATTGTTTACAAACAAATAAAAAAAATATTACGAGGTTCAAGAGGAAAAAATGAACTTTTCCTCCATGTTGGATTTGAACTCCAGCTGCATAACTGAACACGTCACATGCCTGAAGCTGAGTCCCTGATTGGTTGACGAGGTCTTCTGCTGCCGGAGCAACCAACACATTCTCATTTGGTTTGGTTAAGGACCCCTTTTTGAAATTTTGGGTGTGCCCAACTTGTTGTTTTTGGAGATACTGGCAATTCATAAGATCGAGGGTGCATAGCCTTTGGGATGCAGTAATGAACGTACACACGAAACTGGTCCACGGGACAAGTCCGGTACCCTAACTCTAAACCGGACTCGATTTGGTACCAGACGCGAACCAGTACCGAGTTAGGGTACCAGTAATGGGTTTGGATACTGGTGCTCTCTGCGTTCCGGTACTGGACCGGTTCCCGAGCAGCCAGCATGTCAAAAGACAACGAGTTAGAGACACCCAAAACGTCCACCTTTGACACGGAGGGGTCCTAAGACAGACGCCAACATGTGATGAGTTGGGAGCGTGTCATGGATGTGGATGAAGGACCCAAATGCAAGAGACTAGATGTGGTGGCGGAAACATAAACATTCAGCTAAATAAACGTAAACATGGGAGAACAAACCAGTGACGTAGCAGAACTGAAGACCAGACACTTCAACAGGCTAAGAGCAGTTAACTAAATGAAGTCTGTCTGCCATGGGGGATCTGACCAGAACATGGTGACGAGAAAATAGAACAAGACAAAAATCTAAACACTGAATCATGACTGAGAGAGAATGTGTTGGAGCGACACACCGCACCCAACGCTCAAATCCCGCCGCAGGACCTCAGATCAGATCTGAACATTGTCATTAAAACCGAACACCTTCAGTCGCATGCAGTTTGAACAGTTCAACCCCATACAAGAGGTCAGAATGGGCATATTTTTGTTAGGATATCATCTTAAAAAAAAAGAAACAAAGATGAGCCTGTGTGCAACTAAAATAATTAAGTCTCATAAATAAAGAACACCAGGTTTTAGGACTCTTTGAGCGAAACCAAACATTTAATGTCGCATGACGGCTTTACCCAGAACGATACTGGAGGAGCCATGAGGAAGACAGTTGGTCAGAAGTTCTGTATGTTTTACCAGCAAAATGTGAGATGTTCATGTTTACATCTATTTTTCTACATTTGTCAGTTTTTGCATAGAGCAACAAAATACTATTTATCATGTTGCACTTGAAATGTATTCACTATAATTCTATATATAGTTCAGTTTTAACACATAAAATACAAAACAATGTTCTCGTTTTTTCCCACTTATTTTGTTAAAGCAGAGTATATATCACTCTGCCAGGCTCCTGACTACAATACCCATAATGCTTCAGTCATTCATCCGGCTGTTTGGCTTCATCCTAAAACATTTGACAGATTTTCAGACTTTCTGTGTTTCACAGGAAAACTGCTATGAGGTGAGTGAACACAACCGGAATTAACAGTTGATAGTTGTGTAGCCGGTCGCTCTCTTGCTGCGGGACAGCGCCGGCCAAAGTCGTCTGCGTTGTGTTTTAAGAACTGAGTCTCACACAGGGATTGCCACAAAAACCGAGGTTTACTGTAAAAACTGGTCTCACTCTGTCTGTACAACCTCCTCTCGGCCGCTCCCCTAGAGACTCAATTGTCCATATTTCAAAATGATATTAAATAAAATTTACAAAGCGTGATCGTATAGTTTACAGCCTTTAACACTTTTTTTCTCTCAGCAAATTGCATTTTTTTTTTTTTCAAATTACAAAACATTGAAGTAAATGACAAAACTGTACATTACAATATATTAAAAATAAATACAAATAAGATAACAAAAAGCAAAGGATAATAAAATATTTCTAATCGAAATAAATGTCCACATACCTGTAAAAACACATACAGCACACAAAATAAATCACTGCTGGTCTCACTCTGTCTGCACAACCTAAAAGAAGGCAGAGAAAAGTCACCATGGTCACGTGAGTGAGACCACGCCTGCAAGCGCGGGCTCTGCTGCTAGCATTAGCGGATTTCAAAGTGCTGCATTTACATTAAAAAAAATACATTTTGCAAAGCTAACAAGAATGAAAACGGTGTTAAGAACACTTTAACCGATTTACAGAACATTTCCACGGTTTAAAACTTCATAGTAGTTTTTCTTTTCTCTAAAACAGCGAGAGCAAAGCCTGCAGCTTACCTCCTCTCGGCCGTTCCCCCAGACAGGAAGTAGCGCAACCACCAAAATAAAAGTCTGTTCCCAGAACTTTCTCAGATTAACAAAAATAAAAGTAGTAAAGATTTTGGTGAAATTAACAAAACAAAGACCACATGGGCTACAGTTGGAAAGAAAAGTTTTAGATAAAGAAATATGTTAAATACATACAGTATTTATATTTAAGTTAATGGTAGATGTTGAATGGAACACTTTACTTTGCATATTCATTTGCAAAGAATTATGTTTTTTGTCCCCTTTTTTTAAAGTTTGGATCTGAATTAAATAAAAAAAGATTTTGTGTCACAAATAGGTTTAAAAATGTTTTTTGTTGCAAGACGAGGTTCAGATTCAACTTAGGAAACAAAGCGTCTGCTTACGTGCATTTACGTTTTTATCCTAGGCGTGTTAATATTGGGAGTGGGATCGTCTGGAACCCACAAGACAGTGCGCTGAAGTTTTTTCTCAATCATTTTTTATTTTTCCTGGTGTCTGTGGCAGACATAAAATCCTGTCCGCATTTGTTATGAGAGGAATAACACATCAGAGTCAGGGTGGGGTCATCTGGACCCCGTACGATAAATCAAGGTTAAGAGAGCAGGAGTCGAATGTTCACTTAAACCTTCTGTTTTTGGAATCCCATGATCCTTTGTGATCTTGATGCCAAACTTTCCCTGGTGTCTGAAGATTGTATCCATGTCCCAACCCAAAGACGCTCCATTTTAATCCACTCTCTTTTTGGCTCTTTCTTTTTTCTCATGGTGGTTGAATGTTAGTTTGTTTGCATGTAAATGAATTAGAGTGTCTACAAGCTGGAGAAAGCAGAACCAGGCTTTGAATTTGACACCAACAGAACAAACATGACCGTACACAGACAGCCATGCATCGATCTATCCTCAGGTGTCTGTGGTAGAATCTCCAGAATTCCCCATCAGCTCCTCCGCAGTCATCAAAAGCTGGGATTTGACAGAAACTGAAGCTGACGTGAAAACCCTGACGGAGACACAACACTGAAGCTGAAGGTTGACAGCTTACACAACAGCAGGGGATGGGGGGGGTCCCTCATGGAAGTCTGTGCAGAGGATGACTCCATCCATGAAAGAGATGGTTGAAGATCCCATGAAAATGACTTTAAGCGCATTAACGACACATACGCCGAGAGCTGCTCTATCATCCATGCAGTTTATGAAAACAATGCTGTGTTTGTGAATGCACCAGTGTCACGTTGAACCATGGAAATGAGGGTTAACAATGCATGTGGTCTGTTAACACAGACCAAGACAACTCTGTGTTACAGTAGAATGGATCATTTTTAACAACAACACACCAGAAGAAAGAAAAAAAATCGGCAAAGGATTAAATGTTAAAAGAAAAACATGAAAGATGTTCAGTTGATAATATGTTTTTGTGTATTTTTATTGTGAAAAGAAATAGTAGTACGGCTAAACAAAAAGACTGAACTGATAAAAACAAAGCTTCTTTTGGTGATTATCATCATGGTTATGATTTGGTTTTCTGTTATTTACGCTGTCATAATACTTTTGTGTTTGCTAGACTAATTCTCTATTAAGGTTTTAGTCATAAACAAAATCCAATCATCACACCTCAATCCTGCAGTGCACAGACATATGTCCCACATGTGCTAGCAGGTCGTTTAGGATCAGTCAAAGCACGCATGTCCGGGTATTCCTCCCTCCAGCTACTTCCTCCAGCTCCTCCACTGGAATCCCTTGGCTTCCCCCTGCCAGTCAAGAGGTGTACGTCCTCCAGAGTGTCCCGGGTCATTCATATTTCCGACAGTATTTAACCTGCGTGCTCATCTCTATCATGTCCTCGAAGTCCATGATGTTTGGGATTCTTTGTAGTGGTCTCCAAAGATGATTTGAAATGTTTTATACGGGTGTATTCAGACTGGAAAAGTGACTTGTTCCGCACTGAATCCACTTCATTTGGTCCGGATCGAGCAAACCTTGCATTTGGTCTGTATTCAGGTTTCTGTTCCGCACCAAAACTTGTGAACAAAACCAACCACATGACCAGAGATCTCATTTGTCATTGGCAGTTCAGGGGGGGCGGGTCATAACAAAAAGAAAAAGATGGAGATGCTGCAGTTTGTCAATACCTGTGAAGATAGTTTACTTCTTTAAACATATTTATGTCAATGGTCAATTCTGAACGTCTGTATGAAACTCAGTTTCAACATATGGAGATATGCTGTCAGACGATGACTGAGGACCCAACGAGGAATGCTAAGGAGTGTTTGTGACATCTAGCTTGCCCGGAAAACGGAACGAGAAGCCATGTGGATCATGGTAAAAGTTGATTTATGCATAAAATATTCCAGGGTAAGTAAGCTTGCATACATTCAGACTTAAACTTTTATTGGGTAAAGCGAACTCTGGTTCACCTTAAGAGAACCAAATGTGTCCAGTCTGAACACACCCTTCATTTTTTTATTTAATTTTTTTATTAACCTTTGTTTCATCAGGTGGAAAAACCCATTGAGATCAGGATCTCAGGTGACCTGGCCAAGTGGTCAGCTGCACATGTTCCAAAAATAAAATTACAGTATAAGCAAAAAATAAAATAAGCTTTGAAATTGGAATACGATCAATATAAGATTTAAAGCTAGAGTGTAACAAAGTAACAGGGCAGGGTAATAAATCTAAATAGACATTTTGAAGGTGCAAAAGTTGAGCAGCATTACATTGGATAGAGTATAGTAATTATAGAATACAAATGAATTACAAAAGAAGTTAGACACACGAGCATTGAATTATGGAGTTTTTTTTTTGCTTAACCCTTTAACTGCCTGCTGAACCAAATGAAAACATGTTTTTAAAAATGTTAATTGTGTGCGTCACTCCCCATGTACGGAGCCCCCAAAGGCACAAAAAAGATAAAAAAGTTGAAGTAAAAAAAAATTAAAAAATGGAGGAAAAACACTTCTTTTTCCCCCCTAAAAATTGAAGTAAAAAAAAAAAGACAGTCAAAATTACTGACTGATGTGCATCAGTTAGTTAAAAAAAATGTTTTTTTGTCTTCAATATTTTAGAAAAACATTTTTTTCAGTCACTATTTGGTGTGCACCAGTTCTTAATCAGAACATTCATTGTTCCTCAAAAACTGAAGTAAAAAAAAGTTCTGGATAGTAACTGTCTACGTATTTTTAGTTTTTTTTTTTTCTAAATTAATGTCTCTTTAGGGGCTCCGTACCACGGCAATAAGCAGCAGAAAAAAAATACTCTTTTTTGGTGATTTTATTTGTTTGTTTTTTGGGTAGCTAAAGGGTTAACAGAATGATGTAAATGAAGCCAGTTCAGACCATTTTAGATGAGTTTGGAGAGAGTTTCAGGCAGAGGCAGCAGAAAAACTGAAGGCTTGTTTCCTAGATTCAGTTCGAACACGCAAATGAAAAACATCACAGGAGCGTTGTGCTTATTGACTGGCAGTTCTTTGAAGAAGAGAGCTCAGATATGAAGGTACCAAACCAAGTAGTGCCTTACAGACCTGAGTCATCCAGTGTGTGGACCTTCATGCTATTCTGCTCCGGCGCAAAGATCCCAGTGAGGAGTGAGACGACTACAGCCAATCACAAACCTCAATGCACAGTCGTATATAGTACTGAGTGACTACACAGGTGGATGAGGCATTCTTATAAAGAACATTAACATAATCAATCAGAGGTAAAAAAAAAAAAGAGCTCTGAGTGAGAAGCAGGATTTGTTATTAAAATAAAACCAAAGCTTCAGTTTCAGTTTATGCAGTAGAGTTGCAAGATGGGTTTTAAAGGAAAGCTCAGAGTCTAGCTCAAAGCCCAGGTACTTGAAGCTGTCTACTAATTGTATTGGTTTATCGTAGAGCAGAAGAGAATTCCTGAACTTCACATGTGAAAATATAATCGTTTTTTCTATATTTAAAACCATTTTTAGTGATCTGAGATGAGATTGAACAACAATAAAAGCAGACTGTAAAAACTCAAACGCTTGTGCTAATGACTGAAAGAAACAGTAAACGACAGGATCATCTGCATAAAGATGGTGGGAAGCATTTGGAAGGTTTTGACACATGTTAATATAAATGGAGAACAGAATGGGACTTAGATCCAAACCCTGTGGTACTCCTTTCTTGATCTCACGGATGGGGAAAAATAGAGCTGGATGTTTGTACAGACTGAGATCTGTTAGATCGATGGTCAACAAACCAGACCATGGCTTGAGTGGAAACAGCAATGTTAGCCAGCATTTTTACCAGGAGAGTGTGATCGACGGTGTCAAAAGCTTTGGAGAGGTCGATATAGAGCGCAACGCAGTATTTTTTACAGTCAAGTGTCTAGACCACTGGTTCTTAACCTGGGTTCGATCGAACCCCAGGGGTTCGATGGGTTGATCTCAGGGGTTCGGCAGTAGGGTTGGGCACGAAGTTCGGTCCAAGTAGGAACCGTTATGATTTATGCGGTTCTGCCAAAAACGAAAGAAGCTGCTGCAAACGGTGCAGCATGTCGTGTCAAATTTCATTTGTTTGTGGACATGTCAATCATCTCTACTCACGTCAGTAGTATGAAATCCCAGCCAGTCTCTTTTATGTTCCTACAATTGTGGGCGGGCTCATATAAAGTCGCTGACTAGGCGAAAACGCACGCCGCGCAGCTCTTCCATGTGTGTCTGCATATCACAGTTTGACAAGTGCTGCATCACATTTTCAATCAGAACTCATGGGCTCGGATGTTTCACGGACCCGATCATCGACAGAATATTGATCCTATCGAGTGTTTTTATTGATTGTTCTGCGGCGGTGTTGTGTACATGAGTTTGCGCCATCTCCCGTTAAGGAAGGTATTAATGTTCTGGAGGCCTGCAGTCAAGGAGTTGTTTTGTCTTTTCATGTCAGAAATTAAACCAGAGAAAACCTGGAAACGCCTCATCCTCCTTTATTCGAACACAACGCCAAGAAACGGGCGAGGCGTTCAAGGACCAGAGGAACGTGGGAGACGCCCGTTACACTCGCTCCATACGCTGGGAGACAGACAATTACTGCGCAGGGCGCAAAGCTGGAAGCCCGGAGCGACTCCCCGGCCCAAGAGCGGGGAGCGCAAGCACCCAGCTTGGCTCTCCTGCGCTGTGATGTTTTATTAGTTTTCATTGAAACAATAATAAAATCCCCCATTTTTTTTCCTCTCGAGTTAACGCGGAAAAGTCGTCAAAACTCAGTCTCACAAACAGCGGAGTCACCTGTCATGCAGCCCCCCCCCATCAAAATATTTGACAGGCAGCAAATAGTGAATTTGCCGCACGTGAAAAAAACAAGGTGATGTTCAGGCACGGCTCATTTTGTGTACCAGTAAAAAACTTGTTTCTAGATAAAAAAAAAAAAATTAAAAAAAATTTCACCAAAGAGGGGTTCGGTGAATGCGCATATGAAACTGGTGGGGTTCAGTACCTCCAACAAGGTTAAGAACCACTGCTCTAGACAATGTCATTTACAACTTTCAAAGTGGCTATAACAGTAATATGTTTCTAAAGCTGAAAATCAAAAATGTTCTTTGATTCTAAAATAATCCTTTAGTTGTTCACTGATCAGCTTTTCAAACATTTTTTCTACGATACATAACTTAGAGATTGGCCTGTAGTTATTCACTTCCGTTGTGACTGATCGATGAAGATAGTTATCAAGCAGAGGGGACATCGACGGTATAACAACACCTCTCTTTGATACGTTTAACATTTCATAATTTTCATCCTTGGATGGAAGAGTTTGTTGAGTAGAGATACAAGATTTTCTCTTCCTCTGCTTCAGTCACCTTCTCTCGTGTAAAGAGTTTGTGTCTGAAAGTATCAACCAATCACTGTGAGAGCCGCTTTGAGGCCCGTTGTTGTACCTCCACACTAACGCAAGAGAAATGACTACCATCCACAAGGCCTGTAAGAGTCGTGAATTATGCTTTATTGGCTGTACTTTGTCACATATACGAGTCTCTTGCCTCCTCGTAGGGATTGTGCTGCTGACTAGCTTTCAGCCATGCATGAGCGCTCGCACAAACACACAATTTCACCTGCAGAACGTTTTCTTAAATCCCCACCGTGACCCGAGGCACTCACCGATGAGAGAAAAAAATAGAAAATGAAAACAGATGAGAGCTTTTAAAAATAACAGAACATTTTCAGATCAATACACTCCCCCCCCCCCGTCTGCTGTAGAGTTTGATGACCCCCACCCTGAAAGCAGACAGAGAGGTCCGTCTGCCTCACAGTGATTGTGGACTTTTGAGCTTCTGGAGGGTTAATGAAGGGACTGCTTGTTGTTGCAGGATTTTTTACTCATTTATATTCAGGTAGAGGTCAGTTGCAGTGTCCATGCAGTTCTGGGCCTTGACCAGACAACCCAGAACTGGAGGAATGCATCTTCTCTGCTTCATTGACTAAATCAATCTTTGATACCTGGAGCTGCTGCCTTCAAAGAAATGCTAAAAAAAAAAAAACTCTGTGGCACCAAGTATGCATGTCTGCCCACGTGTGAATGCATGCCATGAAATAATAACACAAACAAGTCATGAATGTTTTAGCCCGACCTGGTTCAAAGGTTGAAACGAGGCTTAAACTTCTCTGCACGCCATGGAAGGCTGAAGAAGCAGCTGCAGCCGGCGAACGCTGTACCCCACCTGTTCAGCCATTTTCCATGTTTGGCTGAGAGACTTGGCTAATGACATGACAGAGAAGCACCATGCAAACATCTGTCATGCAGCTTGCCCCACTCCATGCATTTATTTGCTGATCCTACTTAATATTTCTGCATATTACTGGCTGTTGGTCGGAGGCGGACAGTGATGCATTCTCCTGCGTGACGACGTGCAAAAGAAAGCAATCTCCTGCAACCCTTACCTCTGCTTGCATTGCTCTTCTAAATGCATATTTTGTGCTGGCTTTGCAGCCCGCTGAAGGTCAGAGGGAAGCAGAGTACCTTTGTTGTGGAAATAGGAGAAACACATTTGGTGTAGTTAATGGGAGCTGCATTTATCACCGACACAGTGAGGATGGCCAGATAATATATCTTATCCAATGCAGAGTTGTGGTAGCAGCATATAGGTAGAATCCATTTGGGTTTTTTTATCTTGCATGATGATGACAGTCAGGTCATGAATACCCAAGGTGCCCACTGAGTTGGTTCAAACCTTCCCAGGTAAAATCGCTTTTTCTTTAATGCAACTTTAACTAGAAAAGTTGCATTGTGAATACTTTTTGCTGAATGCGGTCGCTGAATATGTTAAAGATATTTGCAGAAGATGCTATGTATTTGTGTTGATGAATTCGGTCATGAATGTGTTGAACTTTTCGATATCAAAAATTGCATAATTTTCAGAAAGTGCACAAAAAATTGAAGATTTTTATGAAAAACTGCAACATTGCTAAAACGTTAGCTCATCTCCAAGTTTTTCCAAAAACCTTATTGGATGCCACCTTACCCAAAAAAGCTAACCTATTACTAAAATGTTAGCCTGACTCAGGATTAGCACAAAAAATTTCAAAAGATGCCGAATTAGACAAAAAAACAATCACATTGCTAAAATACCAGCTTAACCCCATAGAAGCCCAAAAAACTCAGATTAAAAAAAAGCCAAAAACATGGTTAGCATGGTGCTAAAATAATAATAGTTAAGCTCCAAATTAGCCCCAAAAAGCTCAGTAGCAATAAACTCCTTAACAAGCTTAACAAGCTTTGATACCAAACTTGCATAATCTGCAGAAAGTGCAGATTTGAAGAAATATGTAAAAAAAACATTTTTTTACAAAATGTGCATACATTTTCAGTAATTAAGCAAAAATTACTTAAACTAGGTAAAATTATTATAATTGTGTAAAATGTCAAAAAATGATATAAGGTAGAAGCATTAATGTCCTGAACAGCATACATTTGAAAAATTTCCTGTTCATTTTCAATGGGGGCTGATGAATTGTTTAAATTGCATAAAATCTTAAAAACCGTAACATTTACGAGTACCAAAAGTCCAAGCAGGGATGTCGTTAACAAGTTGAACATTTCGATACCAAATATTCAGAAATTGCTGGGAGTGTGATTGAGATTTTATGAATCAAAAAATGTATGGACGAATAAATATTGAACAATATCTAGAAAGGTTGCATTACCTGCGATACTGCTAATATGAATGCTTTTTGTTGAAAGTTGTCGCTAAAGATGCTGAAGCTTTATGCCAAAAATTTACTTTAAATGCTGCAGGGATTTTCTGAAAATGCAAAAGCTATTTGCTAAATGCTAAATTTGCTAAAACACTTGAAATGTTGTTAAAGAATTAAGAAAGAGCGCAGAAGTTTAAGTTTGAGTTTATTAATTGTTTCAAGCATGGTCAATTACAACATAATTTAATCAACATACACGCATCACATATATAAATGACCAAAATTAAGGCATAATCAGATTCAGAGAGTATACATCCTTGTACCGCTTTATTATCCTTATTTTCCTTTATATACACAAAACAGTCAATGCTTGAAACGGATAGGGGAAGAAACATAATTAATCCCTTCCCCTCTATAATCTGCATAATTGAAAAATGATACATGGTTGCTGTATTGTCATTTATCTGAATATACACCTGATACTAACCTTATCAAAATATACATATGTCAGCAATCACAATAACCATTATCAATAATAAGAAATCAATAATAATATAGTTCCCATAAAATTATTAACCATAAAATATAATTTGGTCATCATCATTTGTATTTTACTGGCACATTTCTGATATAAAAATAACAGTTTTATAGTTATTGCCCCAAATCTCAATGCTATAAATCAAATATGGTAAGATCAAGGAACAATATAGCAGATATCTGCTTTTATAGTCTAATATGCGCTTTCATTTATTGAATAAAAAATTTGCTTTTCAATCATTTGTTCTGCATGTTTCTGACGTGTGGCTACCAACTCAGCTTATTGTCAATACTTAGTCCCCAAAATGTATAATTAGTTATATTTCAATGGTCACATTATTAAATTTAATCATTAACTCTGTATTGACTCCATAGTGAACATTATTTTTGTTGTGCCTAAATTTAATGTTAGTTTATTGTAATTCATCCAGGTATTGGTAAATTGACCTACATTTTTTGAAAAACTTGCCATAAAATTGATTAAAAATTCCTAACAAATGTCAATTTAGCAAAAATCTTTTGTGTGTTGCTTAAATATGAGCTAAGCTCAAAACTAGCCCCCATTACTCAAAAAAGCTAACCTTAGTAAGATGCCAAATTAGTAACATATTTGGCGTTAGCCTGTTGAAAATTGAAGCTGAACTCGTTTGCATGAAATAAGTATTCTCCAAAATAGCCTTAAATCCTAAGTAAACATATATTGTCAGCAAACTAACGTTAGCCTGGGTTGTGCTAAATTAAAGGCATTAGTTAAAAATGTTTGCATGTTGCTAAAATAGAAGCTAAACTCTAAATTAGGCTAAAAAAAAAAAAAAAAAAAAAAAACCCGGAAGATATAAATTAGCCAAATTCGTTAGCATGTTGCTAGTATATTAGCTAAACTCCAAATTTTTGGAAAATTTCTATATAATATAAATATATCTATTATATCTAATCTATATAATATATTACATAATATTTGGGTACCATGACAGATAAATTTATCCCTTGGGGATATGACTAAAGTTCAATTCCATTCAATTCAATAATATTAAAACATAGCCCATGTATGTATTTAAAGGCTTGTTGCTACTTAAAATTTTGAAGTTTGAGGACTTTCTCATTAATTCCCTACAGGGACTATTTAATTAATATTTCAAAAACTATAAAAGTTTATAAAGACCAAAAATACAAGCAGGAGTGTCCTGCACGAGCTGTACATTTTAATATAAAAATTGTTAAAATCGCTGAAAGTGTGATAGTGTCAAAAAACACAGGGGAATAATAAATAATCAATAGTAAAGAGCAACAGGATGATCGTATCTTTATAGGGGCTGGTCAGATCCCCATTCTTCCGGGACATCCAGTTTGACATTTAACTGCCAGTACCCCGTTGACTTACACTGCTGCCTCTCCGGTTTCCTCTTCTGTCTTCATGTGGGGGCGGGGTCAGACACGGCTGTAGCGTTCTCCCATGTCTGATCCGACGTCAGCCCTCAGAGCTGATCCCTCCCCGACGTGATTCTGTCTCAGGTGCCCCCGGCTCTGACTGGCAGGACTAGCTTGTGCAGGAGCGCTCCAGCCTGACGTTCAGTCATCGAGCCTCCGCGCTGACAGATAGATCAGTGAGGGCCGATGACAGCTCGTTATTGCTCCAGATGATTGAGGCTCACCACAGGGATTTGTATCAAAGCAGGGAGGTTTGTGTGTTTGTGAGTGCGCGTCATTGCATACACTTAGATGAGAGGTTAAGGAGCTGGAAGCTGCTTTATAACCTAAAAACAGAGAATTGGGTCTATATACTCTAAGTAACACACAAAACATCTGAGCACTTTTTGTCAAACTGAATTCAAGCGTTAGTGAGTGTATAAATATTTCAGCTCAGTTACAGAAAAAGCAGCATAAATCAACAACACCAACTCAAAGATTAAAACAGCTTATTGATGATTCGGTTTGTGAGATCTTTAAAGAGCAATAATCAATGTGTAGATTTGTGTTTGTGGGGTGACTTACTACCTGCATCATTTATGTGATGCAACAGCCAATTTAGGCCACTCCCAGCCTTTTAATGGGACAGCTGAGGCAAAAACAAGAGGCTTTCTTGCAGACAGAGGAGGCTATTGATCTCTGCTATGTAATCCAAAATGACTTCTGCGTTATTACTGCTCGCATATTTGGTGACCCAGATAGCCCGTAAAATGTGTGTTTATTTGTGTCTGTGATTGTGCTTGTATGTTTTTGGTGTTATTGCTTGTTCATAGTTGTGTGTTTGTGTGTATGTTTTGTTTACTGTATAAGTGAGTTTATGTATATTTTTTTTTGTGTGTAGTGTGTGCATGAATACACACCCACACATGCATGTTGTGTGTGTGTGCGTCTCAAAGGGGATGATGTGTCTCTTTTTATATCTGACCTCAGTTATGTAACGCAGGTTATTTAACATGCTGGGCTGATGGGGGTGGGGGGTTGTGCACCCTGGGGTGTGAGAGTGTCTGTTGTGTTCGCAGGATGAGACATTCGTGTGAGGATTTGTATGTGCATCTATCAGTGTGTGTTTTCTGTGTCATTCTCACCTACCAGGGTGGGAAGAAAACTGTGGAAAAACACAGGACAGCGGAGGACGGTGGCCTCGCGCCATACCTGTAAATGTCATGCAGACTGCAGAGACGGAGACTCCTGCTGCTGGAAGCCAGCATTGCTGCTTTGTGATTAAATGTGCATTTTTCTTAAACTCCTGTAACTGGTGTACAGTTAAAGTTGAGCCTATGTAAAAAAATCCGACCAAAATCATCTCATTTCTTGTTTTTATCTCTGTAATAATAACACCATCAAACACTAGATGGTGGTATATGTTACTTTGTTCCACATGACAGTAACAGGGAATTTCAGTAAAAAAAACTACAATAAGATTTCTATAGCAGCAGATTAAATCTGTTAGCCATCAGCACAGATTTGATCTTATTTTTCCCACCAGAATTTCTGCAACAGAACAGCAAATAGTTCCTCACATTTTTTCTTTGTTTGACAAAGATCCCAAAAAACTAAATTAAACAGCGCAACTAATTTTCAGTTCTTGCAGAACTAATCAAGTCTGTTCCCACCAGTTCTGGCAGACAGAGCTGGATTTCAGGTGCATCTACCTGTTAGAAAAGACTTCACCAACTCAATCGCACAAGGGGGCAAAATCCAAAACATACCTTATGTCACGGGTCCAACAGGATAAACATTTATTGAATAAACAAAAAATGTAAAACTTTAGGGTTATCCAAAACAGCTAGCATGTTGCTGAAAAGATAGCTAAACTTAAAATAGCCTTAAAAATGGAAAAAAAGCCAAAAAATTAGCTAAAACAGCTAGCGTGTAGCTGAAATATTAGCTAAACTTCAAAACGACCTAAAAAAACTTATAAAAAAGCCAGCTAATGTGTAAATATTAGCCTATCTCCAAAACAGTTTAAAAATGTTTTTTTTTTTTTTTTAATTCTCTTTGTGGATTTTCCAAATCCCCAAAACATACGGACTGGATGAGCGAACTCCCACAAACCCTCCAGCACCCTGGAGAGGGTGTCGAGCTGGTCCACTGTTCCGCGACCAAAGACAGAAACCGCACTGTTGTTCTTGAATCTGAGATTCGACTATCGGACGGACTCTCCTCTCCAGTACCCTGGCATAGACTTACCCAGGAAGGCTGAGGAGTGTGATTCCCCAGTAGTTGGAACACACCCTCCGGTCCCCCTTCTTGAAAAGGGGAACCACCACCCCAGTCTACCACTCCAGTGGTACGGTTCTTGTCTGCCATGCAATGGTGCAGAGACGTGTCAGCCAAGACACTCCCACAGCATCCAGAGACTCGAGATACTCGGGCACACCTCATCCACCCCTGGAGCCTCTATCGAGGAGCTCTTTGACTACCTCAGTGACCTCAGCTTGGGTGATGACAGTTCTACCCCAGTGTCCTCAGCCTCTGCTTCCTCAACGGAAGGTGTGTTAGCAGGGTTGAGGAGATCCTCAAAGAACTCCCTCCACTGCCCGACATTGTCCCCAGTTGAGGTCAGCAGATCCCCACCTGCACTGAAAACGGTGCCTGCAGAAAACTGCTTTCCCCTCCTGAGGTGCCGGATGGTTTGCCAGGCACTGAAGTATCTCCTGCACACCTGTGAATGCTGTACTCCTGTGTGGTGTCCAGACGCCTAATAAAAGCATCATCTGTACGTAACAAGCAACTGTGGGACCACGTACATGTTTTTCAAGTGAATCTCAAGTCTTTGTCCTCAACTCTCCTGAAGCTCGGTCACCCGGAAAGAGCTCAGAGTAGAGTCGCTGCTCCTCCAGGTTGAGAGAAGCCGGTTGAGGTGGCGTCTTGTCCGGATACCTACCGTACGCCTCCCTGGGGAGGTTTTCCGGGCATGTCCCATTGGGCTGAGGTCTCAGGGTAAACCCAGGACACTCTGAAGCATTCATAGACCAGCCGGGATACGTAGCCTCTCCAGAGTCCCCCTGAGGAGCTGGAGGAAGTGGCCGGGGAGAGGGAAGTCTGCATATCTTTTCCTTAACTGGTATCCCCATGACCCGGTCCTGGATGAGCAGAAGAAGATGGATGGACACCTAATTAGGTGGGGGAAGCCAGAAGTGGTATATAAGGAGATATTTCACTCTAAGAATGGCAGAAAGAGAGACAGAAGTGCCAATCTGAAGCCAGAGCTCAAAGTAGGAGATCTTTTTCTGAAATCAGACTAATATTCAAATAAATTTGAAGAATCTCTTGGATTTATAGTGTTTGTATGTCCTTTTGGCCTCATCCATGCTTTAGCTTTTTGTTTGCTTCAACGATTGTATTAAAAGATAAAAATCAGAGGAATCCTCTGAAATCTGACATGCTAAAAGATCCCTACGACAGTCACAGAGGAATGAAGGCTCTTCCAAAGCTAGGATTGATATTTTTTAAGACAATAGTTTAAATTGATACCGACTATAGATGATTTAAGAACATTTCATGACACGTCAACTGAGGAAACAACTTCCTCCTTCTCCCATGTGTCCGGTGACCATTACGATTAGCCAGCATAACCAACATAAACACATCAGTGTCACACTCCTAATTCAAGCAGAAGGCTCTTCGGTG
The DNA here is from genome assembly GCA_003999625.1 of Oryzias javanicus. Classification (NCBI taxonomy): domain Eukaryota; kingdom Metazoa; phylum Chordata; class Actinopteri; order Beloniformes; family Adrianichthyidae; genus Oryzias; species Oryzias javanicus. The sequence goes on from CM012447.1 coordinate 2,702,743, forward strand.
GGAGGAGCTCGGCCTCACTCCGGGATTTATTTCCTTGCACTGAGTATACATGTTTGGCATCCTTAAGGGAAAAGCAGAAATCACATCTTTGATTATGAAACTGCCAAAGTCTCATATTTCAGGTGAACTAACAGCCATCAGTTCATTGCTCAGGCCTTTGGATAATATCTGTTGGTTAAATCTCAAATTAGATATAAATCTCATCATCCCTTCTACTATCAGTTTAGAGGATGTTTTTAAACCTCATGTGTGTTTTCCCACTGGAAATACAGTTTCTGACTGTGGAGGTAAGATAACGAGGAGGTTTTAGTAACTCTACAGATGAGCAAACCATTGAGCGCATGATCCTTTGCCCTAATACAAAAAAAGCATTAACATGTCATTTTAATATGTGAAACATGATTGTAAGTAAATTAATTTGCAAAACCATTTAGTGATTACAAAAAACAAGACTTTAAAAAGGCAATTTATGTGATGTTAGTTCCGATCCAATCTCTTCAAGTCTTTAAGGAGGAGTTTGCATTTTATTGGGTGTTTGATGTCTTCAGTGACCAGATCAGCAGGTAAAATACCACTCCAATACGAGTGTTTTTGCCCTGTCTCTGGCTTCTGCACGCCTCCCGGACTTCAGCGGCGCTCGCTCAATACGCCGGCAGACAGACAGCAGCTGCGGGGAGCGTGGGCAGCCTGCTGGGGTCTCCTAAACTGTGATGTTTTTCCTATTTTCATTGAGACAATAATAAAATTTAATGCGGGAAAGCCTTCAAACTCAGTCACAGAGACACAGAAACACAGTGGAAGTGGCTGTCATCCAGACACCCCCCCGAGTGAGATTAAAACCCCTCAGACCATTTCAGGATCACATGTTTGACAGGCGGCGAGCAGCAAATTTGCAGTGCGATGAAAAAGGGGCGAGCCACCAACAACAACACCCAAAACATAAATTTTTGACGCTGAGGTTTTAATGATGTGACTTGGGAATGAAAATGTGTTGATTTAGGAAAATGTGGGCATTATTATCTAATACTGAAGTACCAAAATTGGCACTGATAAGGAACCGAAACTTAAACCAAAGAACATTTTTGGCAGAACTGAATAAAACCCAATCGCTGCCTAACCCTATTGTTAACAAATGGTGTAGTTCACAGCAGAAGTAAAGCGCCTCGGTCCTCCGGGGCCGGCTCTCGCCATGCAGTGAATGTTTTGGCATCTGGTCTATTTTTTGCGTGAGCCGCAAGCAATACGCATCAATCTTGGCAGGAAAGTTACACCAAGAAACACTGCTGATCAATCCAGTTAATTTAAAAATATGACAAATTTTTCACAGTAAAAAACCGTGATTGACAAATATGATCATGCTTTTGTATCTAAACTGAATGTAGAAATGAAAATAAAGTATTCCCCACTTATTCATGGGGGTTAGGGACCGAAGATCTCCATAATTACGCTGAATATGCAAATATAGAGAGCCCCTCAGTCTCCGTCTTCCACCACCCGTTGCTGATGAAGAATGTCCTTTACCAATCCATATGTAGCAAGTTAACTAACAATTTTATTTAATGCCCCAAGTGAAGGAATAAAGTTCGTCTTTGGAGGAAGTGCTCAGTAATAGTAGACACAGACTGGGATGCATATATATATATATATATATATATATATGTAAATATATATATATATATATATATATATATATTTACAAGTTGAAGAGAAAAAAAATATGAAGCATAATCAGCTCATTGTGGCCTCAATTGTCCATCTTCCAAATATTAATAAATCTGGCTCCAAGTGGTTCCGCGCAAATAAAGTTCAGTTATGTCCATCAATCGACATTCCGAGGTGTAGGCGTGTGTACCTCCTTCCACATTGTCAAGTCGTCACTTGAGAGAAGCAGTTGGGAATGTGATGTAGATCTCAGCTTGGCTTTCTGGCTCACGCGGGGCCTTTAAAGGTTTAGCAGTGTCCAGAACCGTTAGAACCTGGCCTGCACAAAACAGGACCAACAATAACTTATTCATGTAGTGATTGGAGGAGGGCTTTCAAAAGTAAGACGAATTCCAGTCCAATATAAAGAAACAAAACAAAATAAACAAAAACTAAAGTTCAAAAATAGAATACTCCAAATCAAACATAATTAGCGAATTCAGTGAATATAACCCGGTAAAAATGTGCATCAATATTCATCCATCAGTGACAAAAACACGTCAGCATTTTAAATCCGTTGTGCAAACAATTAATAAAACACCATATGACCTGTTTCACCAGACAAGCCCAGCTAACGCCAGCGTCAGCTGAACTCCCCGGATGCAAAAGTGAGCGTTTAGGAACAAAAACAACCACCAGTTCCCCGTCATAAGTCTCGTACCGCTCAGCTCAGCCGCTCCTGGCAAACGCAGCGACAGCTCATCTGACTTCCGTCAATAACATTAACTGCACATGCCCCCTTATAAACCAAGTCTCGCGGACCAAGTCTCGCGGACCAAATCTCGCGACAATCTCGTGAGGTCTCGCGATAACACTACATCTCGAGGGAGCAGCAGTAGACCAGCAACTATGTCAGGGTTACACATACTCATCAAAAACACTACTGATTATGCTTTGTAAACATTTATTAAAGAACACTGGAGTATTGTTCAACATAAAGAGTTGGTTTGTTTTTTTTAATCCAGAACAATAGACTGCAAACTTTTCTTGCAGACTCTCTCTGCCTTAAAAAGTGTGGTGCTTCCATCTTTCGTCAATTTAGTGAGAGAGAGCATCTCTATCCAGAATTTATCAGTTTCATCCATAATAATCACCTGATCTGGATGATTATTTCAGGATTATCAGGATATCTTTTTTTGAAGCTGCAGTTGATGTCATTTCTCCATGCAGGCTTGCTGTGTGTGCGCCTGTGTGTGCGTGTGTAGCGGACGGCTGGCGTGCTCTTCAACTGCAATCTCCTCACGGGAGATTTCCGAAGCAAAAGTTTTACACAAGCATCTTGAGTTGGAGTTTTTGAGATGAGCCAGAGGAGTCATGTGACTGAAAAAACACAGATCAATGTAGTGGGCCGACAACAGAGTGGGGGGTGTGGTTCTGGGTGTCTAAAAACACAATCAGCAAGAGTAATTAATTAATTGTAGAAGCTGTAAATAACCACAGCTGAACAGATTCTCCTCTCAACCGTCTGGTGTGAACTGGAGGTGAAGCAGATTCCGCACACGCTCCACTTTACGGCGCTTCCGCGTGCGGTGTGAACCCGGCATGAAGTCCGCGTTTCCATCACCAGAACCGTTTCCAATGACACATCTGAGCCTCACAGCAGCCAGACGAGGCTCGAGGTGAATGAAAGAGAGAGCTGGGTAATATTTCAAAGTCAGAAGTGAAAACAATGAAGACAAGCCAGAACCAATTAGCTGCAAGTGAATCAGAAAGCATAAAGATAAAAGGCAAAACGCACAAATGATTGAAGCAGCTTCAAACAGCGCACACTAAATATTCCATACAATTCAATAGCATTCCGGCTCAGATTTCAGGAGCATCTTCATAGTTTAATTACTAGCATATCAAGCTCCAGAAGATCAATCCATTTGAATTGATGCTTTCCATTAAGTGAAGCTACACAACCATTCTGACCCCCCCCCATTGGTTTTCAGCTCCTTCTTGTCTTTCATCCTGATGACACAAATGGAAAAAAGCTGTGAACGCAGACGAACCCAGAGCAGCTGCACGCAGGAGAAACATCAACAACCCGGCACTGCAGCCTCATAGATCATCATCTGCAGCAGATGACTTCCTGAATGCCTTCCTGTCAGTTTTCTAAAGGAGAAAAGCAAACAGAGAGCTGAAATTGTTAAGCGAGGTTAAAGAGGCTGTTTGTGTGAGACACAAATGCCAGCACATCCGCCTCGGGGAAGAAACAACGCTAAACCTGATGAACTTGTGTTATCTAATCCTTAGTGGGTCGGTCTCTCTCTCTCTCTCTCTCTCTGCATGCGGCTCTCCCTTAAACAGTTTTGGCAGACTACCTTCAACAAGAACTTCCGTCATTAAATTAACCCTCCTTACCGCCTGCATCCAGTGATAACTGCTCCGCAGCTGAGGCTACAACTCAAGCATTACTGTCAATAATTGATGTTATCCTCAGGAACTCAGGTTCAAACAAGGATTCACATCAGAGAGATTCTAACAAGCCATGCAGAGCGAGGGTTTAATCAGTGATGCATGCAGACTTTACTCTGAGGTGTTGCTTTTAAGAAAACAAGACACATTTTTCATTCTGAGCACATTGCACTGCAGACGCTGCTGGGGTTGTTGTGGAAAGAGAGTACGAAACAAACTGAACATTTGGGTGATTTGAGATCCCCTGTCCTTCATTGCTGCCTTAAAAACTCTGAAGTTCAGTAATTGGATGGACATAATGTAACATAACCCGAGCCGCATTCCCCCCACCGGCCCTCGTGCCCTCAGGCAAGGTCTGGGCATGGATTAGCAGAACCTGTCTGCAGAACTCTGCGCTCATCTGAGGCGCTGGGGCTTTTAATGTGAAATCCAATAGATTCAGGGTCAAGTGATCTCTGACAGCACGTCTGGATGCATTACTCAATGTCAGGGGAAGTTCAGCAACTGCAGAAAGATGAAAACAGAACTGCAGGCAGGCTAATCTGGAAAACAGAGGGCACGTCCTTCAGTGGTGCACAGACAAAAGTTTCCTGCTCTCCTATGCAGTGGCAAATTATGCAATCAGATGAAACTTGACATCAGTCCAGAAAAAGGGGAGTGAGAGGTGGCAGAGGAACCCTGCTGGGTTGCACTGGAGCTCGGCAGAACTGCTCCTGCTGTCACAAGGGTCGGGCCCCGAAGTTGAGTTCCAACTAGGAACCGTTATGATTTACGCGGTTCTACCGGAATCAGAAGACGCTGCTGCAAACGGAGCTGCATTTCAGTGCTGAGTTTCGTTGAAGATCTATTTCTCTTAGGATATGTCAATCACTTCTACTATGTTCAGTACTCTGCAGTTCCAGCCAATCCCTTTGCCTTTCCTGGGATGGTGGGCGGGCTCATGTAAGACCGCTGACCGCTGAGTACGAGAGCGAACATGCGCAGCACTCGACTTTCTGGCTGCATTTCACAGAAGTTTGCGTCGCTTCAGCCAATTAGGAACTCAGCTTTGGGCATGTGACGTTTTCAGTGATCCGATCAGCGGGTAAAATATTAATCAAATACAAGCGTTTTGTCCTGTAGCAGCGCGGCGGTTCTCTTTCTGTAGCCAGCCTCCCAGACTTCAAAGGGGCTCGCTCGCTCAATACGCCCGGAGACAGACGGCCGCCGTGGGGACTGGGAGCGGGATCTGGAGAGTGGGGAGCGGAGGCAGCCATCTCAGGTCTCCTGAACTGTGAACATTTTACCTATTTTCATTGAGACAGTAATAAAAAGAAAAAGCCCCCTATTTTTCCCCCCTCTCTGGTTAACTCAGTCACAGAGACACAGAAACACAGCAGAAGTGGCTGTCATCCACTGAGTGAGATTAAAACAAGTCCAGATGTTTGACAGGTGGCGTTCAGTGAATTCGCCGGTTTGCGGCTCGGAGGTTGGGGAGCTCTGGTTTAATGGCAACAGTCAGGACGTCCAAAAGCGATACTCAAAATGTCAGGAGCTTTACCATACTTGCTTTGTTTACAAATTGAAAAAATGTGTTTTTGAAATATCTGGATTATAATTTTTTTTACGGAATGCTTTTAACAAACTGAAACAAAAATCTTGGACTGCTTTGGCACCGGAACCGAATAAAACCCAATTGGTGCCCAACCCAGTTGTTACGCCCCAACATTTCTGCTATAAGGGTTAATCAGCAGCCACGGGAATGATGTCACCCCCCCACGTCTTCATTCTTCACTCAGAGCCACCATCACTTCCTTTCCTCTGGCACGAGAAGGTCTTCCCCCAGACATAAACCATGCTGTTAATTAAAAGATTCCTGAATGGGCATCTGTGCAGTAATCTGTGTCACTGCTTCACAGCGGCGCATGGATCATTTGACAAATGCACAACTGCCCATGCATTAATGAATGTATAATCATCCATACACAAAACTGCTCTGGGAGGAAAGCGACAAAAGGAGGGAAAGAATGAACGTTAATAGTTTTATGACTGATAAACAAAGCAATCGATCAATCTGTGAGAAGTCCGAAAGACGCTTGCACGGATTCCTGCATGGCTGCGGATAATTTGCTGATGTTAACCCTTCCAAGCATGGAGGATGTAGATTAATTGTGAGACGTCTAAGCAGGATGGGTGGATTTCTCCTCCATGCAGAAATGATTAACGCTGCACTTAGGCTGCGCCACAAACATAACAGCTGCAGTAAATGTCTGGATGAAAATGAATGATTCTGTTGGTGAGAGTGTGTGTTCATTTATGGGAGTCTTCTATGCAAATAATGCAAAGGATAAAAGGAAAGCTAAAGGTGTAAAACAGAATATGAAAGTACTGTTTTTTCTTGAAAAAGCAGAAAAGAATGTAATTAGTCTACTGCTAAGTCTATGAAGTATTTTTCATACCTCCAAATTAATGCACAGCTTCTTTAGTCCGGAAACTGTCCCAGAAGAGGCCAAATCATGTGACCATCTGCAACATCCCATCTGTGACAGGCTACCAAAAATCTTGATTTGGCCAAGAACTCACACTCCCTCAGTATAGATCCCTTTGCCAAGGAGAAGGATTGCCAGGAAAAGGAAAAACATTTGCACATTTTTAACAGCTAATTGTAAAACATCATCTTTAGGAGAGGAGCAGCGTGCCAAAGCAGCCAGACCAGCAGCAGAACTGGTCAGACGGTCTGGGAGCTCTGCAGGTGGAACCATGAATATGGGATTATTCTGACCCTACAACAACAATAAAGGACATTTTGAAGAATTATTGCTGAATTTCTGCTGATTGGGCAGATTTTCCAATAGATATTAGGGCTGGACGATACTGAGCATTTGGGTATCGATCCGATACTTGTCATTATCGTCAATACCAATATCGATATTTTTTGTAAATCTGCCGGTTGTGACATGAACCTCAAAATCTCAATCATTTTTTTTTTAGAACTCTTTATTTATACTTTTTTTTTCTTCAACAACACAAACACAAAATTCCCAATGACAAGGTTTTGTTAAACAGTGAAAAAAATGTAAAATGTATCACAAGGTCGGGTTATTTAAACAAACAAACAAACAAAAAAAAAACCAGGGCAGATTATATCCAAAGAAAATAGATTAAAAAAATCACATCAGTAAGATAATGTAAAACAAAAAAAAGGGAAAACACTAAAAACAAATCACAACCCTAAATAGAGTTTAACCATGTGCCATCTTTGGTCAAAAACTGTCAATTTTTCCATAATGTCAACCTGTTTTACTTTCTGTTTCCATTCCTTTACAGATGGTGGTGTAACTTTTTTCCAATTAGTAGTTATAGTTTTCTTAGCAACCAATAAGAGTATATGCAAAATGTATATTATATCAGCATGAAAATCAGGGGGTACAACACAAAATAGAAAAAAACAGCACATTGGAAGGAATCACTATAAATGGGTTTTTTTTTTTGTACATTTACCTTTTTAAATTACTTGATTTACATAAAAACAGAATTTGGACAATATTTCAATTCAATGGAAAATTGTTTATTAAAATTATAGTTTTTGAAATTAAACAAAAAGTGAAAAAGTGAATGTAAAACAGTCTACACACCAAAAGAAACAAGTAACTATGACATGAAAATAAAAGTTTAGAAATTAAAAAAAAAAAACAGGTAGTTTAAAATATTCTGTAACTTCTTAGCCTTAAAGCATTCTTGTTTGATACAGAAAAGTTTCAAACAAGACTAGAAAGATCAATATCTGCGGGACGGTATCAATCCAACTTGAGATCGATATTATCGATATTTTGGACCGATCCACCCAGCACTAATAAATATTGGTTTAGTTTAGTTTAATTTCATTTTCATAGAACACAAAAGACTTTCAAAAAACAAAATAATAATTAAAAAAAATAAGAAGATTAAAAAAAAAAAAAAAAAAAACTCTTGTCCTTATGAAAAGGGACAGAAAGAAGAAGACTTATTATCTCTGCCCCCTTATACCAAATCAATCAGTCAATCTGTTCAATCGAATCGATTGCTTTGTCTTTTACAATATTAAGTCAACTGGCTAGCAAAGAGCAACAAAAAAGAGAAATGATGACGTCATCCCAGAGAAAGCCGTGTGTCTACAGCATTTCTTCCACAAAAATAATACAAACTACTTCAAAGATGGATGTGCATTCGATATATCTACTTTTAGTAGACCCGGCCATCGATACACTGCTCCTTAACACACACACGGCTGAGCTGGACCCAGGGGTTGGAGGGTGGGTGGGTGTTTTAAATGGGCGCCGCGCCTAAAGTAGCAAACACCTGTTTGAGCTGGAATTTATTGAAGACAGGACACAGCTGGAAGATATACGGTATTCTGCATCTAAGATGAAAGTTTTTTTGCTGATCATCACTGAAAAAGGGGATAAATTGGGTGATGTGTTAGTCTGGGGGCGGAGCTTAGAGCACAGACTCTTCTTGGAGGGAGCTATTGGTATCAATTTTACGTCAGCACGTTTCCAACTACTCATTTCCGTGATTATGGGAGTGGCAGAGACAGTGCAGGTTTTTAGAGAAGACTCTTAAATGCATGAATGGATTAAAATACCGCTTTTACAGTGAGGAATGAACAGTAAAATGCATTTTAAACCTCAAAAAGAAGAATTTTCATAGGGTCCCTTCAAACAAAACTTGACATAATAATAATGCAAAAATAATTCTGGTTAGTAACGGATGGAACAGATAGTAATTGTGAGCATCAATTAGTAACCAGAACTTTTTTTTAATTTAATTTTTAGAAGAAAAAAAATGTTACTATCTGGTGTGCAGGAGTCACTAATGAGAATTGTTTTTATAGAATTTTTAGATAAACAACTTATTTTTAGTAACCAGAACTAGTCCCATTACTTCAGTTTTTTTACAGAGCTCCTATTTAAAAAAAACATTTTTTTACTACATTTTTTTCACTTTGATCTCCCCGAGGCTCCGTACCAAGGCAAAAAAAAAAATCAAACTTTTTTGGTGTTTTTTTTCTTTTTAGTTAAAGGGTTAATGTGCTCCTCATGACACCTTCCTGTTGACGTACTGACAAAGACAAACACGAACAACACAAGTCCTGTTATCTTGAATTTAAGAGTGGATGTGGCTGTTTGGTCAAGATGACATCAGGGACCCTGTACGATTTCTCTCATTCCAGAGGTCAGAGCGGAGCAGTAGAAGAGCCATGGACCAAGCACAGACTCCAGGGAGCGACAGATCGCTCTTGAGAGGCGAAGCAATGATCCTCTGCCACAACAGGTTTGGATCCAGCCTGGTTTCTCCACCTTCTCTCACCCCCAACCACCTTCTTCTTCTTAAACTGAGAGCACTCGAAAAGCGTTTTCAAAAGTGCTGACTTCTTATTGTTCAGACACAATCTGTTCCTTTTTTTTCTTTTCAGTTAAATAAAAATATGAGGCATGTAGAGTACATATACAGAAGGTATGAGAAGAGTAAAACAATTCTCTAAGTGTTCTGGATGCAGCCTTCCATCATGAACCTTTTGTCTGAGGTAGTTTGTATTTCTAGAGTTGACCTTGTGACCTTAGATGACTTCACCCAGCAGTTTGTAGAATTTGTCTGGATCTGTTTTATATTTGTGCATCAATACGTCAGATAACTTTATATATACTCTACTCACGTTTAAAAGCAGTTATGTTACTTAAACATCTCCATCAGTAGATTTGTAATAGAGTCCATCGCTGGATTATCCTACAGCACATGTGTCAAAGTCAAGGCCCAGGGGCCGGATCCGGCCCTTCGAGTGATCATTTCATATATTATTGTTATTAACAGCCCAATGTTATCTCGCACTGGTAACATACTGCAACACATTCTCATCCCGTTACATATTGACGTTTGGTTAAGGCCAAAAAGGCCAAAAATGGACGTTTCAGGTGTCCCCATCTTGTTGTTATTAGACGGGATGGCTGTACCGATTAAATCGGGGTCCCCAACCTCTGGGCTTCAAATCGGTACCGGGACGTAGATCACACCGGTATCCTAACCCTAAGATTAATCGGTTACCAGACGTTGGTTGGTACTGGGTGCAAATTGGCCCCAGTTCCGGATGGAGTTCTGGACGCGGTACCAGATGCTTTTAGTCTGGTTACGTTTTAAAAATGTCGTTTTAGAGTGTTTAATAAATGTTTATCCTGTTCAGTCCCTTGACCCCCCTGTCCTACAGGGTGCTGGTGGAAATTGGATTACTGTTGGTGGAAGAAGGAGAGGAGGAATATGTGTCCACAGGAGAAAGGGAAAGGCCGGAGAGAAGGACTTAGAGAAGGAGCTTCGAGTGTGGAGATTTAGTCAACTTGATTGAGAAGAAAGAAAGCTTCAGGCTAGTTTAAACTTGAAATGAATGGAAAGAGGAACGTGAGAGAAGTTTTTTTACCTTATATCTTTCACAGTGGACATGCACGATTTCTAAGTGTTGCTAAATCACTGGGTGTTCAAACACTTAATTGCCTCACTGGATAAAAGACGTATGTATTATTAAAGAATCCAGAAGCTTCTCCTTTGTATTTTAGCAACATAATTAAAAGAGTTTTACTTAAAAGCTTTTCTACTGTCTCACAAATGACAAGTGGTTTCTTACACATTAGCTTTGTATTGTTGTTAGATTGGTAAATTTTTTTGACGTTTAAATAAACTCTCCTTCCATTCTTCTCGCCCTCCTCCTCCTCTTCCTCTCGAGCAGCAGTCAGAAAAATGGGGATGTGAAGGCAGAGCGCTTTGCCAAGCCTCACAGCTCCCCTGGCACTGCGCTGCAACATCACACCTTCCAAGCGCTCCTCCTCCCTGGTCTCTGGCAGCAGAGCTGAGCAGCACCAAGCACTCGCAGGAAGCAAACTCGGCCTCTTTAACCCGAATGTGCTTTCAGAGCAGACTGTAGGATTTCTGGAGTACAGCTGCTGCTAAGAATAAGGAAGATAAAATAGGGGGTAAAGAAACTGTCAAAATAAACCCATTCATATAGATAAAGATCTGCACAAATTAAAATTTTGTGCAGAACTTTGCAAATACAGTTTTGAGATTAGCAATTTCTCCTGTTAACTTACTGTCAAATTATGTCATTAAGTCAAAACTCGCATGTCAAACGTAAAACCAAATGTTGTGTTAATGTTTTTTTTTTTGCAAAGTCATGCATAAAGTTTTCATTTGTACTCAACTTTGTCTCTATACATGTTTATTTTTTAAAAGTATTAATCCTGGACATGCCAGCCTTCCCTCCTTGTATTCTAAACAGGAAGTCCCCCCTGGTCCCAGACAGCCATACTGAGACATAAACAGCTATTACTCAGTCATTGCATTTGTTACAATAACCACTTTTTGCTCTGGTTCATCTTTTCTCATGATATATTTTCTTCATTGTAAGTTATTCTAGTTATAAACTGACCAATCAGATGCTTCAGTAAAAGAAAGGATGACTCAGACCGACTCGGACCAATCACTGCTAACTAACATTGTCTGGTACCAAAACAAAATGGCGACCGAATTGACTTCCTTTTGTTGGAAGTGGAGGTCAACTGTTTTCTGTGGGTGACGTCAGGCGCTTTTTCCATCTCTAAATACTGTCAATGATCTTACCCCATTAACAAAAATAAAGAAGAAATTATTTCTACTTTGCTCCTTTTTTTATTTACATCTTGATCCTTCAAAAAAAAAAAAAAAACTGCAAATCGACTAAGAAAACTGTCCATTGACTATTTCAAATCAGGCATTGAAGTCAGCATCCCCCAAAGGGACTAGTAGAATGGCTAATTGATAATCCATGTGTGGTCATTTTCTTGGGTTATGTTTCTCGTCTCCATCTGAGGAACACCAAGGAGGCAAATGGGGTCAGCAGCGTAACTCAAAACCCGAAACTCCACTAAACAGTTCAAGTGAAATGACAAGAAAGAAAAATGATCTTTCTGTGAGATGATGGAAACTCTGAAAGGAGAAAGGTTGAGGTCAAAATCCCTTCAGTGTCACATCAACACAACTTCCTGTTATCCATCACAAACCAGGATGTCTGTTTGAGCTAAGCCACACAGGTAATAATGACGTCACAACCCTATTTAAAACAAAAGATGTTACGTTTTAAAAAGCTACGGTAAAACCCTTCTGCTTTGCTGAAAGTGTCACGTCTGATATTTTTGGCTCCAAACTTTTTGACACAAATGTTTTACATTAGAGCTAAGCATTAGTGGGAATGGGTGTTTGCAGGGGCCTCAAACTGGCGGCCCGCGGGCCATTTACGGCCCCCAAATCGATTTTTGGCAGCCCCCGCCTTAATATGAAAGTTCAATGTCTTCTAAGTAACATCTTCTGCATGTCCACGCTTATTTCATAACAGCTTTGTATTTGCTTTATTATGCTTAAAATGTTGCATTTGTTACTGTCGTTGGATCTGGTCGTCAGAAAAGTCCTTAGCAACAGTTGCTAGCGTTCACAGGACACACAGAAGATATTGCTTAGTAGTACATAGACATGAACTAATGTTCATTAAACTTGTTCATTAGACATAGACAGTGGTAAACATAATTTTAGCACAAATGGAACCCCATACGGCCCAGCCTCAGCCAGGCTCCGCCTTCAGTGGCCCCAAGATAAATTAAGTTTGAGAACCCTGCTCTAAAGCCTCGTTTCCACTGAGTATTCTGGTACGGTCCGGTCCACTTCGATCTGGTATTTTGGGTGTTTCCATTGTAAAATGTCACCATTGAACAGTAACAACCTGTACCTCATGACGGCCCTCGTCTGTTGTAGGTCCACCCGTTTATTGGCAGAAAGTGATGATAACAAGGACCAATACAGTCAGATGATGAAATCTGAAAGGATTGTATTGTTATTGATAATAAGAAGACAGAATTTAGAATATGTAAGAAAAGAATTTCAAACAGAACAACTCCAGAACCAACCTGGACAGACATGAGAACAACTTTCTCCAGATCAGATCAGATACTGACAGAAGAAACCAGATCAGCTTCAAAAAGATGAGATATTTGGTATTTCTAAATGCCAACCTTTATCGTGATTCACAAACCTTCTTAATGTTTTTTTCCTTTCATTTTGCACATTATAATCAGTATTTTGTGTTGTGGTTACAGTGTTTTGTGTTGTTGCACTTTAAATAAGTAAATAATTGTTTTTTTGTTTTTATTATGCATTTCGTACGTTCTATCTGGGAAGAAAATAAACATAAATGAATATAATGACAACAACATATTTTACACTCATAAATATAAAAACTTTTTTTTTACATCAGTTGTTTATTTTTTGCACAAGTTTATAGTTATTGAACATCTCTAAAGAATGTTTTAGAATCATTTTCTCTGTGGAAATTACAGAAAGAGATTGTTAAAATATGGTTGAGTGCATCTTTCTGGAAAAACACAGTCAAGGTTTAGACAAACGTTTAGATTGTTTCACTTTTTCTGTTAGCTTACAAACCGACCCGGCCCCCCATCAGAGAAGAAAACTGTGATAATAAAAGGATTCACTTCCACCATGACGTTGGAATAAAACATCTTTGACTTTTTCTGCTTTATCAGCAAATATTTACATGTTGAGCCTAAAATTTAATTTTCATTTTTTAAGAATCTCAAGCTTCATAAAAGCTGACTTCCACCCTAAAATATATTCCTGCATATAAATGTCTGTTGTAGAGACAGATGAACTAAAACCTTGAATATTCCTTTTTTGGCCAAAAGTAGCTAAAACGTGTCGTAAACCTTGAAAGGACAAATGTGTGCCTAACCCAGTTTTTCCTGTCACAGTTACTGTATTTAAATAAACTTTAGTCATGCAGCAATTTTTCTATGAAAAAAACAGGAAACAACATTAATGTGACTGCAGTTGACATAAAACAAAGAAAAAATGAAGTCATCCCCACGGCAGAAACTCACGACGCTCTAAATCAATGTCAAAAGTCAAGGCCCGGGGGCCGGATCCGCCCCCAGGGTGATTCTATCTGGCCCTGCAGATCGTTTTATTTTGTTGTTAGTAATTCCCCGATGTTATCTTGTGCTTATTTCTAACTTGTATAATTTTGACAAAATATATTTTTATGGAAAGGAAAATATTAAAATTATTTAAAGGTTAAGTAGATTTATTCTGGAATAATATTCCTGCCACTTTATAATTCAAAATTATGCTAAAAAGTTAAAAAAAGTAAAAAAAAAAAAAAATTGGCATTCACCTTTTTTGGCTAATTTAGGCTTTTTTTGTTTCTTAGGCTGTTTTGGAGTTTAGCTATTAGCTTCAGCTACATGTAAGCTGTGTTGGCTAATTTTAAAAGTTTATTACGCTGTTTTGACTAATTTAGGTTTTTCTCAGTTTTTTAGGCTAATTTGAAGTTTAATATTATAGCTGCATGCGACCTGTTTTGGCTAACCTAGGTTTTTTGTTTTGTTTTTTTAGGCTAATTTGGCATTTAGCTAAGATTTTAGCTAGCTATCAGTTTCAGCATTTTTAGCTATCAGCTCTAGTATCTTCAGCTGTCAGCACTAGCATCTTTTAACTTCTTGTTCATAAAAATGTAAAAAAGTTACGGTTCTAAAGTTTTCAAAAATGTAGTTTTAGCGTGTTCATTAAATGTTGATCCTGTTCGCCTTGAGACCTCAGGTGTGTTTTAGGTTTTGACCCCTTGTGCGATTGAGTTTGACACCCCTGCTCTAAATCCTCCTCACCTCCCTCTCACTTTAAGTTCAATTCCTACTTCTAAAGAGCTGAGCTGCAAAATTACATTTTCTATTTCAGATGTTCCAGACTCACATCACTGTTAGTTTTAGTCTTCCCTGTGTATTTGTATGTGTTAGGACCGGCAGAGAGGCCACGGCAGCTCCATAAATAAGCTGGGGGGCCTCCGATGAGACCCCTGACCAACAAAAGCCCAGTCATTTCACAAGCCCCTACCTGGAGCAGCTGAACCAGATTAAGAGGTGAGGAAGGGTCAGTAGGGAGAGGAAATGTTTGGAATAATAATATATGATGATTTGTTTCAAAGCGGACTTTAACTTGACTAAAGTGAAGGGAAAGAACAACTCAGCTTCACCTTTCATCCACCCAGAGACCTGCTGCTCCGCTTTTAAACCCCTGGCTTTAGAGCAAAGCCCCACCCTGACGTCTCTGGAAAGTAGTTGAACCCAAAACATCAGGAAAACCATCGGTGAGGACCCCGCTGTGGCCGTATGATCTCGACCTCCAGTGCAGAAACCACGTGCTCAGGCCACAGCCCCTCCGGCCGCCAGACCTCACTGCTCTGAGGAAACTGCGCCCTGCAATCCAAACAAGTCACCGGCCGCAGCGGCGCATTACAGCCAGCTGCTGATCCCGCTCTGCGAACGCGGCAGTTTCAGGAAGCGGCTGCTGTGTCCAACCCTGTTCTACGAGGCTCCTTCCGATGCATGAAATATTCAGAAGCTTTGTTTCACGGGCCCAATCAGCCGGGGCATTCCTTCTCGAAATTGCTGCACTCATTTACTGGGCGGCGACAGTGATGATTCCATAAAGCATATGAATGGAAAAAGATGTCATGTGGCTAAACCCTGAAGGCTCGTGAAGTTAAATCAGGGGAGGGGGGGTCTGCTGACTGGCACAGTGGGGAGCCCAGAGCAGCTCGAGCGTCGGATAATTCCTCTCACACTGGCCCGTTATAATTTAACGGGCACCATAACTGTGGAGTGAAGACATTTTTATTATTTTACAGATGGATATAAGGTACATTTGGGATGGCAGTCAGGAGGAACTGCATCAGCTGGTCCATGGAAAAAAGATTCGTGGTCATTTTGAGCAGAGACGAACATTAGAGTAAAGAGCCATATGAGTGCATAGAGTTTGGTAATATTTGCAGAATATTTAAACTTTTAAGAAAGAAACACAGGCTGTTGCCAAGTAAATATTATGTGACCAAAGACTACATTTCTTTCTTGAACCTATTTTGGTCAAATATGATTTCAGTGATTTGGGTTTTGTTTACAAAAAAGTTATAAAAGATTGCAATAATGGATATAAAAATGGATTAATCACAGAAATGTTCATCTGAATCATAACCATACATGAACTTATGAATAAAACTGACACCCACTCAAAACGCAGCGAGGACTTTTGTGCTCCAGAAGGGGGGAAATTATTCAACCAACACTCACCTTTCATTCTTGGTCACTAATGTGTTACAGAATGAAAGCAATTTAAGATAAAAAGGGAGAATCACTTTATTTGTTAATCAATTCCTGACACAAGTTTGAAGAAACTAACAGATCATTAAAAATTAAAGTTTTTTGATTTTTAACTTAATTGACTTGGAAAAAGCTTCAACTGCATTTTGTTGAGTTGAGTATAATGACCATGTAAGACAGAATTATCCATTAAAAGTGACAAAAATCAGACAGAGTACTGTTTATGATCACAAACTAGAAGACATACAGAGCATTGTCAAAGTCAAATGTTACCCGATGTTATCTTGCGCTCATTGTTAGCTTGTATCATTTTGACAAAATATATTTTTATGGAGAGAAAAATATTGAAAATTATTGAAGGTTTAAGTTGATTTATTCTGGAATAATATTCTTCCCTTTTATATATTTCATAATTTTGTGAAATTTTGACAAAATATATTTTTATGGAGAGTAAAATATTGAAAATTATGAAGGTTTAAGTGATTTATTGGAATAATATTCTTCCCTTTTATTATTCTAATTTAATCATAATTTGTTGAAAAGTTACGGTTTTTAAAGTTAACATTGTCATTCTGCTAGCTTTTTGGAGTATTTTGGCATTTACTAAAATTTTTTAGGCTGTTTTGAAGTTTAGCTACTATTTTGGCTACATGCTAGCTGTTTTGGCTAACCTAAGTTGTTTTATTTTTTGTTCTTGAGGCTAATTTGGCATTTAGCTGGCCATCAGCTTCACCGCGAATACAGAGAACCAACCCTCATCAGACAGACAGATGTCCCTTACCGATCCCTAACTCATCAAAAACACTTCTCATCATCTTTTAAACATTTATTAAAGGACATTGGAGTATTGCTCAACATAAAGAGTTTTTGTTTTAATTCAGAGCAAAAGACTGTCCCGCATTATGACGGATGAGGAGTGTCACTCTGTGCCTTTAAAAACCAGCAGTGCGCTCTTCTCTCATTCATCAAATAATAAACACCTGCTCAGGATGATAATTACACTCCACGATTATCTTATGTAGCAAATCAAGATTCTTTTCCTTCCGAGTCGGCTGATGTCATTTCTTCATACAGAGGCATAAGAGGAGAGGGGAGCCACGGCGCTCCCCCTCCGCGCTCCGACGGGCCCTCCGCTGTTCAGATATACATATCAGCAGCGCAGCACCTCCTTCGGAAACAAAAATATGCTGTGTTGTGTTTGAGTTTGTAGAAATTTTTGGCTGAAAAAAGATCCATGATTACGTCTAACTGCAAATAAAACAACGTGAATATGCTTCATTGAATGGCTTTTGGCAAAAGGCTTTTTAAATCATATTTACTGAATAAATAAGTTAGTAAATGATTAATGACTACACCTAATTATCCAATTGAATGTTCTAATTATTTTTTTTTGCTTATTAAAAATGAAATAAGTATAAGCTGGAAATTTTATACTATTTTAAGGAATATGTTCTTTAACTATGAGCTGGACATCCACTAATTATCACCTTAAGAGGAAAACAAGATTTTTCACTGAATTTTTAATCCCACCAGGATTATAAAATTCTTTGTCACATTAAATTCTGCCAGTGTTGTCAACTTCTCAAAATGAAAAGTACCTTTTGACAGAATGAAAAATCCTTTCAGAACAACATTGCCTCATTGTTTTCATAAAATCTTTCATGGTACAATTTTGATTTAAAAAGTGATTAACATCCTAACTTCATCCAAAGTCACATACAAAGTTCATTTTTGAGTATTTATCCAAATACGAATACTCCCTTACCTCTCCGATTGAAGGGAAATTTTAAGGGAAAGGGGCGTTCGAAAAAGGTTTTTTAAGGGTAGAGCGAGGTGACTTACAGTTCTGTATCCCTACAATGCTAGGCGAACTGCATTTCGCTGTGCAAAGAATCAAAGATGGCGCTGTTTTGAGTAAAGCTTTTAGATGATATCTTAAGTTTATTTTATCTTCCCCCTACCTGGAGTTTTGTTTGCTATTAGTATTTTATCTTTTATTTTTACAGTTTTATTGATTCGTCCTATATTTTATCTTGTGTGAAGCACTTTGTGAGTGGCCCTCTGTAAAAAGTGCTATATAAATAAAGACTTACTTACTTACTGTGAGAAGCACATTTTTTCTCGTGGGTGTGCTCTGACGCAAAGAAGTTTACGTTTAAATGTGAGTAATGACTTATTGTTTTAGCATGACATTTTAAAGTTATAAAACTGATGTTATGTATTTCTGAGCGCTAGCAGCTACGTGCTAACGTAGCTGACCGGCAACATTGGCGACGATACTATTTTTTCTTAACTCTCCATTTGGAAGGTTAAATGTTGGGATAGGGAGTGGGTGTAGGGGAAGAATTCAGATTTGGCTTTTCAGTTGACCAATGAATGTGAGATACATTTCTCCCTCCTAAAAACAAAAAACTGAATGCAACATAAATGTTATTCTAAAGCCCCACACCGTGAGACCGGACCGGGACTGCTTTGACATCGTCTGTCTGTGTTTATCATTTGCACTTTTAAGCGGGGTGTAGATTTCCCTCCGCTCTACAGCTGCTGAGGTGAGGTGGGGGGCTGATTGATACACTGACCAGACTGCTTTTTTTTTGGGGGGGGGTGGAGAGAGTCTTAAAGGGGCCCTACCATGACATTCTACTTTTTGAGGTTTTAAATGCATTTTACCGTTCATTCCTCACTATAAAGAACCCCAAAACGGTTCATGCATTTAAGAGTCATCCTCTTAAAAACCTGCGCTGTCTGTAGAAGCCCCTCCCATACTCATGAAAACGAGCGGTTGGAAACATGCTGACGTAAGATCGTTGTCAACAGCTCCCTCCAGGAAGAGCCTGTGCTGCAGGCTCCGCCCCCCAGCTTACACAACGTTAGATTTATCTCCTTACCAGTGATAATCAGTGAAAAAAACTTTCATTTTAGATGCAGAATACCATCTATCTTCCAGTTGTGTCCTGTCTTTAATACATTCCAGCTCAAACAGGTGTTTGTTACTTTTTCCTTGGGGCTCCCTTAAGACCCCCGCCCCACACCTGGTCCCACACAGCCGTGCAGAAACCGCGTGTTGTTTTGTTGTGAAGGAGTTTAGCGATGGCCAGACCTACTAAAGGCAGAAATATCGTATGTGCATCCATCTTTGAAGAAGTTTGTATTATTTTCTTGGGAGAAATACAGACACAGATTTTGTCATGAAGCGGAGAGCAGCCACATGCAGCAGCAGGCGGAGCTTCAGGAATCGAGCCGTTTCACTTCCGGGTGTGAACAAAATCACAAAATGTAACCAATACTTCATAAATAATTAGTTTTTAGTGGTCCAAATGTAATATACGATCATATATATGGTTATAGTTCGCTCTGAAAGGCTGAAAGAAAGTCGTGGTAGGACAGCTTTAAGACAGCTCCTGCCTTGCTTGGTGTGAACAGAAATAGCAGAGTTAAGTTTGAGGCTCCAAACACCAGAAAAGTCTTGTGATTTGTCACTAGTTGCTCTTGAGAAAAAAAGTCTTTAAGAGGATGGAAAGTTGCAAAATATATCAAGAAGAGTGACACTAGTTTGTATAAATTGTTTTTTTTATTACTATTTTAGTATCTAATCACAGTCATTATTGACCAATGAAGTATGATTAGCTAAACGGTTCAGCATGATTGACATCATATTACTATCTATGATTAGTTTAGTTCAGGGGCGTCAAACTCAATCACACAAGGGACAAAATCCAAAACACACCTTAGGTCGGGGACTGAACAGGATAAACATTTAGTGAACACTAAAACTTAATTCTTAAAACTTTAAAACCAGTAACATTTTAACATAATTTGATAACTAGATATAAAGCATTACCTGTGATAATGCTAGTGTGAATGCTGTAAGATGAATTTGTTCGCTAAAGATGCTGAAATTGATAACTAAAAACACAGAAGCTCGTCTTCTTGGCAGCTTTGTCCTTTTCGGGGTTACGGGGGTCCCAGAGCCTAACCAGGCTACTGACACACTCCCATTCACATCTAGGGACAATTTAGAGTCACCAATGAACCTATGAAGCATGTTTTTGGACGTTGGAAGGAAGCCGGAGTCCTCAGTAGAAAACCCACGCATGTATGGGGAGAACATGCAAACTCCACACAGAAAGGTCCACAGTTGGTGGTTCTGGTTCAGATCCCCCCACTGGGGCCTTCTTTCTGTGATCTTTCTGTGTAACCACTGCGCCACCATGCACTGAAGCTAATGGCTAAAAACAAAAATAACTGAAATAAGCTAAAACAGCTAGCATGTAGCTAAAATATTAGCTAGACTCCAAAATGGCCTAAAAATCGTAGTAAATGCCAAAATAGTCCAAAACGCTACCAGAAAACCACTTTTAAAAACGTTCAAACCATAACTTTATAACATAATTATGAATAATAAAAGTCAGGAATATTATTCCAGAATAAATCAATTTAAACCTTGAAAAACTTTCAATTTTTTACTCACTATAAAAATATATTTTGTCAAAATGACACAAGTTAGACATGAGCATAAGATAACATTGGGCCAATAATAACTATAAAATAAAATGATCTGGAGGGCCGGGTATAATTACCCAGGGGGTCGGATCCGGCCCCCGGCCTTGACTTTGACACGTGGTTTAGTCATTCTCTTTCCCCTGGGATCAGTTGGAATAAATGTGAAAAGAAAAACCCACCCATATAGTCAAAGTTCAGACCTGCGGACAGTATTTTCTGGTTGACATTTGGGATTAAATATCATCATATGGCTGTAATTTCTTGGTAGAGATCTGAAGTATGTCCAATGAGGCATCAGAAGCCCTCCCGCACTGAGTGTCAAAAAATGCCAACCCAGCCTTTACTTTTCTTCACTGAGCGAGACAACAATCATTAGAAGATGTAATGGATTAACCACAGAGAGAGTGAAGGAAGACCTTGAAGAGAGGAGAGGGGGAACGAGCCAACATCCAAATGATAGAGATTGGCAGATGGATAAAATGGATTGGATAGACTGCTCTACGGATGAGAAGACAAGACGGAGAGCTGATGCCCACAGCCACAGTGAGAGATAATGGAAAATGATTACAAAAGAAATAAAAAAAAAAATCAACAAGGTTTCTCTCATTCCTGGAGCCCTGCTCCAAAGCATGCCAGTAATGTAATGCATGAGGCACCGATTCCTGTTTGAAGTTGATTGTCAGTAAATTTGATCCAAACAAGTTTGTAAATTTAGAAAAAGAGACGCAGGGTCAGATGGGAAAAATCAGGAAGGGGCGACGGGAAAAGCAGCCGCTTTCCGGGTGCTTCCGTTCAGACTTCTCGTCACAAACTGATCGTGTTTATTCCTTACCTCCCTGGCTTGAGTTCATCTGAGGGAGTCGAGAAGACAAACAGGATGTCTGTGGGAGGACAGATGAGGGGGGGGGTGTAAATCTAACAAGGAAGGTTGTGTGTGTGTGCGTAAATGTGTGTGTATTAATCCCAGGAAGGACTTCCTCTGAGTCGGAGCTGCCTGGGAGTTCTGAGGGAGTTCCAGACGTCGACACGGGAAAAAGGAGGCGGAGAGAGGAAAAAAAAAGAAAATCAAGGGGAGCAACAGAAGGAGAGGTACAAAAGATCAAAAAAAGGGATCAAGGGCAGTGCCAGCGCTTCTAAAACGCACAAGCAGAGCGGAAAACCACCCACGCTGAGAGGTTGCAGGAACAGCAGCGGGACTGCCGTCATTATGAGCCGATGACGATGAACACGGCCTGAACTCACTCAGATGGTTCGCCTCAATCAAAGCTGCTCCAGGCCTCTGACTGAACAAACACGCCGTCTGACCCCAGCCGAGCGGCGAGTGCAATTAGACCCCGGTGTTTGTTTTTATCATCTGTGTGTGCCAGAGGGGTGGAGGTCGGGCCCGGCGCGATGTTTAGAGATTAGAAAAGCAGTTATATTTGTTTCAAATAGAGTGACTAAGAATTATAGTGGTGTGGACGGGAATAAAGCCCAGAGGAACAGCGCCGAGCTCGACCTGAAAGGTAAAAAATCCCATTAGAAGAATGAAATCCAGCTGAGAATCGTGTTTTTCTTTTGGGCTGATGGTGTCTCAAACAAGGGTTCCACTTTGAGAACTTCAGGTCTCCAAACACATCTTAACGCAAACGTTAAACTGCTTTAAATCAAAAAGTTAGGATAAACTCACTGAATAGTGGCCTCTGTTAGTAGTCCAGGTTGTTATAGTCTTTGCTAAACAAAAAATGCATGAAGTTATCCACATTTGTTAACACAAACCCAGTTTATTGCTAAGATTAACGTTTTTTTTGCTTTAGTCACATTAGTAAAGGGACGACAAACTCAATCGAATAAGAGGTCAAAATCCAAAACACACTTTAAGTCACGGGTGGAACAAACATTTATTGAAAACTAAACTAAATAAATGGTTAAAACTTTAAAACTGTAACTTTAACATAATTATGAACTATATATATAAATTACCTGTGATAATGCTATGTTTAAACCGTAAGCTTAATTTGGTCGCTGAAGATGCTAGTGCTGACAACGGAAGATACTGAAATTGATAGCTAAAACTGCTGAAGCCAATAACCAGCTAAAATATTAGATAAATGCCAAAAAATGGCCTAAAAAACAAAACAAAACAAAACAAAACTTAGGTTTGCAGCTAGCATGTAGCTATAAAAAGCTAAACTTCAAAATAGCCTAAAAAAACTGAAAAAAACAAAATTAGCAAATACAGCTAGTGTATAAATATTAGCCTAAGTCCAACACAGCCTAAAAATCATTTTTTTTAAAAATCCAAAATTAGCCAAAATAGCTAGAATGTGGCTGAAATGTTAGCTAAACTCCAGAATACCCTTTAAAAAATCGAAAAAAGCTTAAATCAACCAAAATAGCTAGTGTGTAAATATTAGCCTAACTCCAAAACAACCTAAAAAAATTTTTAAAGCCTAAGTTAGCCAAAATAGCTAGAATGTGGCTGAAACATTGCCACATTGAAACATTAGCTGAACTCCAAAATAGCCTTAAAACAGAAAAAAAAAAGAAAAAAAGCTTAAATTAGCCAAATCAGCTAGTGCCCATAAATATTAGCTTAACCTCAAAACAGCCTAAGGAACTTTTAAAAAATAGCCGAAATTAGCCAAAACTGCTAGCATGTAGCTGAAAAAAGCAAAACTTCGAAATAGCCTTTAAAAACTGAAAAAAAAAAAACCAAATTAATCAAAACAGCTAGTGTGTAAATTTAAGCCTAACTCCAAAACTTTGGCAAAAAAATTTGCCAAAATAGCTAGAATGTGGCCAAAATATTAGCTAAATTCCAAAACAGTCTTAAAAAAACGGGAAAAAAAGCTTAAATTAGCCAAAACAGCTAGCATGTAGCTCTTTTGAATTAGCCTAAAACAATCTTAGTAGATACCAAAATAGTCCAAAAAGCTGGTAGAATGCCACATTTTAAAACTTTACAACCGTAACTTTTTAACATAATTATGAATAATTAAAAAGGCAGGAATAATATTCCAATATAAATCAACTTAAACCTTAAAAACTTTCAAATATTTTACTCTCCATAAAAATATTCCGCCCAAATGATCTGGAGGGCCAGATATAATTACCTGGAGAGCGGAAACCGGGCCTTGACTTTGAGACGTGCATGAGAACAATGTTCTTGATTCTGGATCATACGTATAAAGTAGACAAAGAACAAAAGATATCAGAAGATGACAATCAAATATGTTGGCTTACATTTTCCTCTATAGGGATGAACTTTTCAGATACGTCTTCCCACTTCTCATACATTTAAGCACTAGAGCTGCATTTCTATTAGCTGATTCAGCTTGATTTGGCTCGACTCATGCTAGTTTGCCTTTTCCACCACTTCACTACCGCCTTTATTTGGCGGGTTGCAGGGAGCACAAACACCTCCCGCTGTTTGCAGCAGTCCTCCCATCAGAGTCTGTAAACTGTGTCCACCTTGAGTCATCTTGGCAGGAATCCCAGATGAGGAGCTGCCAAGAATCTGAACCACAGTACAGTACTTAGAGGAAACACCTCACATTTGAGTAAAGCCATAATGAGCCATGCTGAATAGGCACTCAAGGATTTGCAGCTGAAGCCTTAGTTTTACCCGCACAGGTGCTGGGAGTTTTTGGGATGTCCTGGCTCATGCACCTCCATCTTAACAGAAGCAGGGGAGTGTGTTTGAGTTCCCTGAGACTCGTATGTCCGCCTCAAGGACTGCCATGAAAATGGGAAGTACCGTTGTGGTAAGGGTTTTGTGAAGTATCCATAAGGCTAATGTGTAAGTTGCATGCATCACGGTCTACGGGTGATGTTGCGCAGTGTCCCGAGGCGACATTCATGCTTTGGGACAATTGATCCATGCATTGAACTTTTCCAGACTGGACTACTGCAACTCTTTGTCTTTTGGCATTGATAAGTCCCTGCTATGATGTCTCCAGCTGGTCCAAAATTCAGCTTCCGCCTGTAAACTGGGACTAGATGATGTGAGCATAAAACTCAAATTTTACGCTCGCTCCCAGCCAGCAAGGCCAAGTTTCTGGGTAGAGAATATGGGCCCCCAAGTGGGTTTATCGGCAGTGGCCCCACCTGTGTTTGCCCAGTGGGGACTCAGTGGATAGCCTCGCTATGTTATCCAGGCACCTGGTGGACTGAGGATTCCATAGCTCGATATAGTGGCGTGTGCTAGCTCAATACAGAGGAGCTTGCTAGCTTGAGGTAGAGGAGCTCGCTAGCATGCTACACTGGAATTCACTAACGTGCTACAATTTATCTCACTAGCATGCTACAGTAGAACTCGCTAACATGCTACAGTAGAATTTGCTAGCCTGCCACATAAAAGCTCACTGGGCAGCTGGCTAGCGTAGCGAACTAACCCACTGAGCCCCTACTTAAGTCAATATGGACAAATTACAGGGCCCACTTGGCCTTGCTGCTATACTTCACTGGCTTCCTGTCTTTTAGGAATGTTGAAGATTAAAGATTTTACTTTGTTTTTATATATCTGCATGGACTGGCATTTCAGTATCTTTCTGAACTTTTATAGTTGCTGGTCCCAAACTCTAGAGTGCGCTCCAGAGTTCTGTGAGGTCTGCCAGTTTTGTCAGTGATTTGAAATCTTTTTTTAGATCTTACCTTTTTGACCAGGCTTTTAACTCATGAGAAGATTTAGAGGTTTAGATTTAGTGTTTTATGGTTTTTATTGTATCTTATTGATTCATTGCTTTTATTGCGTTTCTCTTATTTTATTATTTATTAATTTTATTCATATGTTCAGAACTTTGTTTGCTTTGCTTTTATAATTGCTCTATAAATAATACATTGATTTATGGATTGACACTCTAGTTCAGGGGTGGGCAATTGTTTTGACTCGTGGGCCACAAAGGGTTCTAAAATTTGGCATAAGGGCCGGACAAGGAGCAGATGGAAGGAGAGATTGGGTAATCAACCTCATAAACTAAAAAAATAATATGGAATTTAGAGAAAAACATGCTTTAATTTGGATTCAAATTCACATATATTCATTTAAAAACAGAAAATTTTGGAGTTTTAATTTCTAAATTTTGATTTTTGTTCTCTTTTGGGTGATCCAATGGGTTGATGTTCTTCAGAGGAAAATGTGAACTCAAAGAAATGCTGCATTTATGTGGTGTAGGAATAATCTGAAAGATCACCATCTGACTCAGAAAGGAACACACACGAACGTCAGAGAAACAACACCATTCATGGGAAGAAACCAGAAATACAATGAAAATAAAACAATAATTAGGATTTTTGATTCAATGTATTTTAATTTGGAGGGCCACATTAAGTAGCTTAAGGGGCCGCATGTGGCCCCTTAAGCCCTTAAGCCGTAGTTTGCACCGTGTGCAGTACATGTGATACGTATGCGCCCATAAGATCCCTATAGGATTCCCACACAAGCTACAGACTGATTGTAGAACTTCCTCATGTCTAAAAGTCAGATTGCATAGAACCGGCACGCGTGAAGCGCACGCTGACCACCTGAACAGGTTCCCTGCGCAATGTAAAAGTAAAAAGGAAAAATCCGTACGTCACACCTATGTCTCACTCTTACTTACCCTTAAGTATTACTTAAGTAATCATCAACCTTAAGTAACTCTACTTTGGGGTTTGGTACACTGACCTACATCAGATACTTTTTGTCTCATGGAGCCCAGTGTGTGAATAAAAGACACAACACAGGAATAAATCTACGAAGCAGGAAGTGCAGAGAAGGTGTGACTCAGATGTTGATTAAGGGAGTTGGCCCCGCCACAATAAGAGCACAACCTGGTGGAATTGGCTTGACAGATTTAATGGGCTGGTCCCAGGTCTGGGTTACACTTTCACCCGCAGCATGCCCATAGAAAAAATATGTAGAAACATTTTTGCCTCACGGTTTAACCGTGAATTTAAAATTATATATGGGTTGCCTGCGTGTCACGTATAGATTTGCCCGTTTCTCACGGACATATCCACTCCTAAGGCTTTAACCCTCGATAGTCTTTAGAAGAACCCGATGGTGTTTTTAGCGCATCAACAGAGTTCAAAGTTCACGGTCAAAGGAAGGCTTCAAAGTCTGACAGAAAGTATATAAAATGCATACAGGGACAACTATGCACTGTACTTGACTTTAATTAACCACTACAATTTTGTCCTATAATCAAAACTACCAATAAAATACAGCCAAAAACACTACGCCAAAGATGGGCAGATAGACCCGAAAAACTGATCTGGATAATCTATGAAACCTTTGGGCTGGACGTCCAGTGGAGAACAAAATATGTTAGTCTTTGGATTCTACTAATCTAGGTCATAAACCAGAGATCAGAATTGCTGCAGGCTGATTACTATTTAGAGACTGTTAAACCGTTTTTATCTTTTAGTAAGCTTGTTTTAGTCCCAGTGTTGCATATGTGTCCAAACGCAGATATTCATCATCCCAGGATTCCTGTGACACTCCCTGCAGAGCATGGCACCACGGTTCAATCATCCATTAACTGCCAGTTATGATTTAACTGTTGACCTCAGTCATTGCGCAAGCTCACACCCATGATTCACCTGGAGGTCCTGGATTTTCATGCAGACAATTGAGTCAGTGTGAGGCGTGTATGCTGCAGCTTGGTAACCTGACAGGTGATCCACGTGAAGTGAAACCCCACTCCGAGGTCTGCAGACAGTCAGTCGCCCAGGAAATGCAAGAAAGAGAGAACTTTGTTAGTGGGAATCTCTAGACTAAAGTGATGTCAGAGACATTTACATTGTGATGACATGCTCGGATGTTCTGTTTACTCAGATGTTAGTCAGAGGAATCAGCTCTGCTCAAACATGTCTGTTCAATTCCTCTGTGTTACTCGTGTCTGCAGGCAATTTTAATGAATGTCCGGACTCTGGATCCTTCCAAACTAAAATAAAAATAACATGTTTCTTATCTGTAACTCATCACGTTTGGTTAAGGACCCATTTCACGTTTTTATGTTATCAACTCGTCGTTTTTTGAAGTGCTGGCTGTTCATAAGATCTAGTTCAGGAGTCAGCAACTTTTAACAGTAAAAGAGCCGCTTGGGCTCATTTTCTTTAGTTTTACTTTAGCCTTGAAGAAATTTGTATTTGCATTCATGCACTTTTAACTAATCTAACTATTAACAAAGTTTTACCTGACATACAAAATCTGTTCATTCTGGAGGAAGCGTTGAGGCAACAAGACATCTTCAGGTCAACAGGGATGTAAAAACCTACATAGTTTATCGTCTATGTGCACCTCAGCATCAATTTATAAATGAAACTAGTCGAAATTAAGGAAGTACTAATTAAGTAATCCTTACTTTGTTTTCTTTTTATTTTCTTTTTTTTGTTCTGTTTCCCTTCTTTGTCCTCTGCAGTCTTACACTGCTGGGTTTTGTTGTTTTAGCTTGGGGTTGGATCTCGGTAGTCTTTGTTTGAGGGCTTTGTTTATTTATTTATATTTTTTAGGTAGTTTTGGTTAAGCAGCCATTAGCAAGAAGCTGCTGACTCAGACGGTCGACATGTCTGGATCAGCAGTCTCCATGTCTTATCTTATGTTTGACCCAGGAGCCACAATGGAGCGATAAAAGAGACAGATGTGGATCTAGATCGCAGGTTGTAGACCCTGATCTAGGGTCAGCAATCCTCGGGACACGGTACCGGATGCGCACTGGTCCTCAGACGCGTCCAGTACCGGTACCTTAACCTTAACTGGTTTGTCACCGGTGTCGAGATAGGGTACTAGTACCAGGTTTGGGTACTGGTGTGCTACACGTTGCGGAACTGGAATGGTTCTGGTTCGATGACTGGAAACAGCTGGTACGTCAAAAAATTATGAGTTGGGACCTTAGCCTTAACTAACCTTAACTAAACGTCAACATGTGATGACTTGGGAGTGAGAATATGTTGTTTTTTAAAGGTACTAAAAAAAATTTCATCTTTAATGCTAAAAACTTCAGCCTTTTAATATGTTAAAAAATGGATTGTGAAAATTTCTGGGTTTTTTTTTATCTTTGTGAGTTATTCTTCCAGCAGATCCTTTTTCTGTGGCCAAATCTATGAATAACTTTCCTGCATTGGTTCTGCTGATCATGTGACGTTTTCACCAGGAAGTCTTTAGCCCTGACATAACGGTCACAACCTGCAGCTGGCCTTTAATTAGACGGTGGGGGGGCAGTAAAATGCTGTGTAATGTATAAACCAAACCCCTGAATGAAGTCAGCCTCTCAGTTTAGGTCAGGCAGAGCTCTGGAAGCCACACACACACACACACACACACACACGTGTGCTTACTCATCATCACAGCACCACATCACAGAGACCTCATGAACAATACACTTGTCTGCAGGCCAAGTGTGGGGAAACCACAGCAAGAGGGACCAAAGAGACCGCAGAGCCACCCCCCCCCTCCCAAATTTCCACCCTTTAAGTTTTAAACTTCAGCTGCTTCACATGTTTGAGATCAGAAATGAACCATCCGTGTCCAACCCTTGAATTGTTTCACTTCTAGAACAATCTCTCAAAAAAGGGCAAAGACAAAGAATTACACTCATTTAACACTTACCCCTGACATTTTTTTTGGGGGGGGGGGATCTTACATCCAGCACATCCAATGTAAGACTGACAAGGTTAATCAGCGTTCTCTCCTTCCTCTCAGAAACCTCAGTAAACAACATTTTTGCCAAAGCAATTATTTCTTTTGAATAAAGGGTGCTGGCCTATTGGGGGGAGGGGGGGGGGTCAAATACAATTCTAAATCACGCCACTTTCAAATAACATATCAAACTGTTGTCGCTTCCATTTTCGACAGTAATGTCTACCTACCAAATTGCTCCACTGCCTCTGGCTGCTGACAACAGCTAATTGTAAATGTCAGAGTTATTCATGCATGTCTCACCGCTGTGCGTGATTAAAAATCACCTATAGTTCTCTGCCAGATGTGTGACACTGAGTGTCTGGTGTAAAAGCTGTAAACATATTCCTGAGCTGGAGTCGCTGGCAGCCTTCTTAATTTGCCGTGATTGCAGCAGTGCTTCCCTCTCTTTGGACAACGCGGGTTACAAAGGAGTAAAAGGCAGATTTATTTTTCTTCCAGCTGGTCACCTGGGTCAGGCAGAGTGTCTGCACGCTGGTGACAATGATTTGTTTTTCATCCTGACCGTGATTACAGGTTGTCAGCCATGCTTTTACCAGAGCTGATGGGTAATTTCACTCTGTAACGGGTTGGGCACACACACGCATGAAACACGGGCACACACACGTTTGAGCGTCCGCAGATGCATTCACTCATCTCCACATTCACACAGAGAAAACAAACACACCGGGTCCGGCCTGAGTCTGATCAACAACATCAACGTGTTCCATCTCCACTCTCACAAAAGCATTAAGGATCATTTTTGTCTACAGCAGTTCAGATAATTGTTCCTGCTCACATTCCTATGTGCGCGGCATTTAATAAGGCAAGCTAATTAAAAATGGAAATGAATGACAAACATGGAAATGAGTAAAAGCGTGATCCTGATGCGTTTGAAGAAGCTGCTAAAAGCTTTTCATCGCATTAGGGACCAGGAAGGAAACGTGCCTTCCTCTAAGGCTCAAATTCAATCGCACAACGGGCCAAAATCCAAAACACACCTGAGGTCGCGGCTGAACAGGACAAACATTTATTGAACACGAAAACTTATTTTTTAAAACTTTAAAACCGTAACTTTTTAACATTATTATCAACTAAATATACATTTCTGTAAGGTGAATTTAGCCGCTGAAGATGCTAGTGCTGATAGCTGAAGATGCTGAAATTGACGGATAAAAACACTGAAGCTGATAACTGCAAATGCTGACGTTGATAGCTGAAATCACTGAAGGAGCTGAAGGTGATAGCCAGCTAAAATATTAGCTAAATGCAAAATTTGCCTTAAAATACTGAAAAAAAGAAAAAAAAATGTAGGTTTGCCCGAAAAAGTTAGCCTATAGCTGAAAAATTTGCCAAACTTCAAACTAACCGAAAAAACGGAATAAAACCTAGATTATCCAAAACAGCCAGCGTGTAAATATTAGCTGAGCTCCAAAACGGCCCAAAAATTTTTTTAAAAGCCTAAAATAGCTAAATTTAATTTGCTAATTTGTAAATTCTGCTAGCATGTGGCTGAAATATTGGCTAAACTCCAGAATAGCCTAAAAAACGGAAAAATGCCTATATTAGCTAAAACGGCTAGCAAGTAGCTGAAATAGTATCTGAACTAGCTAAAAAAAAATTCCTTTTAAATGCCAAAATAGTCCTTAAAGCTAGCAGAATTCCAATTATTAAAACTTTAACACATATTACAGAGTAAATCTAAACTTTAAAAAACTTTAAATATTTTACTCTCCATAAAAATACATTTTGTTAAAATTATACAAGTTGGAAATGAGCGCAAGATAATAATAACAATAAAATAAAATGATCTGGAGGGCCGGATGCGGCCCCCGGGCCTCGACTTTGACACGTGGTCTAAGGAGCCTATTAGCAAACACGTTGATCAGACTGAACAGAACCCACAGACGATAGTTATCCTCAATTATAATGAACATTGTTTCACACTTTCCATGAATTACAAAAGAAAAACTAGAAAAAGCACAACCCCCTGCTGGCAGGCTCCCATTCTCTCCTTTGTGAACTGAAAGTCCATTCCAGCAGAAAACAAACATGATTCACCGTCATATTTTTTATTGTTTCCTCGCCGTTTAGCGAGCTCACAAAGGGTCGCTGTTAATGGGTGCTGAACAGCTCAAAGCTGAATCCAGAGGTGGTGAGAAGTGACTCAGCGCTGGCTGCTGTTGCATTCCTGCTCTCCCATCTCTCAGCGCTGCAGGTGAGCCTCCCGCCGAAGAGGCTGCTGAGTAAGAAGCAGCTCATCACAGCAGGCAGTGCAGAATAAAGCTGCGTTCAGACCTCAAACGGGTTTACAGACGGGGCATCTGGGGGTCAGCTTCAAGCTGTCTGTGCTCAGCTTGAAGGAAAAAGAAAGTTTAAGAGGAAACCGTCTTCCTCTACTGCAGTTGAAAGTACCTGATGGGCAGTTTGGATGTGACCCGTGAGTACAGGGCGAGAAAAAACCAAGCAAACCCACCACCAGATCTTCACATCAGACACATCTAGAAGTTATCAACCATTTCCCTTCTTGCAGACAACATTTATTTCAGTGCAGATGAAGGAAGTAAGTAAGTAAGTTACAGGGCTTCAGCTAGCTCCGCCCACAAGGCTCATCTTTCTTTCCGTTCCCATCCCTCCCTCCACATCCTCCCCGTCTTTCTCTGTATATCCCGGATTTTGTTTGGAGAACTCACTGCTTTGATAATTACTGTGGCCTTTCTAATAATGTATTTTGTTCTCAACATCTGACGGTACATTTCACAGACATCTTGATTCGCATGTTTTTATTTTTCTAAAAATGAAGGAAGTGATAGAAATCCTTTTGATTTATAAAGTCAGCTGCATCTCTTTTACTTTGATCTGGATACTAAGCACTAAAAGACTGAGATCCAAAACCAAAGTCAGTGAAAAAAAAGAAAAACAGAGTCAATTTATTATGACAGTTTTAACAAACTCCTTGTCAAGTCTTTCCAAATGAATGTCTTCACATTTTTTGGTCTGAAAGCATTTAAGTGGGTGAGTTGAAATGGATTTGATGTGATGCAATCTGCTAGGATGGATGAAACAAGTTTTGTTCCAGACCCACATCTCCAATTATACTTCTCTTTATAACTGTTATAATTTACCAGAAGTTATATCAGAAGTTCTTAAAGCTGGTGGGTTAATGGTGCTCGGATTAAGCCCATCACTGACGCGATAACCTGTTGCTTCTCTCACCTGCTTAACCCGTGTGTGGCATGTTTACATTTAAAAATCTTTAAGCCAAAGTTCAGATTTTTTTTAACTCTCACCCTTTTGAACTGCCCGGCTGGCGTGGTGTGCCCGATGCTCAAATCACACACGGTAAAACTTACTGTACATTTCACTGTAAAAAACTGGCAGCTGTGGTTGCCAGAATTTTACATAAAAAAAATAAGGTGTTACTTTAAAAATAACAGTAAAAAACAATTGCTTTTTTTAAAAGCTCTTTATGGGTAATATTTCTCATTTTTACTGTTATTAGCAATGCACTAACCCTTGAAAAATACAGCGTAACACTGAAAAATTTGCAAAGATGTACATTCATTTCTACAGAAGAAAACTGAATTTTAACAGAAAACTGAATTTTACTCATAAATATTCAGTGGAACTTTTTTTTTTAAAATCATATTAGGTTAAAATAATTTCTATTGTTGAAACTGTTTAATAATTCCATAGTAGAAACAACAAATTATCCCATAAAAATGACATTGTCAGTCTACAAATTTAACAAAGACGTACATTAATTTTTATGGTAAGAAAATCTGGCAGCTTCGGTTCATAGGATTTTATCATAATAACATAATTTTTAATGACTTTAAGGAAGTTACCAGTTAATTAAAACACATTTCATTTTCTTTTTTCATGGTTTTACAGTTTTTTCTACTGACATTTTTACAGTGCAGGTTCTTAGATCGTGTCTGTACATCTACATTTAAAGTGGCTCTGCTGCTTGAATTGCATTTGGTGTAAATGCAACTTTAGGATTGAAGAAACACAAATACAGAGAAAGAATGACAAAAGTAAACACCATAAAGTCCAGATTTATGTTATTTAGGAGATAAGTGATCACTAAATAAACTTGGCAGCAATTACAAGAAACATCAGAAAAGGTTTCTGCAACTGGAGGACTGAATGCTGAACGTTATAATGGCCAATTTGTTCTTGATAAATAATTAAAATTCCTCACCTGAAAAGTCAGCTAATTGTGCACTAAAATGCCAATTAGCATAAATCATGCAAAGTGGTAGCCAGATTTAAGGAATAAACATTAATTTAAAAAGCTTAGAAACTGGTTGTATTATCTTTATTTAGATGCTTTATTAATGGGATTCAACAAAACCACTTAAGTCTGTGTTTCACTCCGCAAGGAAAATCTGACAGTTCTTTTTTTTAATCAGTCAAAGCAAAAGGAAATGCTGAAATCACAACTGCCTTTATTTGTGAGTGCGGGAAAAAAATGGTCAAAACTGTACGGGACAATGAGGTAGCTATCATGAAATGTTAAGATTACTCACCACTCGATGAGCTGTTGAGTAAAAAAGTACACACATTTTCTTATATATGGGCATGGTGTGGACAACAGGTCATAGGCAGCCCTCACCTTGGGTTACATGGCGCCCTAGGCGAAACGTGATTCCTTCCTTTTTATTTTACCTTAAAGCTGTCCCTGAGGATTTGTTTTACTGCTTTTTCCTCCTTAAAGGCCCCTCCTCCCCTCTACCGAGCTTCGACAGGGACTCCAATCGGCAATGAGGGGTGCAGCACCAAGCAAAGTTATTATGTCAAACTTTTAAGGTTATTTTATTAATGGTTTTAATTATTATTATGTTTATTTTGACATTTTACACAAAAGTAAGCGGTGAGTTAGACGGTTAAAAAAATAAATAAATAAATAAAGTCACTGCAATTTGGTGCCCCCTCCAGCAAATAGTGCCCTAGGCTGCCGCCTAGCTTACCTCTGCCTAGGGCCGGCTCTGGTCATGGCAAAACGTATTCAACATTCAAAGGTGAGTAAGAGTGAAGTACTTTTTGTAACCTGTTTGAAATAATTAAATGATTTAGGGTGTTTTTTGAGTGGACATCCTACATGCATTTAACTCTCACCTACACACCCTGTGCGTTCAGCATTCGCGCTCATTAAGAAGCTAGCACACACCTTACTAATGTTGAGAATGCGACATAAAGACACTGTATGACATTATCACCCCCACATCTTTCATTATGCTTACAAATACTTTACAATGCACTTACCACACATGCACCAATGGTATTTTCCATTTTCACATCGTCTCTTGAAGTTGCCACTAGGGAACAGCGACCTGTCTACGACCCTCCACAAGCCCCGGAAAACCCAAAAACTCACAGCACCTGTTCTGTTCAACCTCCGTACGGGTCTTCAGAGGAAAATACAAGTTGTGACATTTGCATAGATAACACAAGCAAACAAAATGAAAAGCAGAGTCATTGCTTCTACAGCTTTCACTCTGTCAGAACGACATGCTAATTAGCTACTTAACATGAACGTCTAATTAATAATATGTAAATGAGAGACTGTTATCGTTGGACTTGTTTGAAGCAGGGATGGACACGGCGCTGAATGCTGCTGGGGACAGTTACTCAGGGGTGACTGACGATATCAATTGTGTTAATTGTCAAATATGCAAACGTGTAAATTAAATCTGTTACCGTGGTGCCAAACATTGTTTCTGGACCATCAATGTGAGCACAAAGAACCCTAATACCCCCTCTTATCTCATCAGTCCTTTAATGTGCTTGGTATTCACTCCAGTGTCCTCGGACACAATGCCAGCCGCTAATTATCAAATCCCCTGATAAGAATGCTATCTGTAGAATACATAGGGGATAATGATGTGCCTATAACACCACAGTTATTGAAAACACACTGTATGCCACTCTTGAACTTGACTGACACAACAGGGACAAATATTTCCATACGGTTGTGCAGTCTTCTCACAAGCTGCCACTGAAACAGTTACAGAGCTGAAAGTTCAGATCATTTTCATTCTCCCCACACACCAACGTCTGGCTGAGGACTGAACTGCATCACCTTGTTAAAGACCATCAAGCATCCATCAACATCCAGAAACAGGGGAAGTGGCTCTCTCACTCCCCGTGAGGAAGAGGAGGATGAAGCAGGAAAACCCTGACACGAAAAGATTTGTTTTCTTTCCTTTCTTCTTGTTTTTTTTATGCAGTGAAAGTTAATTGAATTTGTATGGTAATGAGTGCAGTGCATAGCTAACAAGCTTAGTGTGTGACCCATTACCACGTTAAATGATTGTTCTGCCCGGAGCAAGAATCACCTATGGCTGGAATCACCAAGACAAAGAGCCAATCTGAATCCATCACAGAGTCATTTCCATCTTCATCCAGAGTATGAGCACGTTTCATTGATATTTTCACTTCAATAGTTCCTAAATACAAATCCCAGAAGACCAGCCGTCTCAGAGCTGAGAATGGAAGAAACAAGACAAACAACTGTAAGGATTTGATGCATTTGTTGAATAGAAGTGGAGGGAGCTCATTCAGAAATCCTCACAGTAATTAACTCTTTATTCACTGAGTGTTTTAGCATAGAGAGTGGAATTCTCACCCTCAGTGTGATTCAGTCACTCTGCCCTCATCACCATGACGATGTGCAAAATACAATGACCCAAAGGTTTTTCATATCGGTCTCATTCGAGTTGTTTGAGTCCAGTAATCTAGGTTGGGTCAGTCATTCAGATGAGTCCATTCCAACGTATTATTACTATATGGTTCATCTGTGTTGCAGAGATAGAGCAGTTGACCTCTAATTGGAGGATCAGACGTCCGGTTCCTGCCCTGCCTGCCCATGTGTCGAAGTGCCCTTAGGCAGGACACCGGACCCCACGTTGTTCCAATGGTTTGAGATTGGCCCCAATAGGTGTCATGTTACTGTCAGGAACCAACCCTCTGTCTCCCCCTGTGGTCGTCAGCGGGAGCCATCTCCTCAGTACTGACTGCACTCAATCTCCCATCAACCCCAGCACACAGTATCTGGATGTCTCCACACCTGATCAGCCACAGGACACTGAAGCACTGCTCAGACCACATTTAGGGGGAAGTGTCATTTGTGCCACTCACCCTGCATACTGAATATTTCATCCTG
Organism: Oryzias javanicus; assembly: GCA_003999625.1. Lineage (NCBI taxonomy): Eukaryota > Metazoa > Chordata > Actinopteri > Beloniformes > Adrianichthyidae > Oryzias > Oryzias javanicus. The sequence continues at coordinate 2,739,356 of CM012447.1, forward strand.
GCCTGATCTCCTGTTTACCTGATCCTGCTTCATCTTTGATTCTGCTTGTTTGCCGCCTGCCCCGACCCTTGCCTGGACCCTGACCACTCTGGTTGCTCTCTGATGCTCTCGTGGTTGTTGCTGACTTTTGCCTGCCTGACCTCGATTTATTGATTTTAAGATGGTTAATAAACCTGCTGCAGTTGGAACCAGCCGTCTGGCTTTTCTCTAACAGATACAAGCACAAAATCCCTAGTTCAAATCACAATGCTGTTATATGGAAGTTATGATAAATCTACACGGCTGCACGGTGGTGCAGTGGTAAGCGCTCTTGCCTCACAGCAAGAAGGCCCCGGTTCAAATCCTGGCTGGGGGATCAGAAACACCAACTGGGACCTTTCTGTGTGGAGTTTGCATGTTCTCCCCGTGCATGCGTGGGTTCCCACCGGGTACTTCGGCTTCCTCCCATCATCCAAAAACATGCTTCATAGGTAAATTGGTTACTCTAAATTGCCCCTAGATATGAATGTGTGAGTGACTGTGTGTGTGATTGTGGCCCTGCGACAGACTGGAGAACTGTCTAGGGTAAACCCTGCCTTCGCCCATCAGCAGCTGGGATAGGCTCCAGCATCCCCGCGACTCCAAAAGAGATAAAGCGGCAAGGAAAATGAATGACGATGAATGAATGATAAATCTGTGTGAGGTCATTGATAAAACAAATTTTATTTTTTGGCCTGACTGACTATGCTAATCCAACAGATACTGATTGATTAGTTTATCAACTAGGAGTCACAACTAATAACAACAGTATCTAAATTTGGATGTAAATGGGATCAAAACACAACAATGTAAAGTAGGGACAAAGCCTAAAGATGCACAGGATGTGTGCTGTTTTGTTGTTTGAATTTGGTTTCTTTCTGTGATTGAAGCAGTAAGGCCTTTGCATCCCACTGGTCATCTGATGACCTCATGTCTGCCCTGTTGATGGACAAAAGTTCTTGGATCAAAAATAGACCGGAATGAGGCTTTCCATCAGGTATCTCAAGTGCAGCAATGGCACTTGAGAGAAGAACCAGAACAGAGGTGAGATGTGTTACTCAGACCAGTGCGCAGAGCCTCAAAGCAGCGTTACAGATGAATACGACACATCAGCCTTTACTCAGCCAGAAAATCAAGCATTAAAATGCTGATCATGCAACAGCCTATAATTAAGGTTCACTCCATCCTTACTTTTTCACTGAAACAATGAGTGAAGCTGGTTTTGGGTTCACTGTAAAACTGTTGCAGTAGATTTTACAGTAACTACAGTAGAATTTCTGTGTATTGTACGTTATTTTACAGTAGCTAAGCTGGGATTAAATACAGAAGACAGATACTTAATTCTGATCAATGTTAGAGTTGTACTACCCTAAAACACAAAAAGGTAGGAGTTACTGGAATCCAGCTGCCAGTAGTTCCTGTAAATGTTCCAACTGTATTTTTACCGTTCTTCCTTTTACAATAATATTAAAGCATTTTCATCTTATTTACTATATGGTAAATTAAAGGTTATTGTGGTTCTTTTATGATGACTTCTCAGGCTGTTTTAGGCCCATTTTCACTGTTCCAATTGGTCCATTACAATCACTCTTGCAGCTGTATTTAGTCAAGGCCGTATTCCTCCTGAGTACAGAGACATAAAATCTTTTATTTTAAACCACTGAACAATTTCAAGGATTGCATGTTTCTGCCACGACATGCAAAGAACATGGAGGAGTCGATGCAAGTAGAACAAGTCAGTGCACTCAATACATACAACTGTGAAGCTGTATTTCAGTACAAAGGATCTGGCTAGTTGTCAAGCGCAACTTAGTTTTATGTGTGTCAAGTGTGTAGTTGTTTTTCTGAACACCTTTAATCAGACGTGATTAAAGTAAGTCAATCAAACACTATGAAGGTTCTTGAAAAGAAATTTACCGTTTGTTCACAACATTAACAAGAAATACTGGCAATTATTGGACAAAGACTTAAACTCCACAAGCTGTGTAAAGCAATTATGCACAGTCAGTTATTGTTGAAAAGTTGTGGTAATGTGGAATAAATGATCCAAACGTTACATTCTCAGAGGAAGTAAGTCTTAAAGTTTGTATCAAATTAAAAGGGATTATAAGTAGAAATATAAACTCATCTCAGCCCTGTTACGGTGTACTATCGGAGGGTTGCATAAGGCCACTGCAGAGTTAGACTGCCTGACAAGAAGAGCCCCATCATAGCTGCTCTGCACCAAAAAATCTACATGGGTTTGTTCCCGCGGGGTATTAAACAAAATCTGATCAACACAGACTTTCAGAGTTAAATCAGATGAAGTAGAGTACTTTCAACATTCAGATGTATCATTCATTCCCTCCTTTTTATCTCTCCCTCCCATCCCTTTGTGGCTCAGATGTTTGATGAATCTACTGGCTGAGCCTTCCTCCCCTTCAGCTCTCGCCTCTGCAGCTTAATGGTGCAGTGTGTATGTACGGGCACAGCTCTTCAAAGCTGCACAGAAGTGTGAGGGCAGTGCCGTCCAGCTGGGGGGGGAGCTTCATGATAAGGTTAATGAGGGTGGCCCAAACTCCGGCATGCCTCCTCAGACTGTATCAGGGGGGAGAAAATAGTAAAGAGAGAGGTATAAAAAGATTTGGAAAAAATAAAGGTTAAGAAAAGGGAAAAATTGAAAGAACAAGATGACGTGATTAGATGAAAGGAAAATAGAAACGGCAAATAAAGAAGGTAGAACTGGTAGAACAAAGAGCTAACTGTAGGGAAAGGAAGACGGACATTGGCTAAAGGGTTGGGGGGGGGGTTGAGAGAAAACAAAAACAGACACAGACATGTCTAATCATTCACATTCTTAGAATTAATGAGCACATGTGCCACTTTATCATAATCCCAAATGCTGGTGAGGAACTAGTGATGCTTCCAGTCAAAAGCATTGCCAGCTTTTTCCATACAGGAATTTGGCCCCGCCCAGATGAAGATCTTCAACTGACACACATGTTCTTGGTGCCCATAGGAAAAATCTGTTGCTCAAATGTGGCTCAATCTCGTCTCCTGAGACATGTTTGAGATCAGTTTGAGCGTCTCATCTGTGGATCATTCTGTGCTCATTTGTGTCTTATTTCTTGCTCCTAAGGGACCCTTAGGAGCAAGAAATAAGCAAGGATGAGCAAAGACACCAACGAGACAAATGAGATTGAATTGAGATAAGCTATTTGAGCAAGACTTAAGAAGTGGGAGAAACAAAAGAGATCTCAAAATAGTCTCGTTCTGATCTCATTTGTCTCAGGTATTTTATAGGAGGATTAAGGAGTAAAGGACGAGACAGATCTGAGACGCTAATGAGACACATCTGAGAAGAATGAGCGCTAAAAGAGATCTCAAAATAGTCTCGTTGAGATCTCATTTGTCTCAGGTGTTTTATAGGATTAAGGAGAAAAGGATGAGACAGACCTGAGACGCTAATGAGACACATCTGAGAAGAATGAGCACTAAAAGAGATCTCAAAATAGTCTCGTTTAGATCTCATTTGTCTCAGGTGTTTTATAGGAGGATTAAGGAGAAAAGGATGAGACAGACCTGAGACGCTAATGAGACACATTTGAGAAGAATGAGCGCTAAAAGAGATCTCATCATTGTCTCTTTCATGTCTCACCAAAGCCATTTATGAGAATGACTTGAGAAACTGTAAAAAAATTAAAAATAATACTAAAAATGTAAATGTAACATTTTATTTGGCATTTGGCCAGCATCATCAGTACAACATTTGTATTGGGATAGCAGCATTAGACTCTTTTTACATTTTTAAAAACAAAATACAGAAATATAAAACATAAATGGGATACAAAAATTAATTAAAAATAAATTAAATACAAGCTCTGTGATTGTTCACTAACCTCCTTGCTGAGAAGTCGGTTTTAACAAAATTATTTTTTCAAATAATTTTAAGTAATTTAACCCTTGAGCTCTCTTACGGGGTCAAGATGACTGTACCATTACATTGATGTGAGATCTCTCCCATAACAAATGTGGACAGGATCTTATGTCTGCCACATACACCAGAGAAGATTCAAAATCCTTGGGAAAAAAAACTTCAGGGCGCTGTCGACCCCACTTTTAATGTAAACATGTCTAGGATAGCACAAGAGTTAAAACCACCTGGCTTCTTAATGGAATATTTTGAATACAACCAGAAATACATTCACAAGATTGTGTCGTATTACCCAGAGATCTATTTAAAACCGTGAAAACTTTTTCTTATGGAATTGCATTAGGTACATGAACTGTGGCATACTCAATCTGACCGACATGGTGGTAATGAATACTTCTAGAATGTAAACAACAAACATACTGACAGCACAGGTACAAGGAAGAATCTCACTTGGCTTTGAGACAAGAGGACTTACATGCTTCCAAATCCTAGAACACACTTGGCAGGAACTGTATTGGAAGTCATGGTCCATGAAAATTCAAAATAAATAAAGGATGAAAGAGAAACCAGTCCACATACTGTAGATCATAGCAGTGACCTACTGCTTAGAACCGGCTCTGGTCCTACATTTGTTGACAAAGGCTTTCTTGACTTCGACCTCCACAATTTTCTCTTTACCAGGTGGAGTGTCCCATCTCAGGATATAAGCTGTAAAACAAGAACATTAAAATCTAGTATGAGTAAAATGACAGTAGATGGCACATAATAAATATAACACTTCAAGCTGTAAGCAAATTATAGTTTTATTAGATCAGCTGTATAATGCTGCTGTGAGATTTGATTTACATGTCATCTGATTAATCAAGATAATAATTTCTGGCATCTAAAAACAGCCAGAATTCAGTTAAGATTACATATTACACTGTGACCTCTATAGCTGTTAAAAGAATTGAAATTCAGCATGATACTTCCTTGGGCAGTAAAAATGTAACAAATAAGTTCAAATCTGTTTCCTTACAGATGGGTTAGATCAGGGGTGTCAAACTCCAGACCTTCAGGACCAGCCTGATGCTGGTCTTCTATAAATCCTGCCTTATCTGCTGCTGATTACCTGGATCAGGTGTATTTAGCCAATAAGAAACTGGAAAACATGTAAGACACCAGGCCTTGAGGCCTGGAGTTTGACACCCCTGTGTTAGATGCTACTGGATAAGACTTCATTTCCAGTGTTAAACTTATATTTTGATGGCAATCATTGCTATACTGCAGCCTGATTGAACATGTTTATTGTTCCCAGAATTCTAGCATAAAATGACCCAATTTTAAGAAAAACTCACTTAGGATTGCGTCGACGGATCCGCTTTCCTTCTTTTCCGGAGGGATTATTTCAAGGATGACCAAAAGGAACTGGATGTTGATTCTCCTCAACAGTGAAGAAATGATCGGAAAGTCCATGAGACTGATGCATGCGATGTGGTTTCGATGCGTGGTTCATGGCGGCAAGGCGGAACGATGAGATGAACACACCACACCCAGGGAAGAGCTCCTGCTGGGGAAGATGGTCTACGGTGATGTCTCTCTCCAATGAGGTTTCAGAGTCTGAAGCTCTCAGACCTGGTCTGGATCTGAAAGAGAGAAACAGTAGAAACAATACAAGCGTGAGAAAATACCAAAACAGTTTATTATTCTGTCTATTTGCTGCTTTCGGTGCATTCTTAGCTCCAAAACATTTCTGTTTTACTCCCATTTCTTATTGATGCTCATTGAAGTTCTTCTTGGAACTAGGACTGCAGGGACTAATCGACCATCAAACTAATCGATTAGCCGACTAATCAATGATCAAAATAATCAATTAGCTGACTAATCGACTACCAAAATAATCAGTTAGCCAACTAATCAACCATCAAAATAATCAATTAGCTGACTAATCGGCTACTAAAATAGTTGACGACTAATAATAGTCATTACTTTGTAAATGAAGTCAGAGTGTAGTAAATTTGAACAAAGTGAGCATTCAGCAATAAAAAATAAACTTTTTTATATTTTAGTAAGCGAGACCAAAACTTTATTTTTGCTCAAAAATAGTTCCTTGTTTCTGATGCCGACCTCATTTGATTTAATCTTGTTTTAATACCAGAATCTGATGAAGGAAAGAAGCTGCACGTTAGAAAGTTTAATAAACTATCATCTGAATTTACTTTCTATTAGTTTAAAGCTAATAATGATTAAGACGTGTGCTTCACATCCCCTTTAGTTTGCCCATGACCTAATTAGTCAAATAGTCGAATAAAATAAATGCTGATTAGTCGTCTATTAAAATAACGGTTTTGGAAGCCCTGCTTGGAACCTTGTAAACCCTTGTGCAAATATAGGCATGTTTACATTAGAAGTCGGGTCATCTGGACCCCACAAGACAGCGCACTGAACTTTTATTTTTTCCTCAAGAATTTATTTTTTCATCTTAAATGGTGTCTGTGGTAGACATGAAATTATGTCCAACTCTGTCCTTGTGCTAATTGTATATGTATATATATATATATATATATATATATATATATATATATATATATATACACCCACACACACGCACACCCACACACACACACACAAACATACATACAACAAAACAACAACTTAAACACTTAAGAGATTGCTCATTCCGTTAACGGGTGTTCTCTCGGCCCTTCATTTTCTGGGTTGGAATCCAGAACGTTTTCTTTGCTGGCATTTCTTTCTTGTTCATCCTGTTAATGGAAAAAATACATTTATCTACCACATTTTTTTTAAACCACAGCAAGCTAACCATACCATCCTCAACGATCTGAATGGATTCTGCACGCAGCTGTGTGACATATTTCCGTTGTAAAATAAGACCAATCTTTTATTTTTGGTTGTGGCAAAGTAAATTCAAATCTCAGTGTGCTATTGCTGCTGTTGTCTAATTTTCTTACGCTGTATGTTAGTTTGTCATTGTATGTACATAATGACATCCAAAAAAGCAAAGTTTGCCTTCCTAAAAACACCAATCAGTGCTCACAAAACACTACCATGTACAGTATGATCATAAGACTTCCTGAGATGAAACGTGACCGTGTTGGAACATTTAAAACACTGTCAACTTTGAAGTGACTTTCAGAGATATGTTGTGCGTCTGTCAGACTGCTTAATTTACCTGACACTGAAAATTACAGATTCTTTCTAAGCTTTTGTTAAATTTATAATCTAGTTTGGTAGTAATTTAAACACAATAATATTATATCTCTTTTATGCTAGATAAAAATAAAATGGAGAACGGCCCCATTTATATATATTACATATTATATATAAATTAGGGGGCGTTCTCCATTTTATTTTTATCTAGCATAAAATAAATATATTATAATATAGCTTGGAAGTTATCAAAATGTGCTGCATTTCTGCATATTAGCTGCTCATATTGTCGTCAACATGATTTTCCATCAGTTTTTGAGCTAGTCGCGTGTAAATCTGCACATATAACATTAGTTGAAGCAAATCATCTTCTAAGTTTGTTATGTAGGGTGACACATAAAATTTAATCATTTTTGCAGTTTATTTTGGTGTATTTTGCTAGCCATCTTGTACCTCCAAAAACCCATCTGGTTCTTCATTAACAGCGGCCCGCAGCCCCAACCGGAAATGACTGAGCGGTTCTAGGATCAGTTTGGTCGAGGCACGAGGAAGATTAAACAAGTCTAACAAATATACAATTTCAACAACATACATTGCTAGAAGGAAAAAAATAAAATAAAAATCCTTCTTTTGAAATAAATGTAACATCACCAAAATAAAACATTAAACTAACCTTCAGAAACAGCACAGAAGCTCTTCAGGGCAGTGATGACGACACTGTGGTCAAAATTGGCACTAAAACACTTAAAAAGTACATGTAAACCATAAAACAACAGTTTCTTAATCAAATACATCGAATTTTAACATAATTAAGAAGCTAACATCATTTTTATAACAGCTAACTTCAAACACTGAGAGACCGCAGCAGACATACTCACGGCACAGAGGCTCCCTCCAACTGGAGGAGGGGCTGCCGGCTATTGTTGTTGCCGCATGGTAAAGGCTGCGTGTCACGCTAATTACCGTCCCTGCGCAACAAGTAACAGTGGAACTACATTACGTTTTACAATAATTGAAATAGCCCCAAAAAAAGTGCCGAAATTAAAGCGCATTTAGTAAAGTAGTTTGCACTAAATACTTGTTGAACAGGCACCAATATACTGCTTCGTACATATTCCATTGGCCATTCGGTCTAATAAGTTAATATTTTACCTCTCTTTAACGGTGAACCAAATAAGCATTACAATTCTTACCTCTCGTAGTCTGTGTGTGGCTGGAACAAAAGTTGCAACTGAAACCGCAAATGGACAATTCTCTTGGTTGCTGTTTTCAAAATGTTCCCGCACTTTCCCTGCGACGTCTTCTCCTTCTACTGGCTAAATGTAATGATGTTATAGTTCCAATATTATTTTTATATATTTAACAAGACATATACATTTATATTGTGCCTTTTCTGCATCTAAAACCTTTGTGTTTAAAAAAAATATATATATCTCAACTGTATTAATTTACACAGCTGTCAAAATAAAAAATATATATTATAAAAAAATATATTATATTGACACTGCAATGTTATTGTTAAATTTCATTGGGTTTTTTTAAGTTAAAAAAAATATTTTCTTGCACATCATGTCTTACAATCTTGAAAGAAAATAAGTGAGGACTAGAGATAAAAGGGAGCACGACTCTCGTAAGGAGTCAGAAACGGTCCTGAAGCTGCATCGTCATTCATGACTGTTACAGTAGATCGGGTAAAGTTACAGTGAAAGTCAAATTTGAAGGATGCGCAACAAATCGCGCAAAATCCTGGAGGGTCTGATGATAACATATTTGACGTAATAATTGATCAAATTGGCAACGATATAAATGATAGAGGAGAAATGCCACGATAGACACTTTTCTATTGCCCACACATATATATCGTCATATCACCCAGCACTAATCTCAACTGTATTTATTTACACAGCTGTCAAAGCTGCTTATTGTGAAATTTCATGTTTTTTTTTAAGTTTCAAAAAGATATCTTTTGCAACATGTCTTACAGTAATGTATGACTTCTAGCTTGAAAATGTGAATGAGTTGAAATGTTTAAGGAATAAACAACTTTTGTAAGTTGAATATAAATACATCATAATTGATTTGTTTTTGTGATAAACTGATCGTGTGCAAGAAACAAATGACTCATTTTAGTTCTTGTGACAGGTCTCACTTTTTTTTTGCTGAGACTAAATTGAGATCTTATTGAGCAACAAGAGACAGAATCATGCATACAGTTCAGTGAGACAGAGCTGAGACGGTAAAGAGATCAAAATGAGACATGCTTTAGAACACTGCAGTACGTCTCATCTTTCTCGTAACTGAGATCTGGAGAAGAGACAGTCGTGAGAAAGGTTTGAGATCTCAATTGAGACCTTATTGAGCAACGAGAGAGACCATTATGCAAATAGTTCCGTGAGACAGAGCTGAGACAGTAAAGAGATCAAAATGAGACATGCTTCAGAACAATGCAGTACGTCTCATCTTTCTCGCAACTGAGATCTGGAGAAGAGACAGTCGTGAGAGAAGTTTGAGATCTCAGATAGTGCTCACTGTGAGACTTATTTCTCAGGAGACGTATTCGAGAAGAGTGAGAAAAGCTGTCTTGTCTCAAACCTTTCTCATTCATGTCTAGGAGACGTAAACGAGACAGAAACGAGATCTCATCTTCAGTTTTGCTTTGCTATGGGTGACCATGAGGAAATTAGTCAAAGCCGATCAGTCAGGAAAGCCAAGTGTGCCCCATATGGTTGAAAAGTGGGCAGAAAATGTGGGCCCCAAATGGGTTTGTCCACAGTTTCTGTGGTGGCACCGCCAGTGTTAAGTCACATGTATCAAAGTCAAGGCCCGGGGGCCAAATCTGGCCCTCCGGGTAATCATATCCGGCCCTCCAGATCCTTTTGTTATATTATTAAAGGCCAAATGTTTTCTTGCGCTCATTTCTAACTTGTATAATTTTGACAAAATATGTATTTTTGGTAAAATATTGAAAGTTATTTAGGGTTCAAATTGATTTATTCTTGAATAATATTCATGCCTGTTTTTATTTAAAGTACTGCTAAAAAAAAATATGTATTTAAAGTTTTAAAAATTCAGTTTTGGAGTGTTCAATTAATGTTTATCCTGTTCAGCCCACAACTTAAGGCGTGTTGTGATTTTTGGCTCCCTGTGTGATTGAATTTGACACGGCTAGCTTAAGTGAGCACTAAGTGAGTAGGCTCGCTATGCTGTCCAGCCGCCTGATGGATAGCAGAGCTCGCAAATTCAAAACAGCAGCGCTCATTAGCATGCTACAGCAGAGCTGGTTAGCTCAATACAGAGTCAAGCTAACTAGAATACTACAGCAGAGTTTGCTAGCATGCTGGAGTGGAGCTCTCAAGTTTAATACAGAGCAGCTCGCTACAGAAGAGCTTTCTTAGCTCAATACAGTAGAGCTCACTACAGAGGAGCTAACTGGCATACTACAGCAGAGCTCGCTAGCTTGCTATAGCGAAGCTTGATAGCATGCTGCAGTGGAACTTGCTAACATGCTACAGTGAAGCTCGCTAACTGGCTACAGAAGTACTCATAAGCGCGCTGCGCTGTTCACCAGGCAGCTGGCTTGCTTAGAGAGCTACCCACTGAGTCCCTATAGTGATGCAATTGCATTTGATATAAAGCTGAACCGTTTGGTACGTGTTCTACGGTTCGGTACAGCATTTTTTACAGTATACATTTTATTTATTCATCACCACCGTAAGCTTCCTTTATCGTGTGTATTCATGTCTTAGTTGCAGAGCTTGTCTGCTTTAGGTCTGCTCACACTCCCCCTCCTCCCAACCAGAAAATAATTTGCTCTTCCCCCGAGAGACGGAGCCCAAATGTGCTAAAAACATAGAATTTTAGCTAGCTTCCCAAACAACCGTGACACTCGGATCACGTTGTAGCCGTATGTGTTCGCGCACCGTCTGCGTCGGCACTTGGAGAGTCAGTGGAGAGTCTCTGCAAACGTGCGGAGCAGAATTTCGGACTGCTCGCGTTTTCGTGAACTTTTCATTTCGTGGCTGATTGAATGCACGTCGACGCAGCCGGCCGGTATGCGAGCAGCTTCCAGCTCGTGTTTGAAGACGCGCCACAGACTCTAAAACCTGTGGTGTGAAGAGATCCAGGGTTCACCGACGAATATGAAGATCAAGGAGTGAAACACGTCACAAGGGTGCCGTGGCGATGCCCTATGTGTGCAGCCGGGCCCTGTGATAAATGGATCACATTGTACTGTTTCCGCACGCAGCCAAGCCATGTGTTTCTTTTATATTATGTTGATTCATTGATTTATTGTTAATCCTTGTTTATTTATTTTATGGAGGGTTGATTATTGCAGTATTGGGTGGGTGGGGCAATTTTTTAAACATGTAACTGTTTTTAATGTTTTTCTTGTTTTTATGTTCAGCGCCTTGGGCTGGCGCAAGCCATGAAATGGGCTTTATAAATAAAAATTGATTGATTGACAAGAAGTTCAATATCTGTCAGATTTGTCTAAACTATTGTAAAATGTGGAGACACACATCCAACATGGCGGCCCATCAAGATTTCCATACAAGTGTGATTCTGCAATAAATGCCAAAAGTTGTGCACTTGAAAAAATCTGATTTCTTTGTTATTTTTTTTCGGTTTACAAAAAAAAGTCATAATCTGTGGAATAGTAGGATTTTAGGTTTTTTTTTGTTCAATACGTATCGAACTGCGAGTGAACTGTATCGTTGCATCCCTCGTCCCTACGAAGGTCAATGTGAGCAAACACAGGTGGGGCCTCCACAGAAACTGAGATTTTAAATTATATGAGGCCCACTTAATATTACAGATCATTATCTCTAATATGACATTGTTTGCTAAACTCCCATAGTGTGCCAGTTTTTGAATATGAACCCAACATGTCAGTCAGAAGTTGCAGAGATGTTTACTGCAAAAACAGCAACAGAAATGACTCAGTTTCTCTATTTCCCCTTTTATTCTGTATTTATTTTACTGATAAGCAGTTAGCTGATCTGAAGTAAGGCTTAGATTATGCTTAGTTATGAGTCTTTATAAGCTCTTTAAGAGTTATAAGAGAAAGCTAAAAATCTTGGTGAAATTTCATTTAAGCCAAAAAATTAACTACAAGGTTTTCTGGCAGAGAGTTGAGAATATGTAAGTTTACATCTATCCATGGAAAAATTGTAAACTTTTTCCTCTTCCACTAAAACAAAAGGGTTTGTTTATGAATGTCTTCTGGTAAATGGTTGAAGAGCTCGCTCATGCTGGGTGTCCCCACCCCCCCTTGTCCGGCAGCTAGCGTGAGTCAGGCTTGTCCTTGACCTCCGCCGGCACAGAAACTCACAAACAACTCTTCCTCAGTGATAAGCTGCCCCATCGTGTTAGTTAGTTTCTGCTCTGAAATGTTCTGTTTTCTCAGTTTAAACTTCAGTTTCTCCTCTGAGTTCTCTTTCCTTCAAGATGTTTCCTAGAAAGAGTTTAAAAAAAAAAAAAAAAAAGAAATGACATTCCACTGCTTCACTTCACTTTCTTCTCTGGATTCTGGTATATTTTACCAATCTGTTTTCTTATCAAACTTGGATAAAACTAAATTGAAAAAAGGATTTCTCCTTAGTTATGTGTTGGTTCAGAGGTATTTTGTCACATATTGAAGTTACTGCTTCAATAATAGAACAATATGATGTAGTATATTTAAAAAATATATAGTTTACTTATATTAAATGATAATATTTCATTTTATAAGGGCGCACCTTTCAAAAACCTGAGGAGACTACACAAAAATAAATAAAAACTGTATAAAATAATAGGTACATGTAACAGCAAGATAAGAAAGATAAATTCAAAAGGTTGTGAGCTCAAAGCAAACAAAAAGGTATGTCTGGTTTTAAGAAGTGATTTGGGATGGATGCTAGGATCTAGGGAGGAGAGCGTACCATAGGAAGTAAAGCTCCGCCCCCATTTGGTGGAGAATCCAACAGAAAGCACTGAGAGTTAGAAATAGGTAGATCTACAGAAATGTTTATTTGTTCATTTATTTATTTAGTACACAACATTTTTATCATGACAAAACAACTGAAAAATCAAATGACAAAGTGTCAGGGATTGTGTTGGAGGACCCAAATGCAGGAGACCAGACATGGTGGCACAAACATAAACATTTACTAACTTAAACATGACAAAACCAGTGCGGCGATAGAAGAGCAGATGAGCTGACAATGAGAAACTGAAAACCAGACACTTAAATACACTGAGGTTGATTAACTAAATGAAAACAGCTGTGGATGATTAACCTGAACATGGTGAGACTGACTGGAAAAATAGAACATGACCAAACCCAAGCGCTGAACCATGACACAAAGTGGTTCCAAACTGGAACTTTTTTAATTTCCTAAACTTTACATAATTTTCATCCATCCAGTTTGCTGTCATTGAGTTGTTTCTGTTTCCTGACAGGGAAGTTTGCATGGAATTTTATCATTATCATGCACAAAGTTCCCACTTCCAGCATGGGAGGTACAGTGATGAGAAGTTAAATGACCAACATGTCTAATGCAACACTGGTGCAGATGCATGGCACAGAACAATAGAAAAATATCTTGTTTAAAACACTGACAGACCATTTGCTGTTTCAGTAGCCTGAATATCATCATGATCTGGGTTTAATTCCAATACTTTGCCAGCTTCTCCCATTAACACCGGCCCTCAGCAAAAATAAAGAATTGAGGGTCTCTGTCTGGTGTTGCATTGATCTAAGAATTCACTCACGGTGAATACGGCCTTGACTCAAATACAGCTGCAAGAGTGATCGTAATGAACAACGTGAAATGGTGAAAATGGCCTATAAATAGCTTGAGAAGTTGTCATAAAAGTACCAAAACATAAAGTGAGGCTTCATATAAGCAGACAGGAAGTCTGAACTGGCAGAAGTCTGAACATCTGTATTTGGTGTTACCACAAGATCATTTGAGCTCACAATGTATTATTGAAAGAACATGAAAAATGGCTTTTTAAGACATTTAGGTTGTGGAATATTGGTAAAAACTTCATAATAAAAATACTACTAGGACTTTAATATCCATAGCAGATATTGATGTCTTTGTTTTTGTTTCTCTGTCCAGAGATACAATAAGTGTACATAAAGTTGTCTTTATGAAAATACAGAAAAACTGAAATTTCACATAGAAAATCTTCATGATGTGACTCAACCAAATGACTGGACTTTTGTTATTGCAACAGTGTTTTTTGCTATTGTTGCTGCTGCTGTTTTGGAACACTTAAAGCAAGCAAAGAATTTAAAAGAATTTAAAATCCAGTGTGATTTTCCGTGGAGATGTTGGGGGATCAGAAGTGTTTGTGTTCGTGTGGGTCAGCAGCAACAGTTTGTTGCTTGAACGCTCTCCTGCCTCTTCACGTTGCTGCTGAGCAGTAAGAGCTTGATGAGTGAGCTGGATAAATATTTATGGCTCCGTGAACATGTCCTACCCACTGTCCACTGGATGAAGTGGCTGTGTGGGCTTCATGTGGGAGGAAATAAAAGTCCAAAATATTCATAAAATCAAGAGAACAAACCTCGATAAAATGCGACTTTGGGGGCTAATGAGTTTGGATCTCCCACCAGCTTTAGCTGTCTAACAGAGAGGAGGAAAGAACAGTGTTTACTCTCAGAGAACTTTGAGGTGCTGAAATCTTCAGAGTGAGGCTTTGAGCATCAAAACCAAAAAAAGCCAAAACGAATATAGAATGGTGGGGTCACGCCAAGAGAGGAGGAGGTGATGGATGACGTTGTTTTCCTCTGCAAGGAGGAAAACTGTATCCTCCTCTGGGAGCAGTCAAGCTGGAGAGCACCAGTCATGTGTCTCAGAGACAGCCAATGGAAATGCGTGCATTCCGTTCACATGTGAGTTTACTGGGTCAGAATCAGAGGAGCGCAGGAAGCAACAGCCAATCAGAACACAAAACAGGGTCTGGAGGATTAGCCAATGAGGTGAGAGTCTGGTGTCTGGTACCAGTTGATGTTTGACAGTTAGACAGACTGTATCTAATTACCAGAGCTGAGGCTCTGCGAGCACACACACACACAGTGTGTGTGTGTGCACGTGTGTGGGTGTAAGTCAAGAGAAAGGGAGTGAAAATTAGAATCAAAAAAGAGGAAGGTGGTTAAAGGCTTTGGCAAAAGTTTAAAAGGAAGAATGTAATATGGACGGTTGCCATGTAAGATGAAAGTGTGTCACCAAACATGGAAATCTGTATTTTCTGACATTACAGTAAATTAGCTGTTTGGAAAGCAATAAATGCATCCTAGAGCTTAAAAAAACAGTGTGTGAACGGTTCAAGAATTTGGAAATGTGTGTATTTCTCCATTTCCTGCATGAAAGAATGGACTGAAAAGAGGGTTGTTCCCACATTGTTTTGGTGTATTGTCTGGGATGCCACTACAGGCACCTTAACCTCATTCAGCCACTGCTTATGACTGGATAAAACACAAACTGTCAGGTGTTGAAGGACACACACACACACACACATGCTATAAGCATAATGTACATTCATCCACAGCAGCAGCCAGAGGTGAGCAGAGGTGACAGACGGGGGCAGCTGCTTGGTAGGTTTTTTTTCCTGTTTTGACTGCCTCTGTCTGGAAACAAACACACATGCTCACACAGCGCACACTCACTCACAAGAGTTGCTCATTGTGTCACACAATAGTTGGTTTCTGCTTATGTCAGGTTGCATGAATTCATCGCTGTAAAGGGAAACGGTGGCGCAGACTGGAATCAACTCATTTTAACCCATTCAGATCAACTTTTGCACAGTAAAATTACATTTCTTTTCAAAGGATGAGCGACCCAGCGGTACTCTGTCAAAGTACTGGTCCGGTTTTATCAACATGATGAAGATGCACACGCCGACACAACTTCATGTAGAGTTTGCTCTTTGTTTTTAATTTTACATATATATTATGTGGTGCCAATTCGTATTCTCCCTACAGTAATGTCTAATTCTATAAACTCATGCTACTTTGAAACACTGTTCACAGCCAAAAATACTATTAAATGTTATTGTTAAAGAATGTTGAGTAAAACATTGGTGATAAAGATCATTTTTTGAGCAAATAAAGCGGTAAATACGTCAATTTTGACTGGGAACGCTAAAGTAAGAACCGAGAGACGAACGCCACCGGAGAGTTAATGGGGTACAGTGATCCGGCTGCTGAGGTGCCCTGTTATTCTGCTCACCTGGCAGGTGGGGACCAATCAGAGCAGAGCAGGTCTTTGATTTGAGTTGTGCTGCTTTGTTTACTTCCTTTTTTCCTCTTTATGTCCTCAGCAGTCATACACTGCTGGGTTTTGTTATTTTAGTTTGAGGTTGGACCTTGACGGTCTTTATTTGCTTTGAATCTTTTTGTTTGTTAGACCGCACAGCCTTAGCAGGGAGATACTGACTCGGGTCAACGTGACTGGGTCAGTGTCCCGGACTTGGTCAAGCTTCCAATTCCGTTGTTTTACATTTCTAGTTGAACCAGCACAATAACTTATTTTTTTGCTTTACAGGACATTTTTTTTCCTTTGTCAATCAACTGTGTTCCTCATAATCTTGATGTCGGGTTTCATGTTATTGTTGCGTGTTCCCCTTATTAATGGTCCTATGTTATCTTGCACTCATTTCTAACTTGTAATATTTAAACAAAATATATTTGTATGGAATGTAAACTATTAAAAGTTTTTTAAGATTTAAGTTGATTTGTTCTGGAATAATATTCCTGCCTTAGATTAATTACGTTAAAAAATGTTTTAGAATTATTAAAGGTGTTAAAGTTTTTAAAAATTGGCATCCTGCTAGCTTGTTGGACTATTTTGGCATTTGCTAAAACATTTTTTAGGGTGTTTTGGAATTTATCTCATATTTCAGCTACATGCTAGCTGTTTTGGCTAATTGAGGCTTTTTTCAGATTTTTAGGATATTTTGAAGTTTAGCTATTTTTTAGCTGTTTTGGCTAACCTACGTTTTTTTTAGAATAATTTTAGCTAACATTTTACCTGGCTAATAATAGCTTCAACATTTTTAGCTTATCAATTTCCGCATCCTCAGCTATCAGCACGAGCATCTTCAGCGGCAGAATTCTACTTTTAGCATTCACTCCGGCATTATCACAGGTAATGCTATATATCTAGTTCATAATTATGTTAAAAAGTTACAGTTTTAAAAATGTATTTTTTGTGTGTTCAATAACTGTTTATGCTGTTTGGGCCGCGACCTAAAGTGCAACCAAGGGCCTCATCCTGGCATGACTGAACTCAGTTTCAAGGGTGATCCTGTCACTGAGACAGGTTAGTCTTTAGCATATGCTAGGCTAACGCTGGTTGAGTGGAGCTCCATCTGGCCTTAGATTTTCTTCTCCGTGTCTCTTGTACTTTCTCCCTCAGAATCTTCTTTCTATGAGTAAAATCTTGGACAGCTGCAGCAAGCAGCCAAGTCCCCGAACAAGGATCAGTTATAAAGAGATGAAATAATCATTTCGGTAGAAAGCAACAGCAATATACCACTCCGACCCAGCAAAGGACTGTTCTTCTGTTATCAGACCAGCAGGAATAACAATCTATAATTCATAATCTTCAGTCTAGTCTGGAAATACAAGGCAATGCACCTTTAATTATTGATCAAACAGAAGAGATTTAATCTCAATCGCTAAAGCATGGGCAGAAATGAGTAAAGTGGGAGGAGAGGATGAATCCTGTGAGCTCTGCTGTCTCCAATGAAAAGGAACATCCCATGTGGAATTCTGTGATGGGATGTTTCAACAGGAGCTCTGACTTCATTTGAATAGAATCCATCGGACTGGGTCTCACAGGTTGCATGGTCTGATGATGTTGCTCTTTGATCTGGGGCTGCGGTTTTTGAAGCTCCGGGTGATCAAACATAAATCTATGTTTTCTAACTTCCACTGCAGAGCATTTCTTTCTCATGCTGATGCAATGTACCTTCCATAGATTCACAGATAAGCTTGGGGTTTGTCAAAAAGGATTCTGTCTGCAATGAAGGTCTGCCTTCTGTGGGCTCTTAGGGGAACTCAACAAAACTCTCCTTAACTGAGCTGCTTATTTTCAAAACAACGTTTGGTTGGGAAGATCAAACTCCAGTCAGCGTTTCCTGTCCCGTTTTTGCCTTTCAGAATCCTCCGGGTGTCTTCAGAGGTTACTGGCCCTGGATCAACACATTTATGGGTGAAAGTATTTCAGTTTTGTGACCCTGCAGTCATGATTAGGTTACAGTCATACCACTTTGAATGTGTTTAGTAAAACACAGTTGTATCGGCTGCTTCTACATGATTTGTTTTGCCTTGAAAAACAGCTGCATAAAAAGTTTGGAGAAAATGACAACAGCTCCTACTTCCCCATTTGGTTAGAAATCTTTTGACGGCGGTCATAGTGCAACAGGTAGAGCGGTTGACCTCTGATCAGAAGATCATAGGTTTGATTCCTGCCCTGTCTGTCCATGTGTCCATCAGTGTGTGAATGTGTGAGTGCATGGGTGACTAGGATTGTGACTATTTTGAGCTTTCTGCCTTAAAGGGTCACCAAACAGGGACGTTGGAGGCTGACTCCGCCCACAGCCGAAATGTGAAAATCCAGTCAGAGGGGTGGAGCTGCAGACCATGATGTGAGACTTCTGAAATGACGTGGGATTGAAATGGTTTTACCAATCACGAAATTCAAATGTAATACCTCGTTTCAACCTGTAGAGGGCTCCACACAGACAGACAATGTGGCAGTGACCAACAGACAGCACTTTTAAAGCTCCGTATATAGAGTTCAAAAGTTGATTTCAGGTTTGGTTTCCATTTAAAGGAACACAGACAGACACTATATAATGATACACCACTTATGAGAAGACCGAACAAATCTTTATGCCATTCTAGTCCATAATAATTCAGGTGAAAAGTTGGACGATCATTGACACATGGTGTGTGAAGCTTATGTGCTCACTGAGTGAATGAATTTAGGCTTAAATCCTGTCTAATTAGGATTATCGGACCTCAAATCTACACTATGAAGCCCCTCATTACATTTTTGTTAGACATTCTACCCCCACTTACACAATCAGTGTCTGACAACTGGACTGAGAGACCCCTCCCCCGTCACTAGTCCAAAAAAGTTTCAACCCTGTTGACTTCTATTGAGAAATAAACAGTTTTTATTCAGTATTTCTATTTGTCAGAATAACCATTCTTGATCTGATAGCTTTTTCTTAACATGTTCTTAATAATCTTGTTTTTTCCATCATGTTTTCTATTTTTTTTTTTTTTTTTTGTACTGCAAAGTCACGTGACAGAAAACCGCAAATAGAGATAATAATTGTGGTGAAACACTTTAGTGCAGGGGTGGGTAAACTTTTTGATTTGTGGGCCAGAAAGGGTTCTAAAATTTGGCATTAGGGCCGGACAAGGAGCAGATGGAAGGAGTGATTTGATAATGAACCTCATAAACTAAAAAGATAATATGGAATCCAGAGAAAAACATGCTTTAATTTGGATTAAAATTCACATATATACATTTAAAAACAGAAAATTTTTAATTTCTAAATTTTGATTTTTGTTCTCTTTTTGGTGATCCAATGAGTTGATGTTCTTCAGAGGAAAATCACCTTCTGACTCAGAAAAAAACAACTAACCCAGAAGAACAACACCATTCATGAGAAGAAACCAGAAATACAATGAAAATAAAAGAATATTAGGATTTTGATTCAATGTATTCTAATTTTTAAGTAGCTTAAGGGGCCGCATGTGGCCCCCGGGCCGTAGTTTGCTCACCCCTGCTTTAGTGCATTCACCAATGTGTGAGGCTGTCTAAATCTACAATTCCAAACTTGAGTCCCCTAGAAAATTCTCTAAATTAGCTGCAAAAAAAATCAGTGTGCTCACTGGATTTGGGAATATAGACCACACCCCACTGCGTTTGTACAATTTTTGTAAAAATGTATTCAAATGTATTTTTAAAATAAACTTCAACATTTTTCATCATCAGAACACAGTGGATTCATAAATAGTTTTTGTAAAATGCTTGTATTGATTAAGAAAGACGAATCGGTGATGTCAAATTTGCCATTTTTTTAAAGAGTATTGAGCATGTTGGAATTGGAAAATCCAGAGTGCTAGAAAGTTTACTTCCTGTCAGTAAATTTAGAAGCGAATTTGGACGTAGCCGTTGACTAAGACTGACTAAAACCAATCACTGCTCACTGAGACTGTCTGGTTCCAATGGCAGCGTCCACATTGTGAAGAAAATGGTGGCTGAATTGACATCATTGGGTTGGAACCGGAAGCAAGTCGGTTTTTTATGGGTGATGTCATAATCGTTCAGATAATGAAAACAACAAAGAATATTGATGAGGTATATTTCTGTGATGGTACAAACAAGCACAACTGATTGATTCAGGATTTCGTATGAGAGCTATTCTTTTAAAATTGATTAATACATGTGAACACTCATCTTACTTCATTGACTTCACATGTTCAACATAACTGTAGCTTTGCATCAGGAGAACATTGGTTTAACAAGGCAGAATGGTTTTAGTCCACTGAGTGAGAGAAATGTGCAGCTGGAGAGTTCTGATTACACTGAGGCCTGGAGCTTGCAGCTGTAGAATGAATTGAAGTTACACACACACACACACACACACACCTAGTATGTTTACAGCTTCCTGCTTTTTACAATCCATTGTCAATTTCAGTGACACAGTTCAACCGGAGCGCTTTCAACACTTTTAGAAGTAGACATTTTCTCACCGTCATGAACAGCGAGACAGACAAGGTCTGAAGTTTGCGCCGCGAAAGGCCCTCGCGCTCCGCTCGCTGAAGGAATGCAAGGAGAGACGAGAGCGACCGGGACTTTCCCCAGGATCTCAGAGAAAGGAGGGAGAGAGGAAGCAGACAGTGGGAGCGATGGAGGACAGGAACAAATACAGAAGGAAAAATGGATAGTTTGTCCTGTGCACGGGGTCATTTCCCTTTCCCACAGTAGAAATGACCGAGCTATTACTACACACTGCCTCGTGCAAGCTTACTTCACCAAATATAAGAAGATCATAACCAAGAATATGGAGACATGCTTTCAGCTGTCTTTCAGTTATACTAATAGATGTTTGTACACAATGGACGTGTCTCTGTGTCCATTATCGAGGTGATACTGCAACCACAGCCCGAGCCCACACTCGGAGTGTATGATCAGACTATAGTGGTCTTGACTGTGACTCAGGTTTAAGCACATGCGTGGACGTGTGTGGTCTTCACAGAGAGCCAGCTGTTGGCATTCAGCGTTGTGTGTGTGTGTATGTAACATAAGAAGAGTACGTCTGACATTTGTAAACTTGTCATCTGAATCCGGGAAAGTTTGAGATTAAAGAATCGTTAGGAAAAAAAGGTTTCATTTGAACGTTTCAACATGGGGGCACAGGTGTGAGTGTAATGTTACACCCGGGGGTATCTGTGTCTCCAGGTGTACACAGTTGTGTTCATGCAGGTATGGTTGTTATCATTTGTTGTTGTGCTTTTGCCTGATCGTGTTACTTAGGTTGTTTAACCACTGTTGAGTGAGAGTCATTCAAAGAATAAGCTAAAGCCAGACTTCTGAAAATATCATCTCAAATAAAGGAGAAAGGAAACATGGAATAGACTAAGTTCAAGTGTTAGAACCATTGTTTTATCCACTCAGTGACCATCTTCAATCACTTCAAACCATCTCTCGCCAGCAGGTTTACTTCAGACTAGTCCTTTCTTTGAATTCCTCTTTGTTATGTTAAGTCCTTTCTTTCTACTTGAATGTTCTCCTCATATATAAGCCTCACCAATGATATTTCAATATCCATTGAAATATTCTTTCTTCGACTCTCATTATTTATTACACTTGTCCATAGACTCTCTTCGTCTACCCATCTCTCATATTGTTCCTTTAGTCTCTCCTACCATGTTTGGCTTCCTGTCAGAACGAGATCAAGACAAGACAGAGAAACTTACAACCCCTGGACCAAGTCTCCATTGGATGTTATTCGAGCTTGACTAGAACGCATGGTCAAATTCTCAGTCATAGTTCCGATTATATATAATTAAAAAATAAACTATTTTACTTTTCAATATCTATGTCCTTGCTAGTGAGACACACCTTGATTTACCTTTTACATTTGTTTCCAGGAAATAATATCAAATTTACCAGTTATGTCCACCTGGAAATGTAAAGAAACTTTCTTTAATTGGTATTGAACTTGGATTGGGACATAAACGTCACATGACAAACGCAATAAGACACTCTGTACAGGTACAGTATATGTGTTTGAATTAGGCTGCTTCAGGATGATTTAAAGGAGGTGTCAAGAGGGTCAAATGACACAAATCTCACAAACCAGTCAGATGTGAGTTAAATTTAGTAGATAGGTGCATGAGTCACTATCACACACATATCTGTCAGGAACACAAGTGAGCTTAAAGAAAACATACTTTAAAATAAAGACCATTAACAAAAAAGCTTTCTAAATTCATAAACTATGGGAGGCTGTTTAGCAGCTAATCCAGATATAGCAGATATAGTTATAAAAGGAAGACTTACACTTGACAGGGAGTGTGCACCCGGAAATATTTGTTCTGGTCTTCAAAAAAGCCTTATTTAACCCCAGCTGGCGTGTGAGAGAGAAAATGACGAAGGCTGTAAACCACATCTCAGACTGCCAAAACTCACATTTCCCCTCTAGAGTATAGCTGGTTTACATTAACTCTCACACATGCATGGCGAGGCTGGAGTCCACCCACTTCACATTTTATTACCAAGAACAGTTCAAACTGCTACACCAGCCTCTCCCATAAAGCTCAAGTCCTGACTGCGACTGGATCTCACCACTGAAATAGAACTTTTAAATGTGGCCGAGTGCTGGTGAAAGGGTACGAGTGGGAGAAAACCAAAGTATTGATCCCATGAGAGGAGAAACTTTGGAAACTGGAGAGGCTTGAGTCAAAAAACAGCTGCTGCGGGATACGTGACATCTAATTGCGAGAGATGTGCATCAGCTCATGTCAGTGGAATACAGTATCTCACACTGTGTTGTTGCATCACTACTCTCTGGCCGAGGGCCGTCTTTGGGGCTGAGAGGTAGAAACACTTTCAGAATAACATGAAGTGCTGACTGCAGCGATAAAATTACTCGAAAGGCAAGCATTTACTGAGTTACTCCACTCTCTGATGTAATCCCGGACATAATCCAATAAAACATCCAATTGTGGGCCACCGGCCTTGGGGTATTCTTCTTGTGTGACTTTGTGACGGGTGCACATGATGTAACTGGTAGAAAACACTCCATTACCTAAAAAAGACCAGTTTAAAAGACATTAAAGTAAGTTTATGGTTACACAAATCAACAAAAGTTGCTTAGCCTGAAAATAAGAGTAAAAACAATGTTGATTCAGGACACAATAAATCTAAAAATACAACTGCTCCCAGCCTTCAAGGGGATTCTTGAAAAGATGTAGCCCTATAGGAAGTTCCCAATGCTTCTCACTCTTACTCGATCCACAAAAATGCCTTCAATTTAGACTCAATTATCACGAGTGCGGTCAAATTACAACTGCACCCCACTGTGCTGCTTTTTAAGGTTTTTTTAATAAGATGGTTGTGCGTTTGTGAGTGAATGAGTGATAGAATGTGAGTGTTTTACATTTGTGATTAATGCTTTCTAAAAAGCACTTTCCACTCATACCCTAACAAATGATTGTTGGATCCAACGACCTTCACTGGGTTTTGACTGAAAACAGAAACTTGATTGAACACTTTAAACCAAAACATAAAATATAGTAATGAGGAAGTATGACAAATCTAATTTAGTGATACAGTTGTTGAATGTGAAGTTTATAGTTTATGTGGGTTACTGTTTTGAGTGTATTTATTATTGGTGAGGATGACAGATGATGGGTGTTGAGGTCTCAGGGAGAAATTAATGGGAAGGGAAAGCATTTGAATGGTAAAGATGTTATATTTACACATACATGCAAGTTAAGTATAAATTCATCTGTGTAAGTGTTTGATTATATGGACAAGATGTTTGATAAAAAAAAAAAAAAATGGTACTAAATATCCTCTCTGAAATGATCTATATTAAAGGTTAAAATTAAGTTATATTGTTAGGGGGTAGGATTAAAAAAGTTTTTTTAAACTTCTTCCTTCTCCATTTCCGAACTACATAATTGAGGTGTAATTGCTCTTATTTAATTAATTTATATAAAAATTTAAGTTTCTTGTTTGTTTCACCAATGGTACTTTTTTGTATGTTCGAAATAAAGGACAAACTAACTAACACTAACACTTTTTTTGAAACTTCTTTTTTGCAGAACGATGCCATTGTGATTCAGATGTCACAGATTTTTTTTCTTTTTTTATGTTGGACCGGCCATCAACAGCGTTCTGGTTACCCTCGAGTGTTGTTGCGCTTGTGGCTTCCCAAAGAGTCGATAATGTTTGTGAGAAAAAAGTTGAAGAACATTGTGTTTTGAGAGGTGGTTTCAAAGGTAAACACTCCTCAAATGACCACATTTTAGGAGCATGAGTACATGCAGTTTTTTTAAAACAACCACGTTAGCAAAAATGTTCCCACCTTCTGCTGTTTTATGATAAATTCATGTACACCTTTAAAACACAAATATCTTTACAGACATTAAGTGAAAAACGAATCTATAATAACTCACCTAAAAAACAGAAAATATATAAAAAAAAAATCTTAAATAGAAGAAAATAAATCAGAACTATTAAAATTATAAAACTATAAAATAAAAAATATATGGGATAGAAGTGAAATTAGAAATGTCCTAATTGTAAAGGGATGTGTAAAAATGAAAATAAAAAAAAACTTGAAAATTAAATAAGAAAGTAAGTAAGTTTTCAATTTGCTTCTGAGGATCTCAACGTTCTGGAAGTTAAGGGGAAGTAGACCCTAACAGTGAAGAGCCTCCTCATGGGTTTGGTTCTCACAGAGGGAACTGTTAGCAAACCAGCTTCTGAGGACCTCAACGTTCTGAAAGGTAAGAAGTTGGAGAGTTTTAGGAGTTTCATAAACTAATCTACATCAGGGACAGGCAACTGAACCTCAAGGTCTGCATTCCTGCATGTTTGCCAACATACCATTCTCTGCCATGTTCTAATTGGCTGGAAAGGCCTGAACCAGGTAATCGACATGAGTAGGACTTGAATATTTGGAAACTATGCAGCCATGTTGGCCCTCAAAGCTTGGAGTTACCAATCCTTGGTCTCCATGAAATAGAAGCATGAATGCAGATGAAAATTCTCTTACAATGTTTTATTCAAGAGGTCTCTCAGGACTACACATATAGACATGTGAGTTTGGGGTCCAGAACACGTGCATGAAATACCATCTATCTGCCTTTAGAAACCTTGGTGTGTATCAAAGAGAGGCGTCTATTGGAGACCTGCTTCTATTCCATCACAGTCAGAATGGTGATTGTTAATGGGTTCATTTGTGTTGGAATTTGGTCCAGAAATGCAAACATCAGATGAACATTTCACAGAAATGTGTTCTGATTAACTCTGGCTGTTCTCTTTGAAGCATTATCAATCTCTTCTTTGCTTTCATGCTTAGCACCTTTTTGTGCACAATAATCCATGTTCAATCTAGTTTCTTCTTCAATCGATGTCCTCTCACCTAAGCCAGGGAATTGTTTGTTTGTTTATTGTTCCTTTTTCTTCAGCTGTCTTCTCAGTATCCCCCATCTTCTAGCACCATTCGCAGATAACTTTGGGATCCACCCCAAAATTGTGGTGCAGATTCCTCACCAAAATGTTCTTAAGCGTATGCCACCACACAAAGTTTAAACTCTAAATTGAACAGGCGTTTTCTGGCCATCGCTACTCTGGTTCACAAAACAAATCCCACAGACACCTAGCACCCGCACGGCTGCACACAAAGCAACAGATACCTGATGTTTGTTGGAGACCGGCGCCATTTAGAGACGAGCCACAGTCAGAAGATATCCGGTAACTCCATGGTGTTTGACAGTTAGGCCCTGGGCCAATGACATCATGCATCTTGGTGGGATCAGCTTGGACCATAGAAGAATGAACTCCACAGTCTAGAGCAGGGGTGGGCAAACTACGTCCCGGGGGCCACATACGGCCCCTTAAGATACTTAATCTGGCCCTCCAAATTAAAATATATTGAATCAAAAATCCTAATTATTGTCTCATGAATGATGTTGTTTCTCTGGCGTTCGTGTGTGAGTCAGAAGGTGATTTTTCAAATTTCTTTGAGTCAAATCAAAATTTAGAAATTAAAATTCCCCAATTTTCTGTTTTTAAATGAATATATGTGAATTTTAATCCAAATTAAAGCATGTTTTTCTCTAAATTCCATATTATCTTTTTAGTTTATGAGGTTCATTACCAAATCACTCCTTATGCCAAATTTTAGAACCCTTTCTGGCCCACAAATCGAAATGTTTGCCCACCCCCGGTCTAGAGGCTGGTGGTGGTTGAGGCCAGTCCAGGACAAAGCATTAGTCCAGGGGGAGTTCAACAAAACCATTTGGAGCAGGGGTCCTTTCTTCTTGCACCCTAACCTGCTGCATGTTCTTTTCATCTCGGTCTCTGCCTTGCTAATCTGTATAAGTCAGTCTCTCCCTTTTTGCTGCAATGACCAATCATACAATTCATAATGAGCTCCTTGTTTGACCTTTGACACCTCTACTTTCACCTCCTCTGCATTATGTCAACTAACTATATCTTTTCCTGTCAGAGTTCCAACATTCAAAATCTCTTCTCTCAGTTCAACACTCATGACTTTCTTCTTCTGTCATCCGTCTAAACCAACAGGGAAAGCTTCCGAGCTGCCAGCTCAAACTTACAGAGCTAAAAAAAAAAAAAAAATATGTTGCACAGATGTGTGTCCGAAGTTTACACTCAAGGTTTGAAACATAACTGCTGCAGGAAAAACTTAGAAAGGCTGCCAACTTCATAAACTTTTGGAGTCAGTAGAGAAGCATTTGGGAGATATGATCTAACTTCCTGTCGGGACGCTTTTTACTGCAGCTTAAGATTAAATGTAATGGAGTTTTGAAGGATTTGCTATATGATACTTAAAAAAAAAAGGTTCTGGAGGCCTTAGATCACACTTCAAGGTGAAATAATTCAAGATCTTTAGTACTTTAATAAATAAAGTTACAAGGTAGGAAACTGATATCTGACTCATAAAATTGGTGCTGAGCTTTGATCCCTCTATATCTTTCGCCCAAAATGGCCTTCTTCTTTTATATCTATTTCACAAGTAAAAGACATAAAATAATTACTTGTAAATACAGCAAGACTTGATTGCTGTAGAATGTATCAATCCCTCTTCTTTTGAGGAGCTAGCCGTGGCTGCTCCACATCTCTATCTCGAACCAATTTTCATTTTTCCTTGTCTTGTCCGGCAGCTGACCAAACAAATGAGAGTTGGACAGATTTTATAGTTACAAATGCTATAAACCCTTTTTGTATGTAAGATTTAACTTGTGTTCATTATTCATGTGTACGTTTCTTGTTGGATCGAATGGAAAAGAGAAGAAAAAATGAGAGAGTGGGTGGTTAGAGACGGGGATACGGGCACATAAGGAAGGGGCAAACTGACAAATCCTGACTGGATGTAAGCTAGCCCGTCAAAAGTTTCAGACAGAAATTCAAAAGGTCTTTAAAGTCAGTACTACCAGATAAAATCAATCAATGTTCTGAACCTGCTGTATCCAGCTTGTGAAGTGAAAGTGGAGTCCGAAATATATATATTTTTTACCCCCTCCAAAAGAAGGGATGCAGACCGCTACCTGGCAAGGGGGCTCGAGGAGAAACGCTGTTTTTCACGTGGACACGCTCTAAACAACAGCAGTTTACATTTGAATGTAAGTAAGGATGTTTTTTTGTTTTAGCATGACTTTTTGAAGTTATACAACCACTGTTATTATGTATATTAAAGCGCTGGAAGCTCCATGCTAATGCTAGCTTACCGGCAACTATTGGTGACTTGGGCTGGGAATCTCAGACTGATAGGATCTCGATATTGTAATAATCAATATATTAACTTATAGACTATTATATATAGCAATTTTTAAAAACAAACATGTCTTTTTATTTTTTTCAAAACTTTTTTTTGTCAAATTTAAATCACAATGTATAAATGTAATGCCTTATAACATTATCAACAAATACCCTGCTCATAAAAATTAAAGGAACACTTTTATTATTGGGCCTGGCATGAATCTTATTTTCAAAGGTGTATTACAAAACTTCACTCTTTACTACAAGAGACACAAATTTGATATATCAAAGACAATAAGATAGATTTATACAATTTATTCCATTTTCAACCAAACGGGGGTGTAGGGGAGCCAACTTATTGACCAAACACACCTGATCCAGGTAATCAGCAAGAGAAGAGGCAGGGGTTGTGTTTGAATCCCCCCCCCCCAACCCCAACCAAACCTCTAACTACTAAAAAAAAACTATATAGTACAGGACTAAATAGTGCCCTAGATTTTAAAGGTAATTAGACACGATGCTCACTGCTTTTCTTTCGTTTTTCTAAATGTACGATATGATGTCACTGATTTCACAAATCGAATAATTTATAACATTTCAGGACGTTTATTAATGACTCCACTGTGTTCTGATGGTGAAAATGTGGATGGTTTATTCTAAGATCACATTTAAACGCGTTTTTTTGTTCGACCGCAATGCATTGTGGTCTATTTTTGCTAATCTACGCATGCTAGTTTTTCACTAAGACTTCTGGGTAATTTCTAGTGCACTTGAATTTGGAATTAGTAGATTCAGACTACACTAGAAAATGGCGAACGCACTATATAGGGCAATATATACACTGTATATATATATACACACTTCAGGAAAGCCAGCAGGAAGCTGGCCCTCGAGGCCCGGATTTGGACTCCCCTGCTATAAAGTATAAAGTAGTAAATCTGTATCTAAAGTTTTTTCAAAGGCTAAAACGTTATCTTACCAACCGTTTCCAGGATCGACAATAAGGAAACTCAGAAACGTCAAATGCAAGAGTTCAATAAACAGTGAACTAAACCCAGCATTTTAAAAACCATCATACAGTTTGTTAATACAGTTGCACTATTATTCCATATTCCATATATCCATATGGATCAGTTTAAACACGCCATGGTTTGGCCCGTGTTTGAAATGTCACAGGACATTTATCTTTATGTTCTCCTTCCTCCCCTTACCTTCCAGAGGAATGGCTTTGACAGATGTTCTCCATGCACTCGGCTGTACCTTCTTCTCCCTCTTGCACTTTACTGACATGGTTTTGCGCTGCGCTCTGTGCCTGTCTACACTCATGAAGCTCTCCATCTAGAATGTTTCTACTTTTTTCTCTTCCCATTTTTTGTCATTAAAAGCCATTCTTGGTTTCAGTTTGGTCGGGCCGGCTGTGACTTCTCCGGATACACTCCCCTTCTCTAAAGTGTCCCGAGAGAGTCACAGCTGCCATCAATATCTCATTAGCCTGCAACACACGGTGTAGTCTTCTTGAACTTTTATGTGCATTCCATGCTTTTAGTTATGTTTATTCTGGACTTGTGGTCTGTTTAAACCTTTGTTATTTTGAAGACCAGTGCCATGTCCTTCCTGCTCCTTCCTGGATTTTTGACTCCGAGTTGAATTTTATTCCACAAATTAAAAAATAACAAAAACTGATTTTTTTTTTCATCTTAAAAATATTGCCGCCCATTTCTCTCTCTTGCCGGCACAGAGGTGTGAATGCATGCTTTTGTTTCCAGTAGATTTGATTATTGTAATGCCCTGCTCTCTGGTCAAAGGATGTCAAACCTTCAACATTACAAAACTCAGCCGTACGTGCTGACAAGGACCAGGGGGCGGGAAGACATTACACCCAAAAAAATCGCTGCATTGGCTCCCTGTGTTATTCAGAATTGATTTTAAAATGCTCTCATTGTTTTACAAATGCTTTTATGGTTTTGGGCCTTTGTGTCAATCTGATATGATTTTAAGGAACCCTGAGGGGGGCATTGTTTGGGTTCTTCCTTGAGCAATGTCTTGTTCTGTCTTTTTGAAGCACCTTTAGTGAAATGGAATTTTTGTAAAGGTTCTATACAAATAAAGTCTGATGTGATTTGATCATTTTGGTCAAACCGTAACATTATCCTCAGACCATGTCTAAACCAGCAGGAGGATCACAAAATGAAGCATCACCACTGCAGTGCTCTGATGAGATAACTGTCTTATTCTCTGAACTGGTTACTTTACCGCTTCGTGACCGGATCTCGTGACTGGAGCACGCTCCTCCATCTCTTTATCTGTCTTTAAAACATTTTTGCCGGAACAGCTGAGGATTGCCGGGCGTTTCTTGTCTCTTGCCAGCTCCATTCTGACTCTAACCCGTGTGAATTCCAAGATAGCTTTCCCTCTTAGTTTTCTGATTGGACAGAGTGGGACCGTACAGCTGAGCTGTGCCTCTATTTTTAAGGTTTTTCCACCCAATTCCTGATAGTCTTCAATTCCACTACGCCTCACCGAGCGGCCGCTTCAGAGCTACTACACCTCCAGCAAGAAAGCAAGAAACTCGCGTTGTTGCGGATAACGCCGTGGAGTTCTGGACTCTGGCTGCCCCCGATGGCCAGACCAGGAACTTTAGTTTTATTGAAAAAAGCGTTCACAATTTCAAGAACAGACACAAAAAAACGAGGAGGTTTAGCTAAAGTTTACTCAGGAAGACTTTTTTTGTACATCTCAACTCTTTTTTACTCATAATTCATCCCTGAACACCCTCTATTCATTCAAGGCCCATTTCCCATTGTGCTCTCAGCCAATCAACTGTGGCCATAAAAGTGTCAAATACAGTCTGACAATTTTGAATTTAATCACATTGCAGATCACACACAACACAAAACGTCCTCAATTCCAAATTTTGACTCCACATTGTTGGTCTAAAACTCTTGCCGGTCCTTGGTACAGACTAAGTACAAGAACACACACACACCCTTCATCTGGTTGAGTCTGCTTTCACACATAGAAGTGAAGTGGACCAGGAGGCTTCACCACACAACAGAACAATACTTCTGATGGGATGACAGTGGGAGGTGTTAAAACCAGAGTCGAAACATGCAGGTCATGTCTTCAGCTGTTGGATCAAACATCACAGAAGAACTATTTCAGGAAGACTTGAAAATGTTTTTGTAGATTCTATGTCATGGAGTTTTTTTTTCCTGAACTTTCTGCCTTCTGAAACAATTCTGAAATTTTTGAGGAGCATTGATGTCAATGCTCACAAGCTTGCCAATACTTGACCTTGGTCGGTGTCTAGACGAGGAGAAACGCACAAACAGGAGCTCCTTCTGAGAGCGCTGTATCAGAAAAGATGACCCCGTCTGCCCTCTTCTTATATAAGGAAGGATTACGTAAGTGAAAAAAAAAAAAAAACAAGTTGCAGACCAATATAGCTCTGAACTTCTCTGTGTATTCGATCAAGCGTGTGAGCTACAGCAGATTCAAAAAGAGCAGTTTGGAAAGCAAAAATGTGGATGAGCGGGTGAGTGGAGGACAAGCAGCAGAGAAGGAGGCTTTACATACATCTGCTGTGGTTTCAGAGGGAGAGGGTCATTTATCAAATCATGGAGGGTTTTTATTTTTTGCACCTTCTCTGCATCATATGATGAAAGTCTGTTTAATGCAGCGAAATACTCTGACAATATAAAGGGAGCAGCAGACTTGATGAAGAGAATGTAGGAGTGAAAGCTTGACTCACAGTAGAAGGACTGCTGGAGCTGCTTCCACACTTGAAGGGCTTCAGTGACAGGGAAGCTGCGCTGTTCAGCATCGTCAGCAGTTTTCTTCAAGCACCAGTGTGTGCTGCAAACGTGCATACCCACGGGGAATGAAAACTCCCGGCTTGTTGTTCCACGAAGCAAGGACACGTTGCTGCAGAGGCGCAAAGGACAAGCGCACACATCTGCCGTACACCTTCAGCGCACAGCAAGCCTGCAAGAACCAATGAACTTCACAGAAATCACATCGTGCCAAATATGGAGTTGAATTAAATAAAATCAGAATTATTAACAAAAATGTACTCCTATAGTAAATCTGTATCAATTTATTTGATTACTCTTAAAGTATTTGTTACTGTTGTAAGGCTTGAAGTCTACCTGGTTTTTGGAAGAGCTAAATTTTAGGGATGTGAGTGGGAGATGCAAATTATTACATCATGAGATCTGGAAAAACGACAGACCAAAGTCTTAGGCTGGAACAACGCGAGCTGCTAAACAAGAAAAGATGGTTGCTTCTAGATAGAAATTTTAAAAAGCAGTAAGTAGTTCACATGATTTTATAGATAAAGACTTACGCCTTGGTTCACACTGGATGCAGAAGTGCCACAGAACGGAGGTCGCATCCATTCAGCGCCCTTGTGGTTCACACCAGGCGCGGAGCGCCGCGGTCCTGCGTAAGGCTGGCGCCGTGTAGTGGATCGTTTCTGCATCTGCTCTATTTTGTGCGCGAGCGTGGAACGCCATCCGCCTAGTGGGCCACTTTTGGTAAGCAGAACTGTTGCTGGATGACTTTTGACAGGAAGTTATATCAAGTTTCAGGACAAAATCTGGTTTATTTTCAAAATATGACCAATTCTTCACAATAAAACACTGCGATTGGCAAATGCGATCATGTCTTTGTATCTAAAACAGACTGTAGAAGTGAAAATAAATATATAGTCACATAACACAAACACACACTTCTCTTTGTGTGTCTCAACAACAGATACATTAAAGTCGTGTAGGCCTACTTGCTTCTTCTTAGTTTTAGGTTATTAATTTAGAAATAATGGCAAAAACAACAATAAACTTTAGCAGAAGAAACCGTCAACCGTCGCGGAAAAATGCGTGTCTGGTGGGAGGAGAGAGCAGACGCCGCGTGTCCGATGGATGGAGGATCAATCGATGAATAGACTACAATTATCCTGAAGGAAATTAATGGGTCACACACAAGATAAAATTACAAAAACATATAAGTTATACAAGCTAAAAGAATAAAAAAAGAAAGTTACATTAATTCCTCCCACTGTGACTCGTTCTCCCAAAAGTAAAGTTGTGGAGTTTGATTGGATCAGAGTTCAGTAGTAATTCCCAACTTTGTTACAGCAAAAAGTAAAATGTTGAGGTAGTACATGATATAGTGAGGTACTCTGAACCATGTTGTACAAACATGCTGACCTCAAGCAGGTCAACAAGCAACTGAGTGCCAGATGGAGATTCCTCATGTGGTCAGCAGCAGCTCTCTTCCTAACGGCTGATTTCTGAGTTTTTCTTCAGTCGGACTCGTATGTAGGTCAGAAAAGTGGACGCGATGGCCATTTACTCTCCACTGCATTAGCCTAATCCGGCTGAAGACGGCAGTGCAGCAGAGCCCCTCTGAAGTCAGGGCTGAGCAGCAGAGTGTGGCAAAGCTGCAGGTGGCTGGCTGGGAGATAACAGGCAGAGATGTCACCAAGCAGAAAGTGAATGCGCTCCTGCTAGAGCACCAACCCACACCACAAAAGCTTGATGAGATTTCACCAGAACATAGAATGACAAAATGATTGTTGAATATTTTTATGACTGAATTAAACACAGAATTCTTTTTTGACAGAAAGCTAAAGAAAAAGTTTTCATTTAGACAAGATCTAAAAAAATTGACATTTGTGTTACAGAAAAAATCCGGTTTATTAGCATCAAGCAGTCTTGCAGGAAACAGTGAGGAAAGTGTCCAGGAATGAACACCAGACTGTCACGAAAACACTTATTTTTGCATGAAACCACACAGCAATAATTGATGACTTTGAGGAGGATTTGTTTTCAGTTGGGCAACTCTACAGCTACACATACAGTAAATATTCATCAACATGGTATTTTGATCTTGAAGAAGAGATAAGGTCACATGTCAAGGCCCGAGAGCCGGATTCGGTTCCCCATAAAATATAATTATAATTATAAGTTTATAATTATATCCAGCCCTCCAGATAATTTTATTTTTTTGCTATTATTGTTATTTATGGTTTGAGTTGATTTATTCTGGTATGATATTCCTACTTTTTATTATTCATATTTATGTTAAAAAGTTACAGTTTTAAAGTTTGAAAAATTGGCATTCTGTTAGTTTTTTTGGACAATTTTGGCATTTACTAAGAATTTAAGGTTGTTTTGGAGTCTAGCTAATATTCCAGCTACATGCTACCTGTTTTGGCTAATTTACACCTTTTTAAAGTTTTGTTTTAGGCTGTTTTGGAGTTAGGCTAGTATCTACACGCTAGCTGCTTTAGCTAATTTTGGCTTTTAAAAAAAGGCATTCTAGTTTTTATTGGACTATTTTGGCATTTACTATGATTTTTCAGGTTGTTTTGGAGGCTAGCTTATATTTTAGCTACATGCTAAATGTATGGCTAATTTATACTTTTTAAAGTTTTGTTTTAGGTTGCTTTGGAGTTAGGCTAGTATTTACACACTAGCTACTTTTGCTAATTTCGGTTTTCTCTGTTTTTTAGGCTATTTTGAAGTTTTGCCATTTTTTTCAGCTACATGCTAGCTGCTTTTGCTAACCTAGGTCTTCTTTTAACGTTTTTTTAAGCTAATTTGGCGTTTATCTCATATTTTAGTTGGTAATCAGTTTTAGCATTTTCAGCTATTAGCTTCAGTGATTTCAGCTATCATCTTCAGTGGCCAAATTCAGCTTACAGCATTCCAACTAGCATTATCACAGGTAATGTTATATCTCTAGTTCATAATTATGTTAAAAAGTCACGGTTTCAAAGTTTTAAAAATGTAGTTTTAGAGTGTTCAATAAACGTTTCCGGCCTGCGACCTAAGATGTGTTTTGGTTTTTGGCTCCCTGTGCGAATTTGACGCTCCTCCCTGGTTTAGGTGGATTCTCCAGGCAAGCAGACACAAACGTCTCCTGCAGAAGCTT
Organism: Oryzias javanicus; assembly: GCA_003999625.1. Lineage (NCBI taxonomy): Eukaryota > Metazoa > Chordata > Actinopteri > Beloniformes > Adrianichthyidae > Oryzias > Oryzias javanicus. The sequence goes on from CM012447.1 coordinate 2,774,408, forward strand.
AAGTCCACATTTAGAACTAAAATCCAAAATGGTTTCAAGTTTTACTGATCAGATATGACTGCATCAGATGTCGTGATGGTTTCCCTCTGGGCTGCCCGGTCCACATCAGAAGTGGTTTTCCCTGTCGGGCCTCTCTGTTTTGTAAGTGTAAATACTCACCTAAACTCGGATGCAAACAAGAGAACTGTCAGTTTTCACACAAACATTAAGGTTCATTTGCAAGTGAGCTCTGGTTTACAAAAGAGGGAATGCAGAGAGTTTCCACCAAGAAAAACCGTGACGGTAAACCAGTGGGAGGGGGCGAAATTTCAGTGTCAAAGCAAACCAAACTTAAGTGGAAATTCTCTGCATTCTCATTTACCTAAGTGGGCCAAATTATTTTTGCATGGAAGCAACCTTCAAAGAAAAGTATATCAGACATCTATTGGATTGTTTTTCTGTTTTCGTTGCTATCCAAATAATCTCAGGTCAGGCACTCGAGGCCCGGTCCCACTGGCTTTCACTGCTGGAGCATGGAAGAAATGTCATCCCTGAGGTACAGACGCTGTTAGCAGTGGACTGGCAGGGCAACGGCAGAGATGTGGCAGCAGAATAGACGCACATGGTACAAAATTTGTCCGCTGTTAAGAATTTTTGAACTGCACAAAAATTTGCACAAACAGGTGACCGCGTGTGGTGTCAGTGGTACCGGCGTGCAACGGCAGTTTCAGTGCGAGATCGGGCCGTGGAGCGAACGCCGGCGCGTTGAAACGTTGAAATTCCTTTCTAGCACAAGGGTTACAAAGGAGATGTTTTACCTCAAATTCCTCTTTTTTTTGGGTGCATGGAGGCAATAATCAAATTTCTGGCCCACTCTGACTGCAACCTAATGATAGAGACGGAACCACTGAGGAACTTGTGTTGTTCAGGTGTCACAAACATAAACACTGATGCTCAAACTTAGTCTAAGACGTCCGAGTGATGGCGGCAGCCTGCAGTAAAGTGCAGCCATCCCTGGCTGGCACATAAGACTCCCATTCAGTCTGTGACAGGGTGTCACACCACATGATTTATGACGGGTAATTATGGCTGTGGAGGTGACATCACATCGCAGTCTCGTGCTCCCGAATGTATCCATGCTGTGTATATTGCTTCTGCAAGTGTGCATGTTCGCGTGTGCCTTTCTGACTAATTAGTTCTGCTGTCTGGATCCAGCAGCGGCTGTCTTTGTTTCTTCTGCACAACGGAAGACAAGGCATGTCACAACAACGCATCTCGCAGCTTCTCCAGACGTGCTGTAATGCACACGCTTTCCCACAAGCGCACGTTTGTACGAGCGGGCCCTCAGGACTCCTTCTTTTGCTCAAAATTTGAACGCTTTGTTTAATCAGATGCAAACAGATTAGACTTTTCTCACCTTGGAAGCAGAGAAAGAGCAAGCCCAAAACAGAAAGAGAGCAGAGGCAGAGATCTCTCACATTTCCTGACAGAGTTAACTATCAGTTTACCACGCTCTGCGACTGGCAGCAGGGAGAAGCATACAATTAGAAATCATTACTCTGCACCTAACTGCTGCTGACAGGCATGGGCACGACAAATGAGAAAATGGAAAGATTATAACACAATTTCTCTCTCCTGCACACACATGCTAATTCACTTGCCAGCTTTAAATAAATGCATTCATATAAACATGGTTTGACAAGCCATGCCCCGCTCTTGGACTGTGCAGAGAATACATTTTCCCTCCAGTGCATATGTGTGTGTTGCTGAAGTCTTGTTAAGTCCTTTGTCAACCTGGACCATATAAGAAACCCGAGATTCTCCCAACATTAACTCAATATTGATGGAGCACTTTCATGTCAAACTGGTGACTGTGGGGGTGCTGTCAATGAGATCGAATGGATCATAATAATCCAAAATAGAGAGAAAGCATTAGACCTTTGGAGTCCATCACTATGATGAAAAAAAGTCTTACTTTGGTTTTTTTCTGTTTTCCAACTGAATCAATCCGTTCCAGAGTTGAAAGCATTAGGAGCTCATTCACAAACAAGCTTTGAAAGTCAATTATTAAACTTGAGACTTTTAAGTCAAACTTTTGATTTGGTCACCTCAGATCAATTGTAAAAGTTTCCAAAAACAAAAAGCAGGACTGTTAACATTAACAAGTTAAAATTGATTAACGTGCGTCAAAGTATTTTGTTGGTTATCATCCCACTTATACCGGTTACTTACAAACCAAATAAGTATTCAATCAGTTTTTGGTATTTTAATGTTGCTATTTTCTCGGTTTAGTTAGCTTTTTCACAAAAAGAGCACTATTTGATCTGTTGTCTAGTGTGTTGCCTAGGCCTGGGTTGATAAAATAGATTTATTGATTTGAATCATTTAAATTTAGGGATGGGTATCAGTTATGATTTCCAGAAACGATTCGATTCGATTCACAAGCCCCTGAATCGATTCGATTCCATTTTTTTTTTTTTTTTTTTGATTCTTTGATTGAATTTTTCTTTGGAATACATTAAAATCTACTATTTAATTTAAATATACTCACATTAATCTGATCCAGTCCACATACTGTCATATCAGTGAAATACTGAGATTGTTAATATCATCCAGAGTTTCATGGATTCTCTAAAGGAGAAGTTCTAACTAAAATGTTCAGATCATTAACATTGGAAACATTGTTCTGCTTCTCCTGGAGGATGTTACAGTTTGCCCACTAGGTGGCGATCACGCTATAAAAGTGCACCTAATTTAAGAAGAAGACAACAGTATGAGGAAAAAATGATTTTTTTCAGACCACAAATAGTTACTTTAACAAATATTTCCCTGAAAAACTTTGGTAAATTAATGCCTTTGAGTTTATAAGGATGTTCATTTAGTCAGCAATGAATTTATTTTTGGTCGACTGAATGTTAGCATTAGCCGTCCTGTGGGGAATTCTAATGAACGTTAGCATCAACCGAGTGGATTTTAGCTTCCTAAATGTAATCCATGTAACAGATTATGTTAATAATCTCATTATTTTACTAAAAGATTTTACAGTATGTGAACTGGATCAGATTAATTTTAATTATAATTTAAAAATGTAGCATATTAGCAAGTATTTCCAAATTTAAATGTGTAAACTTAAAATTGAATTGAATTGAGTTGATTAAAAGAGTCAAAAAAATGTGAATCAAAAGAATTCTGGAAATTACTATAGATGCCCAGCCCTAGTTGTCATGGTAACATGACATCACATCGCTGAAACTCAACTGCAGCTGCAAAAAAAAGAGATAAAAATGCTGATCGTCATGACAGGTTAAATAAACAAATAAAATGTGTTTGTTGACAAATAATAAAGGGAAATTTGAATTTGAAAAAGCATCAGTTCAGACCAAAGCTTTAAGTCAGAGGTCTGCAACCTTCAACACTTCACAAGCTGTTCGGGTTGATTCTTTACCAACAACAACCAGTAGAAGCCATAAAGTCTAACTTCAACCTCTAGAAAATTCAGGACACTGATTGTATTTACACTATTGTTCATTATGATCAATATAAATGATCTGTTGAGGTTTTTTGGTCTTTTTGTTAGGTATGCAGGTTAATTTCAGCATTTCTGTTTTCTTGGAGTAATACTGCAGACGTAAGAGTCTTTAGAGTTCTGCTTATCTGACTGTTGATGAGTCTTATACAAACACATGACACGTCTGAGTAAACACTTCATACATTTAAACATTTAAGACGATAAAAAGTAAGGAATTATTTAGTCTCTGACCTGTTTTTGTTCAAAAGCTGCATGTTGTCATCAAATTTACCTCGTAAAACATTGTGATTAATAGTGATTAATCACAACACGAAAGTGTGATTAATCTGATTTGTTATTTAATCGGTTGACAGCTTTAATTGAAAACAAACCCTCTGAATGTTCAACTTTGTGTGCGATTTTATATTGTACTTGGCAAATACTGTAACCCCCCCCCCCCCAAAAAAAAACGATTAATCGCGATTAATCACGATTAATCTTTTTCAGGGTTTGGGATTAATTAGTCTATTGTTTTTAAATCATTCCTGGACTTAATACTGTAACTAAAAAGAAAAATGTATTTGCGATTAATATTTTTCCAGGACACTTTTGTCTCTCCGCATCCTTTAGGAAGGGTCCATTTCATTAAGAAAGAAATATTGTTCTAAATTATTATCTCACTCATCAGTTTAAGAATCTCAAGAGATCTGAACAGCTATCGAGCAACTATTGGTCCATGTAACGAAGAAGAAATCCCACCAAACCACCGGGATATCATCCTCTGCACCGTGTCCACTGCATGAACTAAAATCCAGTCCACTAATTTTAAAAACAGAGACAGAACTGAACATTAAAGCCTCCAGGAATGACTTTAGACAGAAACTCCACATTCATCGTCCTTCACTGATAAATGGCTGAACTGTGATCTCAGGTGAATCTGCTCTCATCCTCCAGCAGCAGAGAGGCGTCCTTTAAAGCCAAACTGGGGGTTTGCTTCTTGAAGACATCGCCGGTAGCTCTGAGATTCCAAAGCGGTTCTCAGGTTTTAGTCATCAAAAGCATCTTCTCATCCTCCGCTCTCATGTGCCAGCACACTGAGCCTCACCTGCTCAGCAGGACACCGGCTGAAGGAAAGGACAAGGCAGATTGGCATCGAGTCTCCTATCGCTCGCGTTCTTTCATCCTTCAGACATCACTGATCCACCAAGAACAAATCAAAACATCTGAGCAGGAATCCTGATCAGTTTCATTGCCTCCACCGTTTTATTTGAAGTTTGCCAAACTCTTGAATCCCCATGTAGAGCTGCAGTCCTCCTGGAGCTTTGAATGACATTGCAATTAATTATCTGATCCACCTCATCCTTAAACAATGAAAGGATGATTGGGAATTTGGGTAAAAGTGGTTTACTGTTGTGCAAAATTATCTGATTTTTGAGTTTTCCACAGTTGTGACTCAAAATCTGCAGGATCACTTTTTTAGCTTGTGGCACTTTATGTCTCAGAACTTGTTACATCAGATCACTGTCAAATTTGTATAAGAAGTTCTTCATAAAAACAGTTTTACTTTTATTTAGAGTGGATTGCAGTAAAGCAACAGCCTGTGGGGGAGTCAATACTGTTCATCCAGATGTCAGGGCTGCCTGTGACTCAGTCCGGTTCTACAATTAGATTAAAAATGAAACAAAAATCAAATAAACAAGCGAGTTTTAGGGCCTTAAAGGGTTAAAAATAAAAGTTCTAAATGTACAATTTTGTTTGAGATTTCATATTGTGATTATTTAAAAATAATGAGTGGCTGACAAATATTGCAACAAAAACAATTTTTTAAATCACGATTAATCGCAATTAATTTTTTCCAGATTTACAATTAATTAGTTACATTTTTTTTATGATTTGCTTAAAAATAAATGTTTTAAATGTATAATTTTGTGTGAGATTTAATATTGTGATTATTTGCAAATAATAAGTGGCTGGCAAAACTGTAACCATTTTTTAAAATCGTGATTAATTTTTTCCAGATTTGTGATTAATTAGTTAATTTTTAGTTAAGAGTACATGTTCTAAATGTACAATTTTGTGTTTGATTTCATATTGTGATTATTTACAGATAAATAAAAAGTAATAATAATAATAATAATCGCGATTAATTGCAATTATTTTTTAGGTTTGTGATTAATTAATAAAAAAAAGTTTTAATTGATTAATGGCCCTAGTTTTTATTTAAAACAATAGTTTCTCCTAAATCTCTGAAACCTCTCCAAACGGTCACTGCCTGCAAATCTCCATCAACCTATGGGATTCATATCCCCATGAAACTCAGGGCCCGATCTGAACTATTTCATGAACCAGTCACTTGATACAGTCGGGCATCGCGGCTGTGCATATCTTCATTTTAGCTCCTCCTGTACATATGGTTAGCCTTAATTTGTGCCCCCTCTAGTACTCATCGTTTGCTTCAAAGCCTCAATACTAAACGTCACATCACTACTGAGTGGTCTCATAAAGCTTTTTTTACCCCCTATCTTGATTCTTTTGTTGTCCTCCATGATGGCACAAACTCTGACAAGGTGGGCTCTGAAACACAACAACAGTCCAGATGATGCAATCTGGCTGGTGTGACAGCAACAAAGACACGTCCCAATTTGGGGATCTAAACTCCAGCTGCATGTATCTTTCTTCGTGCACGTCACTCATAATCTTCACTGCACATTATGTATGAGGACATGAACACGCACGTGAATGTGTCACTTTTAAGTGTGCCGTCAGTGTTCTCTTACACAACAAAGCGTTCTGTTCTTTGTAAAGCAGGCTGTTCCGTCTGCCACGTAAGCTTTGCAACTCGCCATCCAAGAGCTTTCAGAACGCGTTGCTGTCTTTTCAAGCGTACTACAGTACAACACCTTCCACTGTGACTCAGAAGTCCTCTGTTATTTTCATGTGTTTCAGCAGAGTGCTGAACAATGTGTCCCATATCTGCACCACAGTGGAGTGAGATGTCTGATCGCACCGATTCTGGGAAAAGAGAGGTGGGACTGAGTGTCTCGTCTGACACTCGCTGACTCTAAAGGCCTGTGATTGTTTCTGCTGTCTCTGCTTCTTTTATCCAACTCTTTCCTCATGAGAAGTCAACTATCGGAATCCAGGGCAAACGTAATCGAACAAAGATGAGTAGAAGATTAAAATAAGACATTTCTTTAATTCCAAACTGGGAGATTTGAATGTCAGGAGCAACAGTCCTGGGCAAAAATATGAGGGCAATCATTTGTACAGTTCACCTGGTAACCTCTAGAGCACAGGTGTCCAAATCCAGGCCATGATCCATGCTGATTACCTGGATCGGGTCAACTACGCCTCCATGCAGCCCCTCCCCTGACTAAATCACGTATGGGAGATAGATGCAGCGTCTTGAGAACGGGAGAACCAGTGGGAGAGCCAGCACCCCGGCCCGACAGAAGAGGACCGGCAGGAGAGCCAGCGTCAGGGTCCAACAACAGTGGAGCAGCGGTAGAGCTAGTGCCGGGGCCTGGAGTGGGCGCAGCGGGAGAGCCAACCTAATGGCCTAACAGCAGAGGAGCGGCAGCAGAGCCAGCGCTATGGCCCGACAGCGGAGAGGCAGCAGTGCCAGGTCCTGGAATGGGCGCGGGACGAAAGCCAGCGCCATGGTCCGACAGTGGAGAAGCGGCAATAGAGGGAGCGGCGGGAGAGCCAGCGCCATGGCAAAACAGCACAGGAGTAGTGGGAGAGCCAGCGCCGGGTCCTGGAATGGCTGTAGCAGGAGACTCCGCGCCGTGGCCTAACAGCGGTGGAGCGATGGTAGAGCCAGTGGACAACAGTGGACCAGCTGTAGAGCCAGTGCTGGGGCCTGGAGTGGGCGCAGCACAAAAGCCAGCGCCATGGTCCGACAGTGGAGAAGCGGCAATAGAGGGAGCGACCAGCGCCGTGGCCAAACAGCAGAGGAGTAGAGCCGGTTCTGGGGCCTGGAGTGGGCACAGCGGGAGAGCCAGCGCTGCGGCCCGACAGCAGAGGAGCGCAGCATAGTTGGAGCGTGGCAGTGTCGGAGCTCAGCTGCAGGAGTAGGAAACAGAGCCGGTTCCATTCAGCAGCTGGCCGTGAGGGAGGAGCGACGGTCAACAGCAGAGGGTTATGGTTACGACCCGCCCCTCCCCCAGTATGACTTCAGCTTCTCAGAGCAAGGAGACGTTTCCTGAGCCCTCTTTTTAAACTAATTTTACTGCTTGTCTTTTGAACTATTCTACTTTTTTCATTTTGGGTTTTATTTTGTTTGATGTGTTCTCTTTTTATCAGATTGGGTTCTGGCTACGTGCGCCTTTCATCAATGTGAAGTGGACTCCTAGAAAGCCGTACATTCTTTTTAGAAAAGACTGGACCCATGAACAATAAACATTTATTCACCCATTTGAACCCTTGTTACTGGTTGTCCTGGTCCTTCCACTGCATCCGATCCATCTAGAAACTAGAAACCTACCGTGTATCACAACAGCTTGACTCGGAAGCATTTTTACACCTCAGACTTTTCTTGTGATTGAGGCATGTACATCAAGCATCTCTACATTTTGGTGATTTATAGCCATAGTTTCTCTGGTGTGACCACTCTACAAAACACTAGAAAATGACCCAGCAGATCACGTCTGGTATCTGACCTGTCACAATTGACTTGGACTAGAAAAAGTGACAATAAATATGAAACAAAGTCTGTGTTAGAATGTCATCCAACTAACTTATTGGAGATTTGGTCAATGGAGGCGAGTCTCTACAGGATTTTTTTGGTTTCAGTTTCCATTGCGCTCCTCAAAGCTTAGAAAGTTTAGAACTTCCTTCATCACTTTTTTAGATTTTGTGTAACTGATGAATCAACACTGCCATCAATCTGGAATCCCTCGAGCAGAGTCAACACGTGCATTTATTTAACTAGCCGCCTTGCTGGCTAACCCGACGTGTGTGTGAGCGTGCTGCAAAGACCGATGTTTGCTGCGAGAGGCAGCTCCTCGTTAGAAAGCCGCGCTGATGTGTTTACAGCGGCGTTACATGTTGTGATCAGTCACTTTGTGTCAGTCAACAGTTTCTCTGCAGAGGGGAGTTTAACGGGGCGCTGGCCTTTTCATCCAGCCGGGAGCCCTGAGGGCAAAGCTGTCCCTCTGCACCGCCAGACGCCACTTAGCCCGCACTGACTGTCCACTTTACTCACAGTAATGTTCATCTGTCTGCTCGAGGCCCCGCCCATCAAAGCAGAGACAATAGGAAGGACTTAAGACACACAAACGTCCTTCACAGGTTCCTCTAAAGTTACCATCACTGGTTTCTTCACACGTTCCTGATTTGCTGAGTTATACCTGCAAAACAAGGCCAATCAATCCTCCCTTCATGGCACTTTTAACACTACGATAAAAGGAGGAAATACCTTTTTTTGAGACAGCAATTCTCTTTATTGACTTGGCAGCCAAAGCGAACCTTTCTTCTTAAGATCTTGAAGCAATCTCCATGAAATCACAGTGAGATCTTTGTGGTTGTTGTAAAACTCAAGCATTAACAGGTGTAGAGATGTCTTCAACATTCCTGCATTCCTCCATCTGCCAGCAGTCATCGACTGTCAGAGTCCAGATCATCTTTTTTATTTCCACTTGAAATGTTTTTATGTGGCTTTTGAGGTAAATGTTACCTAACAAGAACAGAAGTTAAAAAAACAAAAACAAAAGGAAACACTTTCTGTCCAAATTCCCTCCCTAACATCTAATTACTAAAAAAAATTGAATCAACACGAATATTTCTCGACTCTATTGTATTCTTAGAGTGAAAATGTGGATGGTTTATTTAAAAAAAATAGTGTCAACACATTTTGTTGTTTGACAGCAATGCATTGTGGTCTGTTTTGCCAATCTAGTGAGAGTCATTGCACGCTAGTTTTCCTCAAAGACTTCTGGGAAATTTCTAGTGCACTCAGATTTGGAATTATTAGATGCGGATTGCGCTACAAAATGGCAAACAGACTATATAGTGCACTGTAGTGAGTAGGCGAGGAATTCGGACACAGCTGAACAGATATTTTGATGAGCTGCAAAAAGTTACTGTACATCTTTCAATAGTAGCCATATATAATAACTGCCGGGCCACAAACCAAATGTTTTTAATTAAAAAGGGGGCTACTATTAGAAGATATACGGTAAAAGAAAATGTGAGTTTTTTTTATAAATTTGTCCCATAATTTTTTTTTTTTGGTAAATAAAACAATTCTCCTTATTTAATTCAGTTGAAATGTACATTTGTGAATGAAATATTATTTTATGACTAACTCTGTAAGTGCACAAATGTGTCAGGATTGTTTTTTATTGTGTGTTTTCTGAAAATGGCCCCAAAAACTGGAATGGCTCTATCCCAGCTGTTAGCAGTAAACTTGGATGAAAATCACTTTACCTAATAATTCCAAGTAAATATAGAAACAGACAGTTATGCTTTTCCTGTGCTTGTCAGAGAAACATTTATGCAGTCTGTAATGGGGATCATTCTGGGTTCTGTCTTTGTGTTTCACAGAAAAAACATCTTGATAGAAACTTTTTACAGTGATTGTTCTGTTTCTGTTCAGCTCAGATTTATCAGTGTAGATGTTTATTTGTTCATGACGTCACCTGAAAAGTTTGTGATCAATGGTTTGAATGGTAAAACCTGTGATTATGGTATGTTTTCTTTCATTACGAGTCTTCTTTTTTCCGAGTTCCACCAGCGTTTAGAGGAAAACTGTCCTCAGCTGTTTCTTCTGGAGTTAATTCCAGCTCCGTCTGTTTCAGTCTGTGGCGCTCAGTACATCGTTGTCATGTCCTGTTGCTTTACACTCCAACCTTTTCTCTTTGTTAACTTGTAAAATTGCTCATGTAAGTTTTTATTTTTCAATTAAACTTTTAAAAATAAAAGTTAATAAAAGCTGAATATAAAAGTTAATAAAAAAAATGTCTAACCAGGCGAACAAAACAAAAATGTGTCATTTGGACTAAAGTATTGCAATAAATATAGTGTTGAAAATGCAAGTTTGAACCTGTTGCAACACTTTTCTTTGGTGTTTCATTGATTGTTCATACACACATCCACTTCTTATGATATTTTGGGAATAAAATACATAAAAAATTGCCGCCCAGGTGAAGACCCTGGATACATTGGAGAGAACTCCATCAATCAGCTGGCCTGGGATGTCTCAGGGTCCCACCTAGAGGAGCTGGAAGAAGTGAACGGGGAGAAGGAAGTCTGGGATGGGTGAGTGGATGGATGGATGGATGGATGGATGGATGGATGGATGGATGGATGGATGGATGGATGGAAATGTCTTCCACAGCATAAAGGATCGAGTGTATATCTCATCTTTTGTGAGTCGTTCTCCAGGATCAGATCAGCTAATCTTCCTCATGTCGTCTCATCTTCACCCCTCAGGACACATGCAGAGTTCTAGTCTGGACTATTATGGTTTTGTGTTTGCAAACTTGTGATATAATGAACTTTTAACAATGTAAAAAATATTTGGTAACAAAAATTAAAAGATCAGTTAAATCCATAACTAGACACCTGCAGTTGTAAAGCATGGAGGTGGAAGGATTATTATTTGTACCTGCAGTCAGTATCTGGATGGTGTGGATCAGAGTTCTAAATGAAGAGCTCCATGAAGTTTCTCTAAAAAGCTAAAAAGAATGTGAAGTTTCACTGAAATGTTTTTTAAAACTGATTTCTAAAGATTTGAATGAATTGAACCAAAACTTAAAACTGAATTTTCTTTTCAAACGGTTTCTTTTTATTGTTTCACCATATGTGTCTTTGAACTGCGTTCTCATAACAGCCGTTTGACTTTTGGCCGGCCGCTTTGACTCGATCGTGTCACACTCGCTCAGCTTCAGACCGAACCCAAACAAACGGCAGTAATCAGCCGTGAAGGTGAAGTGTGCGGCGCGCTCATGCGTGCGTCTTTATGTGGGTCAGTGTGTGAACCGGGACGGCACCGACGGCTCTTTTATATCGTTTGGACCAGGAGCGTCACTCTCTCGGAGGGGGGGGCGGGGGGGTCGGAGCAGACATGGGGGGGTCAGCGTCTGGTCTTTGGGAGGCAGTGACGAGTCTGAGCTGTCCGGGGAGCTGAAGGAGACCCCGCCCTCCTGACAAACAGACATGGAAATAATTCTGAGTGTCTCTCGTGGAATTTGTCTTAAATTGGCCCATGCTGAAAACCGTACCTTTGGGCTGCCTCTCTGCATCCGAGTCGTCCGATGTATTAGACAAATGAACGCATCCAGAAGGAATTAATTGGATTTGGGAGCAGACACACACACACACACACACACACACACGCCTCCTTTATTCCAGTCATGCCTTGCAGAAATGTCTGCCACCCCCCCTCTCTTTGCCCACCCCGCCCTGATGGATCGGTCTGCGTCCCTTATCCTCCCAACACACACGAGCGCGGTGATGCTCCCCAGTGGATTCAGCATCTCTCTTGGATACAGCGTTGCCATGGCAGCCACGTTTTCTGCACGTGCAGAATCAGACGGAGCGTGGGGGGTGGGAAAGAGGCCACTCCTATCGATTCACTGGCTGGCTATTGATTTGTGCTGCGGCGCACTTACCTCCAGCGAACCCCCCACATACACGCTTTGGTTTTGGGGATTTTTATTTACATTTCCTGTAACTGTAAAGGTAAAAGCTATAAAAAACAAACAAAAAAACATTTTTTTTCAGTTCCAGCTGATTTTATTTCCTTCTTTTGAAAGAAAAAACAAATAAAAAACAATCTGTACAGAGGTTCGAGAGGCAGTGATTGACCCAAACATTGGCTGGTTTTGAGCAAAAAACATCAAATGATATTGGCATGATAGGACGAAACATGAACATACACAACATATTGCACAAATGAAAAAAGGAAAACAGATTCAGACTTTTTTTAAAAAACCCCTGGACCACAATCTTCTTCAAAATAAGAATGTCCAAAGATGGCTGTCCTAGTGCCTGTCATTGTTCATCAAACATAAAATCACACCATCTTTGCGTATAGTACAGTCAGTTTACATAAATATCTTCATGTTATTATTATTTTAAAAATCTTAAACACAACAGCTATAGCTACATATACCTGAATCTGAAATACAAATGCTATTTGCCATGCCATAATATAGGAAAACAATTAGCCTGCTATACTTAGCCAACAGGTACAGAAAGGTTAAATACTTTTTTTTTCCTTTTTTTTTGATAACAGATGAAGCACTTCATACATCTCCTCCCTCCAAAGTTTAGGCAAAAAGTGGAATGAGTGTGAAATTCCATCCAGTGGTTCAAATCAAATCTATCTTAATAAAAAGCTAACAAAATAAGAAAGCACACGGAGGTATTAGCTCGATCCAAACAGTGACTCTTGGGGATCTGAAACAGTCACCACTCAGAGCGGGAGCCTCGGTGGCGCTTTGTTTACTTGGCTGGTGAAACTGGAGTCATCGTCCCATTAAGAAGCATGTGGGTAAATACTGTAAACACTGTGTGAGGTCAGATTGTGCCAAACAAACCCCCCGTCCTCCCTCTGCACGTCTACACACCAAAGTATGATGCAAATAATGCTGATGGCTGCCCGCTCGCCCCGCCCACCCACGTGTTTCTATAGATTTTGTACAAAAATACAAGTAGAAAATCATGACACACTCAAAAGTCTCCTGAAAAATGAGCTTTAAATAAGATACACTTCTAGCCCTTCCGCTCGCTGGATACAGACAGGTGTTATGAACACAAACCGGACCTGTACAAGAACAATACTTCTATGTATCAAAAAGTTTTGGCCGTATAAATACATTGATATAAAAGAAAGAAGAACGGAAAGAAGCATCTTACACAGGAAACTACAAAGTTGGAGATCTATAGGCATAAAGAATGCGCATCGGGAAACATTGGTCCTGAATTGTGCACTGAGTGATACAAAAAGGTTTCTGACAGTTTTTTTTGTTTTTGCGTCCTGCCGTTGAGAGAGAAGCTGGTGATCGTGAATTGTGTCACACATTTTTGCGTAATTACGCATTGGATAAAAAGAAAATCCTTCCGCGTCTTGGAGGGCATGCGTGCTTGAAGGGGTCTGGGGGGTGGGGGTGGGGGGAGAGGCGGTACACCTGAATAGCAACGTGATGGTTGATGTGAATCAGTTGGGTTTTTTAAAGAGAACCCCCGACGAGACGCTCCAGGGTCGCAGAGGTTTCAAGGTTCGGTCCCTGCGGGACTCCTCGCGTACATTCACTCCTCCTCCGTGTCCGGACGCAGACGGGGCATTCTCCCCCATGTCTGCGCCCTCCTCCCGTCAGTGTCTGAGCGGCGCGTGCCTGGAACTTCTGATCCACCTTTCCTCTCCCTCGTTCCGTGACTTAGAGGGAAGATTGTGACGCACGCGCGTTTGGCGTGAGAGTTCAAACGCGGTCACGTCAGTAGGTGAACACGAGGTTGGAGATGGTGGACTCCAGCCACTCCCCCGAGATCATCTCGCTGACTTCGGGGGTGCAGTAGTCGGAGAAGTCAAAGTGAGATCCCGCCCCGCACTCCCCGAAGCTCCAGTCCAAGTCCCGGTCCAGCTCCGTGTCGGAGAGCCCCGCGCCGCTCAGAGACATGCTCTCGAACCCCGGGCTGCGGCTCAGGTCGGGCCGCTCGTCCTCAAACTCTTCGTCAGAAGAGGACGCCGCGGATGAGGAGGATGAGGAGGAGGAGTGAGCGGCTGACGGCGTCGGGGAGGAGGCGCGCGCGTACCTGAGCCGCGCGGTGTGGGAGGACTCGCTCTGCTCATCGTACAGGCTCAGCGGGTCGCTGGACTCCGCCGAGCTGCTCAGGGTGGGACTGGCCGGGACCCCCACGGAGGGCGGGTCGCTCTCCAGACTCCCCGCGCCGCCGAACACGTGGGCGCGCCTCGGCTCTCCCGTGCGCTTCTCCGGGATCTGCCGGGCCCCGGACACTGACCTGGACTTGAAGAGTGACTGGTGGTCCCCGGGGGACGCAGAGTCCGGTCCAGAGGCGCTCCTAATGCCTCCCTGCTTGTGCGTCCTGCTCGCGCTCTTGGGCGCAGAGCTCTTCTTCCCGCTGATCTTGGCGCTGCGCTCCCCGTTCTTCTCCGCTGGCTTGCTTGTTCCACTTCCCGTCTTGACCTTCTTTCTGGGCCGGTACTTGTAGTCTGGGTAGTCGGCCATATGCTTAAGTCGGAGGCGCTCAGCCTCGCGGATGAAGGGGATCTTGTCGGTGTCTTTGAGCAGCTTCCAGCGCTTCCCCAGCCGCTTGGAGATCTCCGCGTTGTGCATGTCCGGTGACTGCTCCATGATCTTCCGCCTCTCGATCTGGGACCAGACCATGAAGGCGTTCATGGGCCTCTTGATGTGCCCGGTGGGAGTTTTACACCAAGCCAGGTCGCTGCGCTCCCGGGAGGACATGGGAGAGGAGTCCATCTCCAAGTCCGTGTCCGTGGAGTCCCCGCCGGGAGAGTGAGCGTGCGCGCTCTCCGTCTGGCTCACATGCTGCACCATCTCTGCTCTGACAAACTTCAAATGAGGGGAAAAAAACTCTGTTCACTGTTGGAATTATGAAAGGAACAAAAGTCCAGTGAAAGATCTCAACTTTTATCAGTAAAAAAAGTAAAAAATCCCCCCTAAATAAAACCTTTTCACATCAGAGCTCAACTACCGGTGCGGCTGAAAACTCGCTCTGCGAGGCAGAAGACGCGCCGCTGTGCGCAACAGTCCCTCAGGTGAGCCTGGCCGTCTGCAGCGCAGCTAGTCTGTGCGTCGGAGGGACCATGTGGCTGAATGGAGCGGCTGCGCTTTCTCATAGTCTCCCGGTGTCTCGTGCGGCTCTACAGCGTTACTGTAAACACATCAGCCACAACCTCCTCCATTTATAGTCTCCTCACGAGGCGGCAGACCCAATCAGCTTCTGTCTCCATAGTCACTTTTCAGGCAAAGCCCCTCCCCTGCCCTCCAATTGGACAAATAAAAAAAAACGGGAAATCATAATAATAATGTGCAATCAGGATCCTTGTGTCTGACCTCATTCCTGTCAGACTCCACTTCAAGGAAGAGGAACTTTTGTCACTTCTACAAGACTGCTGGTGTCCTTGTGGGAGAAGTTGAGCGGGCTATAAATAGACGAATTCAACCTGATAATGTTTGGTGGTGAGGAGCAAACACACTCAAGATGAGCCACAACATGTTATGTCAGTGTGACAGAAGAGGCGGGAAGTTACCCAACCTGTTATTTAAAAATCGTTGCAGCATCACATCCCAACCTGACATCATCTAACAGCGAGGGGCGAAAAAACCCCCAAGACTGGATGATGTTTTTATTTACAGCACCAGAAAAGCCAGGAGGAAGTGTGAGAGCCCCATCCTGCCTCGTGTCAGGCCGCTGCACCGCTAGATGTCAGGCTGGAGCCAAAAGCAGAACCCGCTCACACATGCTAACGTGACTCCATGTTTGGAGCTGCTGTCATTAAATCAAGCCGGTGATGTCATCATGAAGGTTGACTGACTCCACACTTTGAACTGAGGGCTGGGATCGCTTCCTTCATCAACTTTTAGTCCAAAAAGCTCCATGTTTAAATGCAAAAATGCTGAGCGACTTCCCCTGTTTCTGTCTTGGAGCTGCCCCCACCAGCCAGAGTATGGAGATACATTCAGGCCAAATTATATGGAATCCAAATAAAACAATTAAAAAAAAGTATTAGTGTTTGGCCAAAAAAAAAAGTGTAATATATCTGAAACTTTTTACTATTCTAAAATAAATTTAATGATTTCCAGCTTCAAATTTTTCATTTTTAAAAACATTATTTTCACTTTCAATTCTTTGTGTTTTTCGTTTTCAAATCTAAAATTTCTGTTTTGCCCCATTGCGACGCGTTGGGGCGGGGCTAACACAAAGGACCAATCAAAATCTTTGAGGGTGGTAACTTCAGTCCTGGTGCATTCACTGACTCTGAGGATTTGGATTATACGGTCTGAAAATGTCTGTTTAGTCTGTACTATCACAGCCTGCAGCAGAGTTCTATCGCGTCCAAAACGCTGTTCTAGCCCTTTCATTTATTGTGTTACAGACAGCGGCGAAAACATCCGTATGCTTGCATAAAATAGCTAAAATGGCGCGTTTGTATGAGATAAAACTCTGTTTTTTACATCCGAGTTGGGACAACTTCAGACGATGATAGTACAGGCTGAACAGCGATGTTCTGACCGTAATCAGTTCTTAGAGTCGGTGAATGCACCGGGACTGAAGGTACCACCCTCAAGGATTTTGATTGGTCCTTCGAATTAGCCCCGCCCCAACGCACCACAACGGGGCCAAAAGTTTGAAACGAAAATTTTCAGATTTGAAAAAAAAAGAGTTGAAAGTGTAAAAAAAAAAAAAAATGAAATGGAAATTTGTAGTTTTGAAACTTAAAAAACAGAACATTTGAAGCTGAAAATAATTCAGTTTATTTTAGAAGTTTTTAACTTTTAACTTTTTTTTTTTTTGGCCAAACACCAACATTTTTTTTTTTAATGGTTTCATTTGGGTTTCAAATAATCTTGGCCTCATTTCAGCTCCATACCACTGGATTAGCTTCCCGTCTCGAGCTGCTCCAGGCTTCATGTGCGCGCACACCGAGCGCTAAGCGTGCGCCGTGTTTGTTTAAACAGGTGTCACAGGTATACCTGTAACCTGATCTGATGTGCGAGAGGCAGCTGTCAGGTACCTTTCCACTGGTGTGGGCTGACGCGGCGCTCCACAGAGCCCTGCGGGACGCTCTCGCCACACCGTGACACGGTGCGTCTGCGGCAGGGGGCTCAAGCTGGGCGATGATTGTTTATGAAGTTTCAGGATTGGGTGATAAAACATTGACAGTGCTAACCGGCAGGCAGCCTGGGGCCGGAGGGAGGCTTCTTCTCAGAGTTTATTTGGAGCCGAAAACAAAAGCAGGGGACTGAGCGGTCAGTGTGTTGTAAAAAGTGAGATTAAAGAGGGGAAATGTCAGAAAGCAAAGAGATGCTGTAAGGAGGAGGAGGAGGAGGAGGCACGTGCAGGCGGGTGTATCACAGCTACTCATTACCGCGTACTTGTCCTTTTTCAACCGCCGAGGAATGACGCGCCGCTTTGACCTGCCCGCTCGTCATCCCCGGGGGCTAGACACAATGAGGCCTTTGTGTGTTTGTGTTTGGCTTTAACCGAACTGGAGCTCTTCCAGGGATTGAAAGTCGGAGAGGCAGTGGGAAGTCCCCCCCCCCCTCCGCCCAGCAGTTAAACAGAAAAAGTGAGGAGTAAGCACTGATTTGCATGCACACACTCTCTCCCGCTCCGTGCCCGTGACTCATCCACAGGCAGCCTGTCCCGTGGCGTTCCGTGTGGATGTGGCAGACAGTGCAGGTGGCCGTCTCACCAGCTCACCCGCCGACTGCTGTCGGTCCTTACACAACAACCGGGACGCCTATTTTTAGGCTTTTCCTGTCACGTCTTACGTTCGCTTTGCCAAGTTTGATCACGAAAATGTTAAACTGACAAAAATTCTTAAAACAACGTTCTAAGTTAAAAAAAAAGATCACTTTTAATATAGGACAAATATTTAATAAACACTCTAAAACTACATTTTTAAAACTTTAAAAATGTAAATATGTTTTGTTAAAATGATACAAGTTAGAAATAAGTACAAGATAACATCGGGCCATTAATAACAATAAAATAAAGTGATAAAATGATCTTGACTTTGACACATGTGCTGTATGAACTATTGCTGTCTCAAAGGTGTTCCTGCAGAGGCCAAAGCAGTTCGGGACACTCCATCTTTTTTTTTTTTTTTGTCTTTTCAAAGGTTCTGGTACATAAAACTGACCTCAGAATGATTCAAGAGGTCAAGGGATGACCTAACGCCAAGTTCAGACAAAATGGACGACTTAAAGGGGAACAAAACAGGACAGTTGGAAGCTGACTCCAGAGGAGGCGTGGTCTGGATATGTGATTGACAGTTACAGTGAGGTTAGCTTGAGGCCACTGAAGGATCTTTTTATAAATAAAAAAAATGTAATAAACGTAAAGTTCAGGAGGCCCAAGCAGGCTGCCTCCCCATCCCACGGCGGCTCTCTGTCAGCCAGCTTTCCAAGGGCCAGGTTGGCGAGCAAGCATGTTCCGCCGTTCTCGGCGTTAGCTACGCCACTCTCGGAGTCGCGGGGAGAGCTCAAATGGTCGCCTGGTCAGCTCTCGACCATGTCCAGTGTTCAAAGATGGGCGGGGCTTATATACTGGAGCTCAGAGCATGACAGAACGAAACATCTGGGACTCACATCAGTTAACCAATCACAAAATTCACCTGGAATACCTCGTTTAACCTGTAGGGGGCAGCACACAGGAAGGTTTTCACTATATTTTCAGGAATGACACAAGTTTATCATAAATTGTAAAAATAAAAAAAATAAGCAAAGACAGTAATTTTAAAGTACAATTTTATAGAGGTCAACAGCCAAAAAAAGTGGATTTAGGGTTTGGTTACCCTTTAAGAAAGAAACACTGTTAGAAGCTGTCAGCAGGATCATTACACAAGAGGGGAAAAGTTTTGAAGAACTTTAAACTTTGAAGACAAATTTGGATATTTGGAATCAAACGTTAACACGCGACACTACACTCGTCTTTTGCAGGATTCTGTAACCTAATGGTCAAACGTACGGCGTACACCATAAAGAGTCCATAAATCACACAACTGGCAAACTGGAAAAAAAAGAAGTTTGGATTTGGTTTTTAGATGCGAGGCCACACCCCTCCTACATTCCCTCAACATGACAGGACGGTGACGCAGCGGGTCAGATGGTCGTTGTGTCACGATCAACTCCGTTTCGCTGCCCAACCGAGTCGAGTATGGATTGGAAAACCCAGCCGTGCCGCAGCCAAACCAGGGAGGCGCACGCAGAAACAGTCAGTCACTTTGGGAGCAGCTGCACTTTTACGGGATGCCCATTGTTTTTAAGGGAGAGCGCCTGAAAGCCAGAGGAATGAGGAGCGCGAGCGAGCCGAATCAGGAGAACCATGAAGTTCGATCGTAAACAGGAGAAGCCAGGACATGGACTCAGTCTGGTTTGGATTTGCTCTTTTTCTCTCAAATCTGGATCTGTAAAGAGAAACAAAGCATTGAAAATGAAGCAGGAGAGTTTGGAGTTTTCTTGCCGGCGATTAGGGAAAGCGATGTGATGAAGTTAGATATCTGAACAGACGACAGAAGAGTGCGGCGGACGAGAAGCGATCTCTGCATGAGTCGCCAAAAAAAACCAACAACTTCCATGTCATTTGTATGCATCTGCAGCACATGCAAATAGTAAATACTGACTCAACCCCCCCAGAGTACACAAACACCCTGCAACCCCTCCTCTTCATGTGTGGAAGGCACATCCTCCTCCTGGGTAAGTCGTGTCAGGCGGGGCTGGTCCTGTCCTCACATAGCCCAGGGAGCGCCGTCCTCCGCTCGGGCGGGCGGGCGGGCAGCCATCGAGGGGGTCGAGCAGCTCTGAGGCTCTGCAGCTCCAGACAGACTCCAGACGCACTGACCTACATCAGCCTCCGCCAGACGAGGAGAGAGACTGAGAGCAAGGGAGAGACATGATTGGGTGGTGGGGGGCGAGAGGATGGGCGGGAATGATGGAGAGATGCTCGAGCGCGCGAGTGGGAGGAGAGGACAGGGTTAGACATTTTTCTAATAACAGATCCATGAGAAAATAAAAGAAAAAAGGCATTAGAACAGGCGGCCAAAATCCAGAACACATCTGAGGTCAAACAGGAGAAACACTCTAAAACTAAATAAGTATGAACTAAATATATAGCATTACCTAATATAATGCTAGTGTGGATTTTTAAGCTGAATTTGGCCACTGAAGATACTAGTGCTGATAGCTGAAGAGGCTGAAATTAATAACTAAAATCGCTGAAGCTGATAGCTAGCTAAATTATTAGCTAAATACCAAACAATAAAGCTTAGGCTAGCTAAAACTGCTAGCATTTAACTGAAAACATAGCCTTAAAAATAAAAAAAAAAATGCAAATTAGCCAAAACAGCTAGTATGTTGCACGGACAACTCTAGGTACACCCATATTTCAGTTTAAAGCATTGGATAGAACATTTAAACAATATATAACTGCTACTAAATTTAAGAAAATGTTTAAGGACAAAACATATTACAATGTTAGATGTTAATTAAAAGAAATGGAAGTAGAACTCCATCGGGTTAGGAACGGGCGCGATTATCAGTGAGAATTAATTGAATGACTTTGTCTTGTTTCTTGTCTGTTATTGTTAATTTGTAATTGATCGATAGGAGCAGACATTATGAGATGAATTTCTTCTGTCTGACTCCGATTGTTTATGCCTTTTCTTCTTCTTGTTTGTCATTTTTGGAATGTTGTTTGAGCTGACACGAGCAATAAAAAACAACAATACATTTTTGCTAAATTAAAAAATGATCTAAAAAAATCGTATTAGTCCAAAAAGCTAGCTGAATGCTAATTTTTATCATTTTTAGCATAATTATGAATAATAAAAAGGCAGGAAAATTATTCCAGAAAAGATCAACTTAAACAACTTTCAATAATTTATTTTCCATAAAAATTTATTTTGTCAAAATTCTACAAGTTAAAAACAACCATTATTAACAATAACAAAATGATATGGAGGTCTGGACAGAATTACCAGGAGGGCCGGATCCGGCCCCAGGGCCTTAAAGAACTTGCTGGGAAAGATTGAAGGTCAAGCTCTTTCCCGGCTTCACTTTTACCTCTTTTTACCCATCATGTCTCTCCACAAAGATCTTCTCTTGTCTTTATCTTCTCTTTCTCAGTTCAGCTCCATTTTCATCAAATGCCATCACAAACGTCTTTCTCTGGGGGGATTAGTCTGAAGCTGGCTGCCTGCTTATCTGTTGGTTCCAGAGAGGAAGTGGGTCCGTGAAAGGAAGGTTTCCTTATCTTTTGCTCAGCTGTTGTTTACATTCACTACCTTCTCCTTCGTTTGAGTAAAACACTGGGACTTGACTTGGACTTGAGACTTCCTTCTGACTTGCAAAACAATGGACCGATCCAAATTCTTCCCTTCTCCTTTTCCCTTAATTTGACCCTCCAAATGGAGAGTCATGAAAAATAGTGTCTCATAATTCAGACGTCACTTTCGTTGGACGACGTCACCAATAATTGGCGGTTCGCTAGCTTTAGTGCGGAGCGTCCAGAGCTCAAATATATATAACATCGGTTTTAATACTTTAAGAAGGTCATGGTAACTCATTACTTACATTTAAATGTAAACTTCTGTGCTTCAGAGCGCACTCACATGAAGAGAAACGCTTTTTTTTTTTTTTTTTTCCTCGTGATGGAGGACTTTGTATCCCTCTGCTTGGAGGGTTGGATTTAAAAAAAAAAATCTTGACACCATTTGCACTAAAAATGCCTCTTCAAATGGACGGGAAGGGAGAAGGGAAGAATTTGGATTGGGCCAATGACTTGGTCCCATCTCCACTCTGAAAACATTGAGACTTTGTTCTTCATTGAGGCAGTTGTGGATTTGAGTTTGCATTTCTACAGGTCGTCTCCCTCAGCAAGCATCACAGCTCTGGTGGAGCGTGGGAGTGGCCTAGCTACAGCGGATGACTCCCATTGGCTATGGGATAGCTGCAGTTACAGGAACTGCTGCTGACCTTACAAAACTCCAAATTCATGTAGGTTTTCGCCATAATCTGTTATTTATTTCGATTCCTGTCATTAATAGCCCCAACTTCACAAAAATTGCCGCAACTTAGCTCCGGCCTCTCGCAAAAATTTGAACCCAATGAAACTGATTGAGAGTGCCAGAGAGGCCAGATCTTGTACTTTGAACTTTGAAGTGTTGGAAATCTCAAAAGCAGTAGTTCTGGCAACAAAAATCCTACGGAGGGATCTGTTGATACCAGAGAAGTTAAAGTCCAGTTCGTTCTCTGCATTTGACCCATCCCCTGTGGGAGGGGTGAGCTGCAGACACAGCTGCGCCTGGCAACCATTTGATGATTTAACCCCCCAATCCCACCCCTTAATGCTGAGTGTCAATCTGGACGGCACTGGGTCCAGTTTTTAGAGTCTTTGGTATGACTCTGCAGGGATTTGAACTCTCGACCTTCCAGTCTCAGGGTGGACACTCTTCCACAAGGCCACTGAGAGAAAAAATTTACAATGAAAGACAAAAAAAAGCCAAATCAACTTGAGAGAGTTGGTACACTACAGCGACTGAGGTAAAAAAAAAAAGTTTCAAAAGGGAAATATCCCCTCTGATTCCATCAGAATACCCCATAATTATGAAGACTGTTGTCCAACTGCACACAGGAAGGCTCCAGCTGATTCAACACAAACAGTTCTACTTTGACATGTGGAGATTGTTTGTTTTTATTTTTCTTTTTAAAGAAGATCTTTATTAAAAGCAAACATCATGTAAGAGAAGCTGGAGGCAGTTCTGTTGGGAGCTGTAATGACAGCTGACCTTACAGAAACAACTTAAGACTTGAAAGCCCAAACAGCTGAAATGTCTTTTCTATTTAAAGTAAATAATGGTTTGCACATGATTCAAGTGAATCAAATCAAATGAAATCCATCCACTTAAATCAGATTTGAATCTGCAGATTTCCACAAACACCCACTGCTTGTGCTGGTGCGCTTTTGCCAAGTCAGAGCAGTTTCTGCCCTCGTGTAAAAATAGAAAACTCAATGAGAGCGTGTGTGTCCGCTTCCATCTGGTGTGTTTGTAACATCTGCCCATAAATCCTTGGCTGCATGCGCAGCTCCCCTACAGTAAATCGGACCGCTTTCTCAGAACTATAGGGTGTGTTTTTCCCATTGCCTGTCACATTCACATGTTCTTTTTGTCCAAATCTGCCTCTCACGTGACGGCCGCTTCAAACTCCCTGACCCTCCGTGTGCTTAGCTGGAACAAACCAAAGGCAATTCACATCTTTAGCCCCCAAAAAGAGTTGAGAAACTTGAAACAGCTTGTTAAAACCTCCCTTGTGCTGTGGACATAACTACCAGCAGACACACTTCAAGCCAGAGAAAAGCCACTATTTATGACTAAGAATATTTTAGGCCAACACCAAGTTCTCAAAAGTCCCAGGATTTACCAAGCATTACCCAATGTGACCTTCTCTATGGTCTATAAAGGACCGTGCTGCCCAATAAAAAAAATCTGCTTCACACTTTTCAATGAATCTTTTACTTGACACGACACTTTACAAGTAGTGACAATTTGCTGAAAGCGCGGCTAAACAACAGCAATCCTCTAAATGATCCCAGGACACGAGAGGAAACACGCTCCTCTGGGTTGGCTGGGGAGGGTATTATGATTGGAGAGGACAGGAGGTGTCAAGCCATGGGGCAAATCAGATGTGTTATGGTGCATAATCGGTCAGCCATCTGAGGTGGTGTGTGTGTTTGTGTGTTTATGATGCTGCAGCACATATGGGGCGATCCGGTGCAATGCCCAGGGTGTATCCCTTTTTTTGGGCCACGGATTTACACTGTAGCTCAATGGCTTTTATTCAAATCATCAGGAAGTCTGTTAGAAAGAGTTAGCTCCTGCTGTTGGACGTCTTAACATCAGGCTTCTTGGTTTAAATCAGGAGGGCAGACATCTGGCCCGCGGGCCGTATTCAACCCTCTAGATGGTTTAATCCATCCCAGTCATGAAAAGAGAAAATTATAAGGATGTTGGGGAAAAAAATTACGTTTCTAGCCCGTTCCTGTGGTGAGTTATGGTTCTTTAAAGAAATGAGTGCAATGTACAATTCTGCCACCAGGGAGAGCAAAGGAAACTCAAGACTGCCATAACCATAACAAGAGATCAAGAAATATACATAATAAGTGATTAGGCTACTAGGACAAAAACAAAGTTTCAGATAACAAGTTGCTCAAAGGTTATTTCAGGGGTTTCAAACTCAATCGCACAGGGGGACAAAACCAAAACGCAGCTTAGGTTAGAACAGGATGACTTCTAAAACTTAACATTTTTACACTGACCAAACCTCGACACGCAACCGGTACCCCAACCCAGTATCCTAACCCTAGCTCGGTACTGTGTCCTGTAGTCCACGCCCCAGTACCAGACCGATACTGGTTTGCAGCCTGAAACATCGAGCCGTTAATAAAAAAAATATGAAATGATGTGGAGGACCGGATATAATCATCTGGGCCTGGGCCTTGACTTTGACCCGTGGGTCATTTTGCTTTTATGTTTCTGGTCCGGTCCACTTGAGATCAGAATGTGGGCCCTGAACCAAAATGAGTTTGACCTCCTTGGTTCAAATGCAGAACATTAGCCTAGTTTCTCAGACTCCACCCCCCTACAGTGACATTTCTCATCCAGGAACTCCTTGTTTGAAAGTTTAAATTCACTTCATAATAAAGTATAAAGACAATTTAAATGCAAGTTTTGCGATCTGATGTTCAAAAAGTACAACGAAGATTGCATTCACAACTGTGAACCGGGTTCATTGGGTGGAGAATGCTGGTTCAGTTTCTCTCTGCTCTACCTGGAGAGAACCAAAGAGTCGATATATTTCTTTAGCACTTTTCTACCTTCCTCGAAGGCCCAAAGCGCTTTACGGTCACAGACCCATTCACGCACTGGTGGTGGCTCTGCTACTGAAGACTGGCGGCAACCTTCCACTCGAGGCAATTTGGGGTTCAGAGCCTTGCTCATGGACACTTCAACACAAGGTCGGGCAAGGTGGGAATCAAACCTGTAATCTTCTGATCAGAGGTCGACTGCCCTACCCCTGCACCACGAGAGACAGAGGAAAAAGAATCATGAAAACAAATTCCACACTTTTGAAACCCACAATATTCAGACATTTTTTTAATCTAGGGCAAATTAATAAATAAAATTGGACATCCAGCTCTGTTTTTGAAGTTGCAGAATACTGAAACATACGTGGATAATAATAAACCATGTCTGACCTGTAACGTTCTGAAATCTGCCATCTTAGTTCACAACAAAAAGAAAAATTATTCTTGCACTTCAGGGAACACAGAGGAAAAGAAAAGTTCAAAACAAAAATCTTGGGGTTAAATATTGTCAGATTAGCTTCTTTGAATTGATTTTCTGTAGCTACAGCTTCAAAGAAAGTAGTTATACCTTTACTGAAAAGTTGTGAACAACACCGTCACTCCGTGTTTGTCTTTGTTTGTAGAGAGCAGTGGGTTTGTTTTTTTTTTTTTTGTTAAAAAGGTGAAGCAAAAGTGTGAAGAGTGTTCCGACTTCAAGTGAACAAAAATAACCAACCTGTGTGCTGAACTGGTAAAGCTCAAAACAAAGTTTCAAAGAAGAGGAAACTTCTATGAAATGGTGTGTGCTGTACTTTTCTTGGGAAGGTTTGTGTAACCCAGAATGAGGGAGAAGAGTCTGTGTCTCAGATCTACAGTAAAACCTGATCAAAATGTGACACGAGCAGAAAAAGTCAAACATAGGGTTTGGTACTGTTGACTTGTGCTCGATGGGAAATATCCATGAGTGAAAAAATCAGTTAGAATCAAAAAGCAGACATACCTACAAGAAATAACAAACATAATTCATGTTGAGGGGACTTATGACTATCTAACTAGCATAGATAGATCAGATAAAATAAGACAGGAACAGCCAAACGTCTCTCAAACTAACCGCACAATAATAATAATATCCTAGTAATGCAAAGTCTTGTGGGTCGTCCACAAATAGAAATGTTCCGGTGGGCAGTAGGAGGAGGATGAGGCAAGTGAGGAGAGTTCAGACAAGTGTGTTTCTTCCAATGTGTGCTTGTTCAGTTCTGCTGCCTGCAATCTTACCGCTCAGCAAGCGCTTGAGAGTGTCAGACTCTGTGGGCTCTATAGGGCCTTCATGGGGAGGCGGTCTTATCTAAGCAGGTCTCCAGAGAAAGAGAATGTGGTGCGAAGCTGGAAAGCTCCAGACTGAAGGACCTGAGGGGAACTACGTTTTGGGCTCTACTGTTTAACAAAACGGTATCATTAACCCACGTGGAAAACTTTCTTTAGCTGAAAGTTAACTGTCTGGACCCTCAGTGTTTTCTTTTTTCAGGTAAAATGTAACATAAGAAAGTAACTAAGAAAAAATTGACCAAATAAAATCAAAGACTGAAGTTGAAGCAGTGTTTGTTTTCAGAAGGAAATGGACTGTTAAAGCAATAGAAGACAAGAAGGTCAAAAGGTCAAGAACTGTGCTGTACCCTAGATGATTGAACACTTCACTCCTGAAGTGATCTAAAAATGTATTACTTCAGTTTCCTCCAATTCTCCACAAATATTTCTAGATCCCTCCAATTTAGTTGTAGAAAGTTTAACAATAAAGATCCAGACTTGATTCAGTTTATCTGCTGAAATCTGAAGATAGACGAATCATACCCCCCCCCCCACCACCCCACCCCCACCCCCCACCACCACTGAGAAAGTAACTAAGTAAGTACAAATAATTTTATTACAAATTATATAGCAGAAAAGGAATTCATCTCATCTTAGAAAATAAAAATGAACCCAGAGTCCTCTTCTCCACATTTGGTGTGCCTCAAGGTACCAATCCTTGCCTTCTTAGTTTTTAACATCTACATACTTTCTCTGCTGTCTAATCAGAAGTCGTGAGGTAGCTGATGATACCTAGCTGAACATAGCTATGTCTCCTGATGACAAAAGGCTGACAGAAGCACTTTTAAACTTTATTTTAGGTGTTAAATTGTGGATTACAAATATTTTTTTTGCAGCTTAAACAAGAAAAGATGAACATTTTAGTTATTGGCCCTGAAGCTGCTGATAAGCTACAGTTTAAGGGAATCTGTTAGATTTCTAAATCATGGCTATATCAAAGCTTACAGCTAAAGATCTGCATCATGTATCTGACAGACATGAATCTATAGAGGCCTAATACATATCGGGGGTCCATCATGCGTTCCGGATTGTAAACAAGCGTAATTTCTTCCCTCTGGAGAGATTGTGTTTGTTAGTTTTTTACAATAGACATCTACAACAGATGTTTATTAGTTAAATAAATTACATCAATTTTAGATATCTACTAGATGTCTCAGAGAACTATTTTGTTACTTTAGTGTTCTGCATACAGAGGTCTCCTACACATCTAGACATCTAATCTTTGGCTATTTTAGATGTCTGTTAGATCAGTGGTCCCCAACCTCCGGTACCAGTCCGCAGACCCCTTTCCCCCGTGCCGCGGGAGAAAATTTTTTGTTTTGAGACGGAAATATTTTATTTTGAAAATCGCCTGGATTCTCTCGATTAGCTTGGGCGCTAAAAGCCGCTTGGCGACGTGTAACACGATTGCAAATGGATCGGATATGTGAGGGACAAAACAGACGCAAGAACCGGTGATTCTAGAACACCGTGCTGATTTGCAGAGAGACTTTCATGAATGAATCTAATCTTTTGAGTGGTCATAGAAATGCTGGAACGAGCTCATCCATTCAGATGCTCATTTCAGAGAAGTTGTGAACACGCGATTGATTAATGCAAAAATTAGCAGTGCAGAGAGCAGGGCGGGGGTGGGGAGTGGAGGAGAAAAGGGGACCCTTGTGGCGCATCCAGGTAGAGGGGCGATCAAAGTCTAGAGTTTAAAGTTTTGTAAAAACTGTCTTCCTCTCAAAATGTTTCACTTGAAGCTTCTGCATGGGGCTTCAAAGTATCAAGATTTACAGTATTTTTAGCATCAATAATGATTTATGTGTTTGTTACATTTTGTTCCTATTTATTTTATTTTTTAAATGAGAGGAACTTATACACATACTAACACACCCCCACCCCCCCGGGCCCTGGTAAAACCTTCACGGGTTGACCAGTCCGCATCCACAAAAAGGTTGGGACCACCGTATTAGAGGATAGAGTATGGTTGTGTAACAAACATGTCAGAAAAAACAAAAAAATGACACTTAAGCAGAGAGCAGACAGCTCTTCATTTGTATGTTTGTTTGTTTGTTTTTAGTGGTTCCGTCAGTTGATTAAATGGATCTCTTTTCCTGGTCTGCACTCTTTATCTTCAGTAGCAACACATCCTCATTCCAAAGTCATTACTGACTGACGCTTGGTTTAAATGTGGGCAGAAAATGTGGGTCCCAATAGGGTTGTCCACAGTTTCCGTGGTGTCCCCACCTGTGTTTGCCCACATTGGCTCAAATGGGCACTCAGTGGGCTGGTAGACTGCATGGCTAGCTCCGCCAGCGGGGTCGTCACCCAGCCTGCCGGTCTCTGGGCAAGGTAGCAAATTTGGGGCCACCATGGAATCTGTGTATAAACCCAATTGGAGCCATCATTATCTGCCCACTTTTAGACCATATGGGGCCCACTCAGCCTTGCTGGCTGTGATCTTAGTTCATAGTGTATGTTAAAGTTATTGTGCATTTCATCCAAGCCCAAAGGTCAGAATGTTTTTAGTTTACATTAAATGATGACTGGATGAACTTTATCAACAGATTCCTCCTGAATAGTCAGTCTGTCATAGGACGGTGGCATCAGTGTAATTTAGTTTTTACAGTCTGTTACTGGAAGAAAAGAAAAAAACTTGGATGAAAGTTTAATGCAAATGCATCTGACAAAATGTGGAAGTTAGCAAAAGAGAAAAGATTTAAAACTTCGTCTTTTAGAGAGTCAGAATCAATAAGATGGAGGATATGAAAGCTTTTTATCTAAACTGGCATTCTTTGCATTTCCATCTAGCCTCAAGGAAATCTGCACCCCTGGACTTAGTGAGATGGACACCCGAGGATATGTGTGTGTGTGTTGTGGGGGGGGGGGGGTCGTTTGTGTGTGTGTGTACAGCAGACAGTGCAGTCACAGCAGAAGTAATCAGACAGCTATCACATGCAGACAGCTCCAAATATGCGCATGTTCCCTCCTCCTCCTCGCGCCAGGACGCACATTTATGTTAATGCGACACTACTGTGCAGCAGTGTTGCCTCGGCATCACATTACTGGAGCGTGATGTTCCTGCTCCAGGGCCAAACTCTCTGACTCCCTGTGTGTGTGTGTGTAGGGGTGTGTGTGTGTGTGCTCCAAATCTGTTTGCAAACTGCTGAGCGCAAGCCAGGGAATGGGTTCACACTGGATTAGCTCTGAGTTGGCTAAACACCAGATAGCACAGATAAGAGCGTTTGTGAGCGCGTGTGTTTCTGTGCGTTGGGGGGCGGGGAGTGCACTGGGGAGTGGCAGTGCAGCTGATATCAGCAGGAGCAGAGAAAAACATCGATAAGCTCTTCCAGGATTTGCAGTCGTAATTGTCATGATAGTTAGATGTTAATAAACAAATGTTCCAGTTCACGTTCCTGTCTCCTCTGACCCCAGATGCTCACAGCAGATGTCCTGAGTCTGGTTCTGATGGAAGCTTCTTCCTAATCCTTCATTTAGAGTTCCATTAAGGGATTGGACAGAAGATTCTTGGCTCTGTTGAGATGGTCACACGTCCATCCATCCATCCTTTCATCCATCCATCCATCCATCCATCCATCCGTTCATCCGCCCATCCATCCATCCATTTAGCCATCCATCTGTCAGTCCGTCCATCTATTCCTCCAACCATTCATCCATCCATCCATCCATCCATCCATCCATCTAGCCATTTATCCATCCATCCATCGGTCCATCCATCATCCATCCGCCCGTCTATCCAGTCAAACATCCATCCATCCATCGTCCATCCATGTCCATCCATGCCATCCATCCATCCATCCATCATCATAATCCTCTTGACCCTTTGAATCCCTTTTGGAGTTTCAGGGATGCTGGAGCCTATCCTTGCTACTGTTGGACTAAGTCAGGGTACAGCATAGACCAGTCACCAGTCTGTTTTAGAGCGTCAAGTTTTATTTAAATAGACTGAAGAGTATTTGATCTTTCAGAAATGATTCTGTCTGAATTAGATAATAATTATCTCTAAAATGTGGATTTTTTTGGTTTGGTTTCTGTCTTTTTCTTGCAAATCTTTGAGATAAGATCAGTTGGGAATAGTCAATTATAAAGATAAACTGAAACAGGACACATTAAAATCCTGCTGTGCTTTTTAATTGTTTCTTGACAGCACAGAAACAGAGAGCCTGTGTGCTGGAACAGGATCCGGATTGTGAGGTTTCTTTGTCCTCCGCTGGATTTGGGTCTTGTGGGAGGATGTCATCTTCACTTTTACCTTCACTCCATTTCTCTCTTTTCTCCGTAAAATTAAACTTATCAAGCGAGAGGAGGAGGTGAACCTGTAAAGGATTTGCCAGTTCCCCCACCGATCGATTGATGTTGAGGATTTTGCCTCACAAAGAGCCACATAAACGCTCGACAGCTCATGGTTTATGCAGAGCACCAAGCAAATCTTTTACAGAACTCCATTGATGTTGCTTGTTTTACCTGAGAGAAGAGACGTTAATCCCCTTGATGTGCACCAAAGTGAGAGGAGGTGAGATGTGTGGAGGCGAGATGGGTGGACCTCCTGTCTCTCACCGAAGCGAAAGACAAACGGAGCTGCCGCTGC
The DNA here is from genome assembly GCA_003999625.1 of Oryzias javanicus. Taxonomy (NCBI): domain Eukaryota; kingdom Metazoa; phylum Chordata; class Actinopteri; order Beloniformes; family Adrianichthyidae; genus Oryzias; species Oryzias javanicus. The sequence continues at coordinate 2,805,412 of CM012447.1, forward strand.
TTTGCCTCACAGCCAGGTCACATGACCCAGGCAAAGGACAGCCAGCAGATCTCCTGTGAAAGCTTTAGTGAAGCAACAAGGGTCAAAGAGTTCCAAAAGCATCCTGAACATCCTTACTGACATACAAATTACGAGACAGGACTCACTGCATCACTTTTTGGAAATATCACAAACAGCCATAAGAGGATTTGCAGAATCTACTAACCAGTGTTTACGTGTGTATTATAGCTAAGGAACAGAACATGAGGAAGAAGGCAAATGGAACTTAAAAAAAAGTATTTTCATTTCAGAAATGGAAAATTGTTCATACAGGGATGTCCCGATCCGATCACGTGGTTGAAGACTCGATCAAAATCGGGCTTGGTTGTCCGATCAGGATCAGATATTTCATTTATTCTTATTATGATCAGCGCTTTATATTTCAATTTTATTATTCCGGATAAATCCTCCACTAGAAGTCTGCATGTCATGAACAGATCACTAAATGTTATTCCTGCAAAACGCAGCAGAAAATGGCAACAGCTCAAGCAGGAAACTGATGTAAAGTTCAATAAAAATACTAGCTAGCTAGCTGATCACAGATTCAGACTTCCGGGATCAATAACTCTTTTTAAAAGCTTTAAACTGAAAGTTAGTGTCTTTAAACAACAACATCTAAAAGCATTTCAACTAGGGATGTCCCGATCCGATCACGTGTTTGAAGACTCGATCGGAATCGGGCTCCGTTGTCCGATCAGGATCAGATATTTCATTTATTCTTATTCTGATCAGTGGTTTATATTTCAATCTTATTATTCCGGATAAATACTGCACTGGAAGTCTGCATGTCATGAACAGATCACAACATGTTATTCCCGGAAAAACGAGCCAAAGAAAACAGGCAACAGTTCAAGCAGAGGACTGATGTAAAGTTAGCTAGCTAGCCGATCATGATTCAGACTTCCGGGATCAATAACTCTTTTGAAAACGTTTTAAATTGACAGCTAGTGTCTCTAAACAACAACATCTAAAAGCATTTCAACAGAAAAAGACAGAGTTTGGTTTATTTTTAATGTTAAGCTCTTCGTGCTGCAGACAGATGCTAAACAGCAGCTGCTAACTGCTACATGCTAGCGCTGTGAGTTAACTCCTTAGGACCCGAGCTGTCCTTTGATATGCCTGTTTTATTTATCTGAAAGAGGAATAAGAGTCAAGAAAATTGCTTAAGAAAATGCTTCAGCCGGGATTTTGCCGTCAAATCCTGTGGGACCGGGTCTTAAAATTGTGTTTCTGAGTATTTCTTTGTTCAAATTGTTGTGAAACACGAGGAAACAAAAACATTTGGAAAAAAAAGCTTTTAGAGACTACAAATGACAGGCCACAGCTCCCTGCTCCATTCTGATGTCAGACAGATAGATCCATGAACGTCTTTGTTTTCCTCGTCTGAGCTGGAATCTGCGGGACAGCTCTGATATTGCTCATCATTTTTGTTGAACCGGTGATATTAGGTCGGGGTTGTGAGTGACCGTAAGCTAGAAGGAGAGAGTTAAAAAATAATCATTATGGAAAATGGGGGTGCATGTGCTTACTCTGTTAATCAATGTACAATGAACTCCTGCTTGTTATGCAGAAATATGTTCTAGAAAATGAAGAACATTTTTTAGAAAATGATTTTTTTTTATTTTGGCTAAAAAGAGCAAAAACAAAGATAAAAGACCATTGAGAACACGTTTACGTTAGTTCAAAAGATGATCAGAGTGGGACTGTAGTTTCACCATGTTAAGTTTATTAAAAGGTGAAGTTTCTTTCTGCAATTTGTGTTCTACACCTCCAATCCAATTCCTGATGGCTGGAAGACAAGATTTTGTTCTTCAGAAACAAAATCAGAAAATTTCTAAGCAGAGCTAAGATGCTGATTGTTTTCATCTACCTTGCAGCCCAGACTCTAGCTTGTGAGTGTCTCAGTCTTCCCCAAATATGAGCTGAAGTGGGACGGCGGTGAAGAATCTGCAGTTAAACAGCCACTGAGGAGCAGCTGAGAGTTACAGCTCTAATCTGTAGTAAAGACGTTCAATTATTGTTCCAGGAGGAAAAATAAAAAAGCCACTTCTTGACCATGTTAACTTTATTGTGGAGCAATGTCCACCAGGTCAAAATTCCTGAATTTAGATTCAATTTAGATACTGTTCCCGTTTCCCCATTCTTATCTGGTGAAGCATAAACCCTACCTGTTCCAACGTTTGATATCAATTCTTTTCTTCGATTCACTTTGACCATGCAGACTCTTCAGCTGTTTAGAATTGCACTTCTCTTCCTCCATTGTGGCTCTCAAATGAAAGTTTTATAAGTTTAAAAAAATAACAGTTTTGTAACAAGTAAGTAAAGTAGTGAAGTAAAAAAAGGAACAGCACAAAGACAATGTCACAAGGCTCCTGACTGCAGTACTCATGAACGCTCCCACAATCCATCGAGCAGTTCCTCTTTGTACTTCACCAAGGTCATACTAAAAACCAGTGGCGGGCCGTGCATTTCACACCTAGGCCTTCAGTAGTGCTCCGTCTGAATCAATCCAACCCTCACAGCTGCGACACACTTCTGCCTTATTTCTACCGAGTGGTCCAGAGCGGACTGGATCGGGCGGACCGGACTTTATAGCCTTTATGCTACAAAATGGACCCGGCAAGCAGGTCCAACTAAGGCAAATTTTCAACCCGGTCTCATTGGAAAACGGAATGGACCCGAGAGGGCGGAGCCTCTGTCGTCACACGATGTAACCCATTGATTTTACGAAAACAGGAAGCGTCCGACCAGAGCTTTTCCCAACTCAAGATCAAAATTGAAAGCTCTGTCCTCTTTTCGGCTGGATTTTTCTTTGCCGCGGTGTTACTTTCTGCTTTGATTCCCGACCGTGTTCGGGGGATGCAGGGGAGATTTTCTCCTTCCGAAGAACTGCTCTTCCTCCGGGATTCTCCTCCATATTCTGAGCTTCAGAACATGTGGAGCGTTTGAAACCAAAGAACAGTCTCACTTTTTATTGTTACTTTTCCTTGCACTGCCAATTGACAACAACAGTCGGCACGCTAACGCGCTGCCTTATTTTCTGTCTCTTCTCGCAGCGCACGCTGCGTCCCTCATGCACGCGCGCATGCACTCTTTCCCCGCCCTCTCCTTCACTGAGGAGTTAAAACATACAGGTTAAAGCACGCACACTCATTTCACAACACCTGCGATCTTCTTGCAGAGAATAATAAATTCTTTCCATACAATATTTTCCTTTATTCGCGGGGGTTGAGGACCGGAGAAACGTGCGCGCGCGCAAAGACACACACACACACCAGTTCCTGTCTCTGTGTTTTCTCGACCCCCGCGGATGAAGAATGTCCGGTACAATCCAAACTCATCAAAAACACTTCTGATCTGCTTAAAAAACATTTATTGAAGAACATTGGAGGGTTGATCAACATGAAGAGATGTTTTTTTCTTTTTAATTCAGAACAATAGACTGTTCTGGAGAGCAGCACCAGATTATAACGATCCTCCGGTCATCTTTTTCATTTTCACTGCGTTTCTGAGTCAGCTGATGCAGATTCTCGTTCACTGTTTTGACACGCAGCTACGTCATCAGTCTACACCCGTATGGGCTTTCATGGTCCAATCCTCAGAAATGCTCACTCAAAATGCCAGGAATTTTCGAGTCCGATCCAGTCCGCTCTGGACCGCTCGGTGGAAATAAGGCAATAGTTTCCTCTGTTTGTGGATCCAGCGCTCTCATCATGTCCCCGAAATGAAAGTTCCTGCTTGCCCAATAAAAATGAGTCTATCATTTTTTCAAGATTTCCATATTTTTCTTCACCTTTTCGTTGTGCAGCTCCGTTTCCCTGCGCGCGTCCTCGCTCAGCTGTAGATCCACTCTGGTTTCCCCAAAAGTTTTGGAGAGCACCGTTGCTTGTAAATGTCCGGTGGTGCGCTGATGCCTCGTTGCTGCCTTGGTAAGGCAAAACAAATCCAGTATGGCTCCAAACACCATGTCGATCAGTGGCAAATAACAAGCACTCCCAGAAATACAATTTACAGCGTTCCTCGGAGCCTGTGAGCTTGGAGTACCGCTCGTAGTTAGTGGACTGAAAGTGGCGGACAAATCCTTTCTCCGGTTGTGACAGGCTTGCTAGCTTCGGAGTTGCCCGACCTTGTTTAACAATTTCCAGCTTTTCTTGAAAAGTCCGTCTTGAAAATGGTTTTGACAGCAAGTCTGCCACCAAATCCATTTCTTCTCCTCCTTCATCCATTGTGGGTTGACAAAACAGCTATCAAATCCACTGTTTGTTCGTACAGCTCGCTATAGATCCAGTTTGCTAGCTCTGGCTGGTACGCTCTCTGACTATCCAATCAACGCGTGTAAAAATGCTGACGTTTCCGTACGCCTGCTAGAGGGCCTTGGTGTCGCCAACTCCAAATCTGATTGGTTGAAGCAACTGTTTGCTCAACATTTATTTTATGCTACAGGGCCCGCAGAATTGATTGTGAAGGCCTCCGGGCAGATTTCTTTGACCCTAGCAACAAATGTTGCTGAAATGTGATTGGCTAAATGCTTACATATGAAAAAAAAATACACGTCTGCAAGCAGCGCAACCAGGGGGCTAGCAATGAAAGGAAGCGGACAGACAATTTGGAATTATTGAATACTTATTCATGGACAAAATATCATTAATATCAGTCTGTGATTCAGATATTTTTAGGCCAGCAGAGAAGGCCTTGCAGGCCCTGACGGCCCACCACTGCTAAAAACCCTTTTCACAGATTATTTTAATACTGTTTACGGCAGAAAACCGCTTTGAGGACAGCAACCACAACCATTTTTATGTTTGAAGACATTTGGGTGGCTAGGGTCACTGAATCAGCTCTGATTTTATTATTTTATTTTATGTCGATTCTTCTATTTCTGGGTGAGATGGACCATAAGTGGTAAAATAAAACGTTTTTAATTAAATTACTTGCCGCATTGAGAAGATCACATGTGGCACAAGCTGTTTTTATTTCATAAGAATGTCATGTGAACCTCTGTTGAAAGCTATAAACCATTTCATTAAAAAAAAAAAAAAAATTAAATGCTATTTTCTGTCTTCTCATGTTTAATTTGTGCCAAAAACACCAATACCTGCAGTTGTTTATATTAATTATTATTAACAAAAACATAAATACAAGTCATTGTTGACTTTATGGTCCTTACAAGGTATTGGTCAGTGAGAAATTGACCCGCGTGGCTCTTTACGTGTTGAAGGTTGCAGACCCCTGGTCTGGCTCAAGACCTCTCCACCACAGCCACTCAAATGAAAAGATCGTACTCCATCTGAGGTGTCACTTAGACCAAGAGGTGTGGATGGACTTCTGTAAAAAAAAACATTCTCAGGACAGTGGAACATAATCTGAGGACATTTTCGGGTTTGGTTCATATTTTAGCTTTATGCTAGCTGTTTTGGCTAATTTAGGGTTTTTTCATTTTTAGGCTGATTTGGGGTTGAGTTAAAATTTTAGCTTTATGCTAGCTGTTTTGGCTAAATTAGATATTTTCAAGTTTTTTAGGCTGATTTGGCATTTAGCTAACATTCTAGCTGAATGCTAACTGTTCGGGCTAATTAGGCTTTTTTTTTAAGGCCATTTTGCCCCTTCGCTAATATTTTAGCTAGCTTTCAGCTTTAGCATTTTGACCTATTTGCTGTGGTGTTTTCATCTTAAGTAGCTACATTCAACTTACAGCATTCACACTAGCATTATCGCAGGTACATACTGTGTCTAGTTTTTAATTTTTTTTTTTCTGTGAAGATCACAGAAATTAATTATTTAAAATTTCTCCTTCGCAATCTCCTGGGATTATCACTTTAACAGTTAAATAGTTACAATATGTTAAAGATTTTGTGTTTAAGTGTCACTGGCGGCGCCTCAGGTGTTTAAGGGTTAAGATCAGGTGACTCCAGAAATCCTGCTGGGTGTATGTAAGGACATTGGAATTTATTGTCTCGAGGTGTTTTTTTCTGGTGTGTAGAACAAAACTTAAGATAATGAAAAATCAAATAAATCTCAGTTGTTATAGTTTTTCCTTGTAAAAAAAAAACGTCTTATTTAAAAATGGGGATTCCTTTAAAATGCCTTCAAATTAGCTAAAGGAGAAGCATGGCTAACCTAGAAACGGTTTTTTAATCATAATTATTTGAAATCTCAGGCTTGATTCATTTCAAGATGAGGTGTGGTTTTGACTTGTTCATTCATTGCTTGAATTTTATAAATTAAGTATGCAAAATCTGCAGCTAAGACATTCATTTGGGTAATAAAAAGCATAAATAAGACCGAGTCAGTTTGACACGCTGAGCTGTTATGAAATTACATTAATAGGAAAAGTAGTTTCAAACCTCCCGACTGTCAAGGGTAGCTGAAAAAGTACAGTATGTCTTTCTCACCTTCAGATACTCTCATGCACTCATCTTTATGTAAAAGAGGAGGCTGGAGTTGGCACCAAATCCCTAAAAGCTGTCACTGACTTGAAACACCGAGAATACTTCACAGCAAAGCGCTCCTGCTGTGTGACAGCGTCTTCTGTCTTTATCTTTCCATAGGTTTCTTTTGATTTGGCCTCGCGGTTCAGAAGTTGCATTTTAATGGATGCAAAGACCACTGCCTTTTGAATTTGTTTCAGAAATATAAAAAAAAAAAATTGTTCAAAAGTAAGCCAGACTTTAAGGTAAAAAGTAGCCATTAAAGCTCAAAAGTCTTGTTTTCTAAACTACTATTGAAAGTTTTGCATCAATATGGAAAAGAAATGAATCCATGTGTAAACTGTAGTGCACATGTGTCAAAGTCAAGGCCCGGAAGCCGGATCCGGCCCTTCGAGTAATTATATCTGGCCCTCCAGATCTTATCTTGTTCTTATTTCTAACTTGTATAATTTTGCTTCAATATATTTTTATGGAGAGTGAAATATTGAAAGTTATTTAAGGTTTAAGTTGATTTATTCAGGAAAATATTCCTGCCTTTTTATTATTCATAATTATGCTCAAAAGTTACAGTTTTAGAGTTTTAAAAATTGGCATTCTGCCAGCTTTTTGGACTATTTTGGCATTTACAAAGATTTTTTAGGCAATTATGTAGTTTAGTTAAAATTTTTGCTACATTCTACCTGTTTTGGCTAATTTATGCTTAAAAAAAAAGTTTTTTAGGCTTATATGGAGATAGGCTAATATTTCAACGCTAGCTGTTTTTGGCTAATATATGCTTTTTCAGTTTTTTAAGATTTTTGAAGTTTAAATTTTTTAGCCACCTAGCTGTTTTGAATAACTGAGCCTTTTTCAGTTTTTAGGCTGTTTTGAAGTTAAGCTATTTTTTCAGCTAAATGCTAGCTGTTTTAAATATCCTTGTTTTCTTTTTTTTTTTTTTTTTTTACTTTTTTAGGCTGTAACATTTAGCTAACATTTTAGCCAGCTTCAGCGTTTCCAGCTTCAGCGATTTCAGCTATCAGCTTCTATGTTTTCAGCTATCAACTTCAGCGTTTTCAGCTATCAGCTTCTCCATTTTCAGCTTCAGCGTTTTCAGCTATCAGCTTCTCCGTTTTCAGCTATCAGTTCCAGCACTTTCAGCTATCAGCTTCAGCGTTTTCAGCCTCAGCACTTTTAGCTTCAGCAATTTCAGCTATCAGCTTCAGCGTTTTCAGCTATCTGCTTCAGCGTTTTCAGCTATCAGCTTCAGCGTTTTCAGCTATCAGCTTCATCGTTTTCAGCTATCAGCTTCATCGTTTTCAGCTATCTGCTTCAGCGTTTTCAGCTATCAGCCATCTGCTTCAGCTATCAGCTTCAGCGATTTCAGCTATCAGCTTCAGCGATTTCAGCTATCAGCTTCAGCGATTTCAGCTTCAGCGTTTTCAGCTATCAGCTTCAGCGTTTTCAGCTATCTGCTTCAGCGTTTTCAGCTATCTGCTTCAGCGTTTTCAGCTATCAGCTTCAGCGATTTCAGCTATCAGCTTCAGCGATTTCAGCTATCAGCCATCTGCTTCAGTGTTTTCAGCTATCAGCTTCAGCGTTTTCAGCTATCAGCTTCAGCGATTTCAGCTATCAGCTTCAGCGATTTCAGCTATCAGCTTCAGCGATTTCAGCTATCAGCCATCTGCTTCAGCGTTTTCAGCTATCACCTTCAGCGTTTTCAGCTATCAGCTTCAGCAATTTCAGCTATCAGCTTCAGCGATTTCAGCTATCAGCTTCAGCGATTTCAGCTATCAGTCATCTGCTTCAGCGTTTTCAGCTATCAGCGATTTCAGCTATCAGCTTCAGCAATTTCAGCTATCAGCTTCAGCGATTTCAGCTATCAGCTTCAGCGATTTCAGCTATCAGTCATCTGCTTCAGCGTTTTCAGCTATCAGCGATTTCAGCTATCAGCTTCAGCAATTTCAGCTATCAGCTTCAGCGATTTCAGCTATCAGTCATCTGCTTCAGCGTTTTCAGCTATCAGCGATTTCAGCTATCAGCTTCAGCAATTTCAGCTATCAGCTTCAGCGATTTCAGCTATCAGCTTCAGCGTTTTCAGCTATGAGCTTCAGCGTTTTCAGCTATCAGCTTCATCGTTTTCAGCTATCAGCTTCATCGTTTTCAGCTATCTGCTTCAGCGTTTTCAGCTATCAGCTTCAGCGATTTCAGCTATCAGCTTCAGCGATTTCAGCTATCAGCCATCTGCTTCAGCGTTTTCAGCTATCAGCTTCAGCGATTTCAGCTATCAGCTTCAGCGATTTCAGCTATCAGCCATCTGCTTCAGCGTTTTCAGCTATCAGCTTCAGCGTTTTCAGCTATCAACTTCAGCGTTTTCAGCTATCTGCTTCAGCGTTTTCAGCTATCTGCTTCAGCGTTTTCAGCTATCAGCTTCAGCGATTTCAGCTATCAGCTTCAGCGATTTCAGCTATCAGCTTCAGCGATTTCAGCTATCAGCTTCAGCGATTTCAGCTATCAGCCATCTGCTTCAGCATTTTCAGCTATCACCTTCAGCGTTTTCAGCTATCAGCTTCAGCAATTTCAGCTATCAGCGATTTCAGCTATCTGCTTCAGCGTTTTCAGCTATCAGCTTCAGCGTTTTCAGCTATCTGCTTCAGCGTTTTCAGCTATCAGCTTCAGCGTTTTCAGCTATCTGCTTCAGCGTTTTCAGCTATCAGCTTCAGCGATTTCAGCTATCAGCTTCAGCGATTTCAGCTATCAGCTTCAGCGATTTCAGCTATCAGCTTCAGCGATTTCAGCTATCTGCTTCAGCGTTTTCAGCTATCAGCTTCAGCGATTTCAGCTATCAGCTTCAGCGATTTCAGCTATCAGCTTCAGCGATTTCAGCTATCAGCCATCTGCTTCAGCGTTTTCAGCTATCACCTTCAGCGTTTTCAGCTATCAGCTTCAGCAATTTCAGCTATCAGCTTCAGCGATTTCAGCTATCAGCTTCAGCGATTTCAGCTATCAGTCATCTGCTTCAGCGTTTTCAGCTATCAGCGATTTCAGCTATCAGCTTCAGCAATTTCAGCTATCAGCTTCAGCGATTTCAGCTATCAGCTTCAGCGATTTCAGCTATCAGTCATCTGCTTCAGCGTTTTCAGCTATCAGCGATTTCAGCTATCAGCTTCAGCAATTTCAGCTATCAGCTTCAGCGATTTCAGCTATCAGTCATCTGCTTCAGCGTTTTCAGCTATCAGCGATTTCAGCTATCAGCTTCAGCAATTTCAGCTATCAGCTTCAGCGATTTCAGCTATCAGCTTCAGCGTTTTCAGCTATGAGCTTCAGCGTTTTCAGCTATCAGCTTCATCGTTTTCAGCTATCAGCTTCATCGTTTTCAGCTATCTGCTTCAGCGTTTTCAGCTATCAGCTTCAGCGATTTCAGCTATCAGCTTCAGCGATTTTCAGCTATCAGCCATCTGCTTCAGCGTTTTCAGCTATCAGCTTCAGCGATTTCAGCTATCAGCTTCAGCGATTTCAGCTATCAGCCATCTGCTTCAGCGTTTTCAGCTATCAGCTTCAGCGTTTTCAGCTATCAACTTCAGCGTTTTCAGCTATCTGCTTCAGCGTTTTCAGCTATCTGCTTCAGCATTTTTCAGCTAGCTTCAGCTTCAGCCATTTCAGCTATCAGCTTCAGCGATTCAGCTATCAGCTTCAGCGATTTCAGCTATCAGCTTCAGCGATTTCAGCTATCAAGCCATCTGCTTCAGCATTTTCAGCTATCAGCTTCAGCGTTTTCAGCTATCAGCTTCAGCGATTTCAGCTATCAGCGATTTCAGCTATCAGCTTCAGCGTTTTCAGCTATCAGCTTCAGCGTTTTTCAGCTATCTGCTTGCAGCGTTTTCAGCTATTTCAGCTATCAGCGTTTTCAGCTGCTTCAGCGTTTTCAGCTATCAGCTTCAGCGATTTCAGCTATCAGCTTCAGCGATTTCAGCTATCAGCTTCAGCGATTTCAGCTATCAGCTTCAGCGATTTCAGCTATCAGCCATCTGCTTCAGCGTTTTCAGCTATCAGCTTCTCCGTTTTCAGCTATCAGCTTCTCCGTTTTCAGCTATTATCTTTAGCAGACAAAATCAACTTACAGTTTACTAATATGGTAAAAGTTATGGTTTTAAAGTGTTAAAAATTTAGTTTTATAGTGTTCAATAAATGTTTATCCTGTTCGGCCCGTGACCTAAGGTGTGTTTTGGATTTTGGCCTCTTGTGCGATTTAGTTTGACACTCCTGCTGTAGCGCAGATCATAATACAGAATGATCATTTACCAAATTAAACTTTGCATTAAATTTCATGAAGCATGTGTAATTTATGAGCGGTGTGGGACTGTGTGTATCTATCAGTGTCAGAGGAGCATGTGTGGGGTGATAATCTATTCCCTGACCCAAATTTATGCGTTGCAAGGCTACAAAACTGCACACCAGCCCTCCCATCCGATTTCACAGCTCATCACTGTCAGCACGATGTACTGCTTATGCATGTGAGAGAGAGGGAGTCTTATAAAAGAACTGTGTTATCCATCTTATCCAGAGGAGATGTTTTGAAAGGAACTCTGTTATTAATAAATGCATGAGCGCCGACAGAAAAAGGAACATTCTGCAGCTTTGCAAAAAATAAAAAAAGAAAGAAGGGGGAGAATAAAAACGGCTCCTTGTTAGCATTCTCTCAGACGCTGCATTTGCTAGGAGCTACGCTCTCAATGAGAGACGTATTATCTCAGGTCAGCTTATCTATCTATTATTCACAGCTCTGGGAGAAACACTGGTGGCGAGATCAACAGCAGTCACTTACAATATATCCTGGAGAAACGGAGTCCTATTCATGTGCAAAAGAAATCTTAACTGCAGCTGCAGGAGGAGGTGGAAGGGCGGCAAAGTTGGCAAACGCTTTGTGGAAGCCTTGGTTTTCAATGTAACTGAAGTAACAGAAACTAACTCATGCATGTCTGCTAATACATGTTTGTTGAGCTTAAATTTTAGTTCAAAACAGATAAAAGTTGTTTGTCTGTTCTTTAGTCTTGTTGTTCATTGAGGCTTTGTTCCTTCACAGAAAAAAAACCTCCGATGTCCAGGACGGGTAGAACCAGTCAGATTCTTTCTCTGTCATTTGCACCAGAGATGTTAATAAATCCATGGTGGATTTGGCTGATCCTTGATACGACGAAACACCTTGACTTTGATTCTTCTTTCTCCTGTCAGCCTGCAAACACAGGGATGGCATTTCAAATGTAAATTCGATTGTGTGCAGCTTATTAAATAATGTAAACCCAATCTGCGCCTTCTGATGGAAGGTGAAATGTGAGACTTGATAATGACAAACCCATCTTTTTCTCTTCTTGAGGCAGTGGGCTTTCATGCTTGAAAGCTAGCTTAGCTTTATGTTGCTTTAGATCAAAGGGCCCATTAGATGAATTTCTTAAGTTTTTCAGAGTAAACTATAACCATATGTATGATCATATATTACCTTTGGAGCACAAAAAACACATTTATGAATTATGACTTATTTTTGCGAACTCTTTTCATACCCGGAAGTAAAACCAGTCGATCTCTGAGACTCCATCTTTTGCTCCTCAAGGGTACCGCCCATTTCATGACATCAGAGTTGTCCTCATCTGTGTATGACTCATGAAATAAAAAATTAAAAATCAGCCAATTTTTGTTATTGATGTACATACAGTGTAGTCTGAGTGTTTATCCCCAAATTTGCCATGGATAGAATGGTGATTTTCAATGAGTTCATTTTGTTGTGAAATTTGGTCCAAAAATGCAAACAACAGGATTTAATGAAATAATGAGAACATTGTTCTGATTAGCACTGGCTGTGGACGTTTCTGTTCTCTATATAGCATCGTTAATCTGTATCATAAATCATTTTCATGCACACCTTTCTGCCTTTGCTCAATAATCAACGCTCAAACCAGTTCTCCTTAGCCCCCTTTTCCGACCAGGAAATAGTCTGCTCTCTTTTCCCACCAGGAAATACTCTGATCCCTTTTCCCACCAGGAGATAGTCAGCTCCCTCGTCCTGCCAGGAAATAGTCTGCTCCCTTTCTGCACCAGAAAGAAGTCTTCTCCCTTTTCCCGCCAGGAAATAGTCTGTTCCTTCCCTCCAACACAAAAAATCTGCTCCTTTTCTCCACCAGAAAATATTCTTCTCCCTCTCTTCACCAGGAAATAGCCTGATCCCTTTTTTCCCAGCAGTAGACCCGTCTGCTCCCTTTTTCCACCAAGAAATAGTCTTTTACCTAGCTAAAATACCCTGTTTTCTTTGGGACATTCAGGGATAAGTTTAGGATCCATTCCAGCGTGTCGTGCAGATTCCTCACTAGAAGTTTCTTCACTAAGTTTGAACGTTAAACCGAATTAGCATTTCTTGGCCTTCGCCACACTAGCTCACGACACAGACAGCCGGCGTCTGCACGACCGCGCACGAGCTGTCGGGCTTACGGAGCTAACTGATCACGGCTAGCTTAGCGGAGAAAGTGTTTGTGTTAGCCTGGGGGCGGAGCAGACTCTTCCTGGAGGGGGCGGTTCTCAGCTTGTGATGTAAGTACGTGAGGACCCGCCCATTTTCATTGCTGCTGTCGAGAGCGCAGGTTTTTAGAGACGCGTGAACGGATCAAAATACCACTTTGGGGTTCTTTATGGTGAATAATGAAGAGTAAAATACACTTTTTTTTCATGGTATTACACATTTAAGAGGAACAAAAAAGTTTGGATGTCTTTAAGCCAACAGTTTCTTAAAATATGACATTTTCATTTCATTAAAGACAAATTGAAATTTGACTAAATTTTGTGCTTGCACGAGAAAACCTAAAAGTTTTGGTTTTTTAAATTTTTTTTTACTACTTTTAAGGTAGTTATCTCCTGTCAGTTGCTATGTGTTTGCATGCTTCAAATGATCAGATGTATATATTTTCCTTCTCACAAAAAAAAAAAACAGTAGACAGGAAAATACTGTTAGCACGGACCTGGGCATGCTCAGTGGAGCGCCACACCCTCAGGATTCCTCATTTGCATAATTCTGTTTATTGGAACTCTTCTCAAATATTGGAGTTTTTCAAAGATTTTTCCCAGCTCACTTTTCTAGAACACACATGCAGCTAACTTTGTTTTTATCAACTGAAGCTTCACAGTTTCTGGATCTTTCATCAAAAATCATTTTCTTTCATTTCTTCCTTGTCTTTGTCCTCTGCTTCCAAGAACACACACACACACACACATTCCACCCATTTCCCTACTGTATGTCTGTGAGGCAGACTGTCTCTGTAATTGGGTTATTCGTCTTTACACCGCTCTGATGCGCTGAGACACACACACACACACACTTACGTACACAACACACTCAAGTTTGATGCACAGAGATGTTTTTGAGCAAATTGTTGCTGAGGCAGGAGGTGTGCAGTCATGCATGTGTTTTATTCTGGCATATAGAGGACTATAGAGCTTTTGTTTGATTGCACTCAAGAAAACAAGTGATGAATGAGACGTTGTAAACATCAACAAAACTAGTTTCAGGAAAACGTGTTTCACATTTTCTGAGTTTTAATGAAAATGTCATGGATTAAGAGCAGGAGGAGGACCCGGACCCCGCTCTTAAGATTTGAAAAACTTGTAAAAGGTTCAGTTAATGGTGTTGCATAACACAAACCACAGAGGTTACAATATTTTAGTCATTTTGGCGCCAATAGTGGGTTAGTTCTTGTTAGTTCTGAACTTTAATCCTAAATCTCTGGCTAATCTGAACATGAAGGATGGATTTCATGTTCAACGATGAAACAGTTTGTTTTTAAACATAAATATCATTATTAAAATATTACACTTTAATTATACTGGATGATGATTTGAAAAATTTGCCCTGATCCTATGTAGAATCTACAATAAACACCTAATTTAAATGTATGTATTTTCAGTGAAACTAAACACAATCACACAAATATCAATAACTAACCTAAAAAATGAGAAATTGAGATAGATTAAAAATTTAAAAAGATCATTTTCCTACCATTTGTTTTCTTATAATTTAGAGTTTTCTCAATATATTTTGAGCAAACTCCACTTTTTATAAAATAGATCACAGACTTATTTTAAAAGAAAAAGAACTTTACAGTTTCAACTCTTTCAGAAGAGCATTCAGGAGATGTTTGCTGTAAGATGTGAGATTTGGTTCTCTGAGATATGAGGAAGTTCTTATCTGAGCGCTGCTCTCCGGTGGACTCCTGTGATCCATGTGATGCTGCATTCATACCGGCCACGTTCAAGAACGCGCTGTATGCAGTTTCATGAACGTGCATCCAGACCGGATCAGCAGCGGTCAATCAGGAGCGGGTTCTTCTTCTCTTGTAGTTTTACTGTTTACCCGCACTAGTCCATCATGCAATATGTAGAGGCTTAGAGCGTCAGGTCCAAGTCCAGGGAAGCAGGAAAGCCATCAGTCAGACAAGCCGCTGCAGCTCGAAGCGCCCTTCTCTGGAAATATTCTTATTTTTAAAGGGATAAGTGTTTTAAAAACACTTATTTAGACTTTTTATATTAATTATTGGGAATATATTTTTAAGAAAGTGGGAAAATGTCAAGTTTTACCAGATATTATTCACAATCAAAGTTTAAAACAGCTGACAAGAAAACTATGGTGAACGAGCATTCTGGTAGTACTTGAACGCATCACTCACGGACGAATCTGTGAGACGTAAATTTGTGCATTACTTATTTGTACAACTTAGGTTGCGTGCGTACGATTTTTTCGTGTAATTAGTTTCAGGCTGTAGTAATTTTAATTTGTGTATATTTAAATTGTATTTTGTTAATTTTTGTAATTTTTTACTTTTGCAAAAAAACGTATAAGTTACAAATCAAGAATTATGCATGCACAAATCAAAAATGCGCACGCACAGATCCTAATTTACGCACAAATCAGAGTGAGTCTATTTTCTCTCCATACTGCTGTGCTGTGGGTCTTCCAGTTCAGTCTGTTGTTGATGGTTACTCCCAGGTAGTGCTGCCGCAAAAACATTATTATCACAGATTATTTTTTCTGATTAGTCGACTAACTGGGTCATGTGCAAAGTGGATGTAAAGCACACATCTTAATCCTCATTAGCTTTAAAGGAACTAAAACTAAAGACAATGATAGTTTATTAAACTTGTAATGAATCGTGCAGCCTCTTTCCTTCATTAGTTTCTGGTATTAAAACAGGATTACACTAGAAATGATGATGCTGGTGTGAATGCTTTTTGCTGAAAATGGTGACACAATTCACATTCATTGCTGCAGGGATTTACTAAAAATGTTAAAGTTATTTGCAAAATGTTAAATTGCTAAAAAGGCTGAATATTTTGTTGAAGAACTATGAAAGTTCAGTTGACCTAAGTTTCTGAAAATGTAGTAAAATTGCTAAAAAAAAAAAAAATCCCTAATACATGTCAATTTAGCAAAAATATTTAGTGAGTTTCCTAAATATGAGCTAAACCCCAGATTAGGCCAAAAAACTTTAGTAAATGCCAAATTAGCAAAGAAAAAAAATAATTATAGAAAGCTTGCTCATTGCATAAATACTAGCTAAACTCCGAAATAGCCTAAAAATCCTCAGTGAACTCAATTAGTCAAAAAAGTTAGTCTGTTGCAAAAATAGAAGCTAAACACTAAACTAGCCTAAAACCTCAGTAGATAACAAATTAGCCAAAAAAGCTAGCTCGTTGTTTAAATACTATCAAAATTTCTAAATATCCTAAAAATCCCCAGTAAACTAAATTAATTAAAACGTTAGCCCTTTTGCTAAAATAGAAGCTAAACTTTAAATTAGCCAATAAAACCTCAGGAGATAACAAATTAGCAAACAATGTTGATTTGCTACTAAAATATTTGCTTAAGTCCAACTTGGTAGATATCAAATTAGCCAAAAAAGTTAGCTCGTTGTGTAGATACTATAAAAATTTCTAAATATCCTAAAAGTTCCCAGTAAACTAAATTAATTAAAAATGTTAACCTGTTGCTAAACTAGAAGCTTAACTTTAAATTAGCCTATAAAACCACAGGAGATAATAAATGAGCAAAAAATGTTAGCATGTTCCCAAAACAGTTAAATTCCACATTTTTTGAAGATTATTATAAAAGATAAAACTCAGCCAATGAATATATTTAAAAGCTTTTGCTAATCTTCTTAAAATTTGGAAATGTGAAGACTTTCTCATGCATTTCCTTTGGGGCAAGTTTTGCTCAACATTTCAAAAACTATAAAGTTTATGAAAGTTGAAAGTGTGAGATTTTCTTGCAGAAAAACGTACGGAAAGGAGCAGGAGAATCACTGTAGCGTGAATGCTGACTAAGCATTAACACAATCAAATGAGGTCTGCATCTGAAACAAGGAACTAGATTTTAAAAAAGATAAAGTTTTGGTCTTACTGACACAAATATAAAAAAATGCATTGTTTGTGCTGAATGCTGAACTTTTAACTTTAAGAGAACAATCAATAAATGCCCAGTTTTACATCGAGCACGAGACCAGATTTCAAAACTTGAGTAGCGATGCGCAGACGAACTGAAATTGTGGTCATAGACTTCTCATTGAAAGCTTAAATGAGAGTGTATGCACCTGAAAGTCTTCAGTCCACATTCAGTACATTTAAGGAACGCTCTTTCCAATAAAAACAAACAGAGATTTTTGTCTTCTTTGGACTTTAAACATCAAGTATGATCCACTGCTTTGTTGTCAGTCTGACCTTTTTGACGACAGAATTCACTCTTAACATGACACAAGTGTATGAACTTACACTTGACATGTTTCTCTTTACTTTTCCTCTGACGACAAACATTCTTAAATGGTAACTTTGTGAGCCTAACAGACACATGTGCCCAGCAGAGCTGACAGAATGTCGTGACTGTGTACAGTACCCACAACCTCCCCACAGTCGGAGGACACAAATACACTTAGACAGACGCACATGTGCATGATGATGATGAAAGGGCACATTTTCACAAGGTATGGAAAAGAGGGCAGAGAGGGCATGTACGAGCACCCCCCCGTCTGTGCATCTCAGCCGTCTTTCTTCTCTTCTCTGTGTCGCTTTCTCACAAACTTGCATCCCAGGGAGGTGACCCTGTTTTAATGTGAGATGAAAAGGTCACCCCGGTCCTGTCCACTGAGTCAGAAAGGCCCTCCTAGGCCTGTAAGCATGGCTGCTCAGTGTAATACTTCCAGACACCAGGGACGTTCCATGTTTACACCAGTGACACCCCTCTGTAGCACAAACAGACACACACAGAAGAAGAAATGAAAGGCAATAGCATGCATGAGTGGGCGTCAAACCGGACAGCTTGGGGACTTCGGTGTGTCTGGAACGGTCCTGACACAGTAAACTGCACTGTTGGACTGTTCTCCACATTTCTGTTTACAGTAAATGAGAAAAAAAACAGAGAGAAATAGGGCAAAGATGTGCGTGGGGATGCCAACAAAGTACACACACACAAAAAATAAAATCCCACCAAGTGTTTTATGGATGACGGCGTACTGTAGCAGGGAGGTGGCCACGGTTCGCCCGCAGGCAACTGTGATGTTCAAACAAGTGAAATAGATTTGGAAACTGCTTTAAATTCATATCAGCAGGACGTTTAGCTCCTGATCTGAGAGGGGATGCTTGCAGCATGAGCGCCTGCAGGTTAGAGATACTTTCATATTTGCCTTGTATTTACATGGATTTACTGTTTGATTATGTCTCCCTGTTTGTCCGTAAAGCCCTGGACCGGGGGGGGTCAAACTCAATCGCACAAGGAGCCAAAATCCAAAACACACCTTAGGTTGAGGGCCGAATATGATAAACATTTATTGAACACTCTGAAATTAAAATTTGAAAACTTTAAACTGTATCTTAACATAATTATGAACTAGATGCATAGCATGACCATGCTAGTGTGAATGCTGTAAGCTTAATTTGGCCGCTGAAGATGTTGAAATTAGAAACGCTGAAGCTAATAGCCAGCTAAAATATTAGCTAAACGCTAAAATTAGCTTAAAAACTAAAAAAACGAATAACTTAGATTAACCAAAACAGCTAGCATAGAGCTGAAAATACTGAAATTGATATCTGAAAACGCTGAAGCTGAAACCCAGCTAAAAATATTAGCTAATGCCAAACTGACCTAAAATAAAAAAACATTAGGTTGGCCAAAATAGCTAGCATGTAGTTGAAAAAAAATAGCTAAGCTTCAAAATATCCCAAAAACGGAAAAAAAGCCTAAAGTTACCAAACAGCTAGCGTGTAAATGTTAGCTAAACTACAAAACAGCCTAAAAAACCTTAAAAATAAAAGCCAAAATTAGCCAAAACAGCTAGCATTTAGCTGAAGCATTAGCTTAACTCCAAAATAGCCTGAAAAATGTTAGTAAATGACAATAGTCCAAAAATCTAGCAGAATGACAATTTTTAAAACTTTAAAACAGTAACTTTTCAACTTAATTATGAATAATAAAAAGGTAAGAATATTATTCCAGAATAAATTAATTTAAACCTTAAATAACTTTTTAATATTTTACTCTCCATAATATATATTTTCTTAAAATTATGCAAGTTAAAATGAACGCAAGATAATAACAGTAACAAAAAATGATCTGGAGGGCCGGCTATAATGACCCGGAGGGCCGGATCCGGCCCCTGGGCTTGACTATTTTTTAGTCTACAATAAAACCCTCGTGTTTCCCCATGCCTCGTGGTTGCAGGAGCGGTGGGAACATTAGCATGTATTAGCTGGCAGATGGGACTCAGTGCTCCCCAGTTGCTCAGTGTAATGATGAGCCATGTTCCTGTTTATGAGGGGGGACACACACTCAACACCCCCACACCCCCCCCGACCGCGACCACGTCTCACTTTGACTCAGTCACCTCCCTACCTGTCCTTCTGTCTTTGCCTCTCAATGTTTTCCAGACACATTCCAAGTCTTCGGATGCGTCCCTCAGGAAAGTGCGGCCCGTGTCCATCTTCACATCCAAACGGTGCCAGCAGGTGGAACATACACGTGTAGCTTCAGCTGCATGGGAGCTTTGTAGCACTCTGGGGAAAGCTAGGACCACACTTACAACATGCTACACCCGCTAATGTTGCCTCCTCTTGATGCTTCATGCTCATATCTATCCCTGAAGGTGCATCATGTTGTGTGCGTTTGAGTTAAACAGATGGTTGACTTGTCTTAAGACAGCTGTGATGACTTTGTGCTGGATGGGTGCAATGTTCCTGTGATCCATAAGCAAGAGACTGACTGTCTTTAACTGACAATCTCTCTCAAGTTAAGTCCAGATGAACATTTTTTTAATTCGTATAAAAGTGAGGAGGTGAGACAAAGTTGTTGAACTTAATCCTAAGTTTTAATAATGGAACCGAACTATGGAATGATTCAAATGTGGTGTTTATTCTTCTATGCAGCTGCTTGATTTACTTGCTTATCTTAAACTGTTAAATAAGTGACAGAGCCAGTTAGACTATTGAGAGCATTTAAAATTAAGAAACTACTCAAACAAGAATATGTGGAAAAAAAAATCAAAACATCTGACGGATCAAGCTGTTTGTAAAGTTTGTTTTTGCGTGCAAAAAAGTGAAATTGTCCCCAATCTTTTTTTTTGACCATTCTTCCTCTGTGTTGTCATCCTTTTTTTGGGTGAGGTCATCATTTATTATGTCCAAACTTCCTTTTCATCAAGTACTGGGTGTGTGGAAACATTGGTGAGTTTTTGAGTATGTGGCAGATACAAAGTTTTCACTCTAATGTTCAGAAATGAAGAAGAGTTGTAAAAACTTTTTGGTCCTTCCGGTCCAGGACTAAACATGTTCTAAAATATGTAGCAGAGAAAAAATTAATTATTGGCTATTTTGGATGATACCAAAAAAACTATTTTACCAGTCATGGTCAGTGGTTGTGGCTTCCCATATAAACAACATCAAAAGCTTACATCATCCAGTTCTTCATACCTTGTATTGCCTCTTTTTACAGCCAATAACAGCTTGAAGCCTCTTGTGGTTGTTGTAGATGAAGTTCTTTATTTTCTTTGATGGTAAATCAGTTCATTCTTTCTGGCAGAAAACCTCAAGTTCTTTTAGATTCTTGGATTGTCTTGCTTGAACCTCCAGAGGTCAGAAGACTCAGAACCCCTCCAGAACCTTCAGCTTATTGTGTTGGAAACAATGACAGCTGGGCTTGGTCCTGTGGTTTGGATTGTTGTCATGATAAATTGTCCAGGTTTTGCCATGTTTATCCTCAGAATTGAAGAGTGAGTTTTCCTCCAGGATCTTCTGACAACCTGCTGTTTCATCTTCTCATCAATTTTGACCAAGTTTCCTGTACTTTTGTAGCTCAGGTTCCCATACCATCATCGGTCCGCCTCCATGTTTCACAGTAGGAATAGTGTTATTTATTAAAACAGGTCTCGATGACACCTCTCCAAATGTAACATTTATGGTTTCTGCCACAGCACAAAGGACTTTGGTCCAGAAGTTTGGAGGTTTGTCTCTGTGGTATTTGGAGTTGTAAGTGATCTATTTTAAACTATTTGTGTAAAACAGAATTTCTTCTATCAACTCGACCATGCAGCCCATTGATCTTCAGGTTCCTCCTTATTGTACATCCTAAAACATCCATTCTGAAGTCCTGGATCACTAGATATTCGTGGGTAATTGTCTGTATCCTTAAAGATTTTTCTGGAAGTTGTAGCAGAAATGTTTGGACCATGGTTCGGTTTCAACAGAACTCCTCACTTTCCACTTCCTGATCAAAGTTTGATCTCTGCTGACTGACATTCTCAGTTCCTTGGATATCTCCTAGTATCTCTGTCTTGTTTTGTACAGTTAGTTACCTTTTCCCGTAGATTCTCCATGAGTAACGAATGTAAGGGTCTGACTGATTACAGGTAAACGAGTTACAGGTGAAGATGGTTACCGTTAGCTGTCATTCAAACCTTTTTTTTTATCAGCTTTTGTTCATGTTTTCAGAACAAAGTCTTTTGAAAAGGGTCATTTAGGAAGTTTCTGTTTTCATTATGATTTAAAAAGAGAAAACGGTTCATTATTTTGACAATAAATGGTTTCATGTGGAAAAAAGTTTTTGTGTTATCAACGACCAATAAATCCTAACTTCTTCCAGGGAATGTGATCTTATGAGCTCACTGTACCTCCACTGATCCCACATCCCTGAAGTGGAGGGACATGTTAAACCAAGATTTCAGATCAAGGAAAGTTAAATACCAAAAATCAATAGAGATATTTTATTTTTAAAGAAACACCTTTAAAATTGTTTAGACGATTTACACAAAGATCTCATGGAGCTATGCTCAATCTTGCAGAACCACAGTTAACAAAAAGGTTTCTTGTGCTGAAACATCTTATCAAGACTGGTTTGACTGATCAGGTTCGTCAACTGCCTTTATTTGTTTACATAAAATTTCCATATTTCCCTGCAGGCCTGTACTGTGAAATTATCTCGTTGCTTCTGCACATGTCATAATTACACCGCCCCTCGTAGAAATGTACATATCCGTGCATTGACGTTCAAACCTCTAGAAAGCAGAACAGCTTGACTGATGATCAGCAAAGTATCCAGACGTGATGTTTAGGACATCACTTTTGGCTTTGAAATGTGACAATATCTCATGGGTTCCCACTTTAAATATTTGCAAGTATTACAGGAATCAGGTGGTGGCCTGCATGGTAACCGGGGTGTGACGCTGCGACGTTAGTCTGCAGCAACATAACAAGCTCCTGTCGACAGTGGGGAATAAACAGACCATCAGTTATGACAGGAGCGTGAAATTAGCATCATACCGAGACAGATGGTGGATGTAGCTGCGGGTTTGAAACATATGGACATGCAAAAGCGCAACGATTGGCCATCAATTCACACAACCTGTGCAGTGCGTATAGAACAGAGCCTGAGCACACACGCACGCACACACGTGGACGCCGTATGTCACTTCATTCTGATTGCTTCAGGGCATGGACAGATGATGCAATAATGTTATATTACAGAACATGGTAATGAATGAAGGGGATACAGTCAAATGTTGTTGACTGCACTGAGCGGACCAAAAACTGGAAACACTGTCATATGAGAGAAAGAATGTGATTTACATCAGGAAAGAATCTGAGATGATATGAAGGTGAAGAATAGGGTTTTCTTGAACTAGAACAGTGGTGACAAAGAAACGGTGATGGTTTAATCAGGCCCTGTTATGAAGAAAATAACATAAGGATGTTGGGACAAAAAGCAAATTTCTAGCCCATTCCTGTGGCAAGTTATGGTTATTTAAAGAAATGGCCGCAATTCACAATTCAGCCACCAGGGCAAGCAAAGGGAACGAAATACCGGCATATGGAGAGATGAAGAACTAACAACATTTCTTTGCTAGCGCGCTCTACATCGGGGTAAGATGGAGTTAGGTTCCCGCCGACCTCACCTCTGTTGAGTTGCCGTATCAAATGTGACGCCACAATCACCAAAATGAAGTTTTCAAAAAGATAATAACAATAATGTAGGAATAGGCTACTAGGTATTTGTTTCCAACTGAGAAAAAACAAGAAGCTACAGATAACAAAGTGATTGTAGGTCATTTTGCTGTTACGTTCGGGGTCGGGCTTCTCGGTGGCGCAGTGGTTAGTGTCGCTCTCCTGAAAGGAGAAAGTAAGAAAACGCGTCGAGCTGTTTCCTCATTGAGAGCTTTTACTCAAAAGAATCAAGTTTTCACACGATTTAAAATTTTAAACATGCCTTACAAGTGAACATAACAAAACATCTCAATTTCTGTGGCGCTACATTCAAAATAGCAGGTGCGTGGTTGAAAACCGAGCAAGCTAATTGCTTTTTTCCACTTCTTAAACATAAAATAACCATAAACAAAACATTTCTAAGAGATTTTGAGAAACGGACAGTTTAGACTCAAGAAATATTCTTACCAAATTAATATTTGCCTGAAAGGAGAAAGAAAGAAAATTTCCTCATTGAGAGCTTTTACTCGAATGTGCGCCCCCTTCTGGAAAGTAATAAAATTACAGATTTTCATAAAGAATGCATTCATAAGGATATTGGGAGATTTTTCTGTGATATTAAAAGAAAATGTAACATTATATGTACCACATTAGCACTCTTGCCTCACAGCTAGAAGTCTACGGTTCAAATCCCAGCTAAAGGGAATGAAATGAAGCAGAATCACCAACTGGTTACCTTTCTGTGTGGAGTTTGCATGTTCTTCCCGTGCATGCGTGGGTTTTCTCCGGGGACTCCTTCCACCATCCATAAACATGCTTCATAGGTTAATTGGTTGATCTGAAATGCCTCTAGTAGTGAATGTGGGAGTGAGATTGAGGCCCTGCGACAGACTGGCAACCTGTCTAGGGTGTATCCTGCCTTTGCCCGTCAGTAGCCGGGTCAAGCTCCGGGGGTGCCTCCGAAAGAGACAAGCGGCTGAGAAGATGATTGAGTGAATGCTCCTGGTCCGGCCCACTTGAGATCAGACGGCTAGAATGTGGTGCTTGAACCGACATTACTTTGACCCCCCTCGCTCGTCTTTTTCTTCTCTTCAGTTTTCCATCAGCTTTTGTAAAAGTTAGAGTTGTAATGTGTGTCACCTTGAGTGACAAAAGCTTTTAGCTCTCCTTCAGCTTTATGTCCTACTCGCCCAAGCAGCAACATCCAGTTACTCACTATGAAAACCACAGGAATAACACGTCACTTTGACTGAGCGTTCACTCAACTCCTACATATTTTGGTGTTTTGAGAGAGAGAAAGAAGCAGAGCGCTTTTCTTCTCTTGGTTTGATCTATGGCATCTATAGGTGGTACAGATAAATGGTTGCTGCGCCATGAACCGGGTTCCATGTTTGAGGCAACCCTTTTCTTGAGACAAACGTTGAAGAACTGCAGACAGTCTTCGCCCCTAGGGGTTTGGTGGGATATGGCTCTAAAATTTCACACAATCTAACAGTGCTATCTGGCAGTGGATGAGATCTGACATGTCAGGTATCTGAAGTTGTCAGAATCTGCTCTGAGTCACAACATGTAAATGATGAGAAGAGCAGTTTGGCTGGTGAGCGCAGGAGGAGGAACTGGGGATGTAGAGGAGGATAAAACCAGAATATCTGGGTTTACTTTTACTGACGCAACTCTCATGACCTAAATTCATACAAGACACCAAAGTAAGAACCACTACTGGAAATGAAAATCATATAATTTTATACTGTTTGTTATGTCAACATGAAAAGGTTTAAGATGGAAATATAGTTTATAGTCTCAAGTTGGCGGCCCGCGGGACATATGCGGCTGCAAAGTCAATATTTTGCAGCCCCCGCTTTGATATGAAGGTGTCTACTGAGCAAGATCTTCTGCATGTCCATCCTTCTATGATATCTTTGTATTTGATTTCTGATGTTCCAGTTTTATGCTTAAAACTTAGTATTTGCGGTCGTCGTTGGATCTTGTCGTCAGAATAGCTCTTAGCAACAGTTGCTAGCGTTGTTAGCTCCTGAAGATATTCCTTAGTAGTACATAAACATGAACAAATGTTCAGTAAACTTCTTCCGTTGACATAGACAGTGGACCAAAGATATACAATAGACAGTGGATGCAAAAACATATTTTTGGCTCAAATGGAACCCCATATAGGCCAGCCTCAGCCAGACTCCGCCTTCAGTGGCCACAAGCGTAAAAGTGTTTGAGACCCCTGTAGGTGTGAGAATATATGCATGTCAGTGGTTCATAATGAATTATGTTCATTAGATGACAGTGTCTCGGTTTATCTTGTGGTCCAAACAACTACCTCAGCCCAGGACGGATGATCTTTTGGTTTGGAGCAGGAGGAGGGACACACATACTGCAGGGTCGATGCTCAGCCTGGTGACCACCTGTAACTGCTTTGCAGCAAGTCAATACGCTCTTTATTTGGTGAGTTCATGGACTACTTTTAGTAATTCCTCTTTACCTGGCGATGATTTCATTTCTGTTGACAATCCCTGTCTGGCTCAGAAGTCACATGATCCCCTGAGGACCAGGCACAGACTTGTCTGTGAATTTGGCGAGCTGCCCTGAAGATTTGGAGAGGAAATATAAATATAGAGATTGATCAATCAAGGCACAAATGAAACTGGACACTCCTTTCATCTCCAATCTTTTTTGCCATTAAATAGGGGGGACTAAAACACCTCTCCACTGGCTAAGAATGAAGAGACACCTGCAGCTTCACTTACCACCTTTATACATTCATGTAAGCAAAAATTTGTGTGATCGCTGAAAAGAGATGTGTCCGACCTGTTTTATAAAACACAATCATCCGGAGGACATTGAAATGGAGAGAAAATATAGATTCAAACAGAGAATGTACCCGATTGCAGGACGGTGGCCTGGCAGCGATTCTTACAGAATATGGCTTGACATTTAGAGTCAGGGTCAGCGAAATGTCAGACATGTTGTGACAGGAATGGTGAAAAGCAGATTATGACTGACCTCTGACCTGGAAGTTCTGAAAGGTCACCAATGAAGCGTCCGTCTGTGGGTGTACGTGTTCTTCCAGATCACCAAATGAAAAGTAAGCGATCCAAATAAGAATGTTGAATCCACATTTAATGGGGATTTGCACAAAAGAACAATCAGGTAGAATTTTTGCCTAGTCTCGTCTTATGAAATGGCAGTAACCGTTACAATATAGCAGGATGACATAGATGCAGGTCAGATCAGCCAAAGACTTTTCTCCTCTTGATGGAGACAGACATACTTTTTTCTCTTCTCCCGTTTTACTCTCAAGGCTTTCGTCTTCTCTTCTACATTTTTTGCACAATTTGCATTTCTCACTTTGAAAATGGATATGTCCATTAGGAGTACTAATTGGAGTGCTAAATGAAGTGCTACGAAAGAGTGGTGCTGACCCACATTCAGAGCAGTATTCCGGACACACTGGACCCTCTACAGTACCCCTACCGGCCCAACAGGAAGGGGTGCCATCGCTGCAGCACTGCACATCTCCCTCTCACATCTGGAGAATAAAGACTCCTACATCAGGATGCTCTCTATTGACTACAGTTCTGAATTCAACACGGGTACCCCACAAGCTCACCCACAAACTGCTCTCCCTTGGTCTACACCCCTCCATCTGTGACTGGCTCCTGGACTTTCTGACTGGCAGGCCTCATTCTGTCAGAATAGGAAAACAGGACCTCAGCCAGCATCATCACCAACGTTGGCACTCCACAGGGGTGTGTCCTCAGTCCCATCTTGTTCACTCATGACTGTGCGGCCTCTCATCAGTACAACATCATCCTGAAGTTTGCAGATGACACCGCTGTGATAGGACGCATCACTTGCGGGGACGAGGAGGGGGGTGGCTTCCCTGGTGACTTGGTGTGAGGACAACAACCTCACCCTCAACAGACAAGACCAGGGAAATGATAATGGACACGAGGAAGGAGAGGAGCCCTCATCAGGCGCTGTTTATCCGAGGTCTGGAAGTGGAGAGGGTGAGCAGCTTCAAATATCTTGGGTCAGACAGGACCTTGCCAGGACACTGAACACCACGCAGCTGCTGAAGAAGGCTCATCAGTGGCTGGACTTCCTGAGGAGGCTGAGGAAGTTTGGCATGTCATCAAAACAAATCTGCACCACCATGGACCACAAACACTTGCAGAGAGTGGTGAAGGCTGATCCAAGATCACCAGGACTCCTCTGCCCTCACTTCAGAGCATCTAAAAGCGCAGGGTCCTGAGGAGAGCTGCTTCCATCATCAGAGACCCCACCCACCTCCAACGAGGTCTGTTCACTCTCCTTCCCTCGGGCCGGAGGTGAAGGAGAATGAAATGCAGGACCACCAGACTCAGGAACTCTCTTTCCCTCTGCCATCAGACTCCTTAACAACTGACGGTCTGCAACAACAGATTGCACCTTTGCACCTGCACACCTGGATTATTTATCATTTATCATTATTGGACTATTCATCATTATTAATGCACCTTAATAACAACAGCACATATACCCCACTATCTAGTTCAAGTCAGTCTACTTTGCACGGTAATATATTCAGTAAATTTGCAAAACAGCTGATTTGTAAATATCTTTAGTCACTTACATAAGCATAGTTTATTGTTTATTTATTATATTTTGTAACTATCCTCTTTAGTCATCCTGTGAATATATTTTTGTATTTTTATCTTATTTTATCTCTTTATGGGATTCAGAATGAGCTGCAAAGTAAGAATTTCATTGTACAGGGAAACCCGTTTTCTTACTGTGCATATGACAATAAACCATTTGAGTCTTGAATCAAGAATCCATGAAGCAAATGAAGGTATATGTAAGTAAGGAAAAAGGACACAAAACAGAAGTAAGCTGATAAACTGTATCAGCAACAGCACTCACTACCAATCAAGCTCCAGCATGCACGTGTCATCTGAAGAATCTACATGGTATTTGATGCCACAAAGTTGTTCTTTCATCATGCAAATGGCTGCTTTTAGAGCAAGTTTTAAGTTTACAGTAATGGATTTCTGCTTAAATACTTTGAGAGCATGGTTTGGCAACTAACACGTTTTGGAGCCTGTAACCATATTAGGCTCGGCAGAGTTCAATTTACAAGCCTTAAGTGCCAAAATGCTTAGACTCTGAAATTACATCAGCTTCCAGCAATCAATATGTTCCATTAGTGTTAATCACTCTTTAAATAAAGATATTTGTAAGACCTCATCTCTGCCTTAGGTGCACTCAGTTTAGTATGTGTTCAGTCAATGTTTGTGTGACTTTTGCCAACAGCCAACATTTCTAAACGGAAAGCGGCCTTGTCATTGCTAAGACATACAGAGTACTCTTATGAGATTATGCTTTACAGAGATCAGAAGAACTACCAGTTTCACCTTAGGCAATCCCTCAACCTTGTTCGTTGAGCTGATTAACAAACCCTCAGCACTCCATCATCCATGCAAGGGGGTTTCTGTCTTGTAACATTTGAACAAAAGACAACAAAACAACGAGAATCAACAAAAAAAAGGTTGTAGAAGAAAAAGTGTTTGTTCTTGCACACAGTGTTAGACATTAACAATGGCTTTTATATATGAAGGATCCTTACCTGAGGACTAGTCTGAGAAATGATTTGCCTTTGGGCATGAAGACAGTCAGCTTTGATTATTGATTCACTGTCTCTCTTCTTTACATCTCAGATACCACTTTGACCTGAAAGAACTCACTGACTTAGAAAAGAAAAGAGGGTATAAAAGGAAACGTTGAGTCTTTGAGGGGAACGATCATGGGGGATTCAGGACTGAAGGAAAATTCAAATATTTAGAATGGTTTTAGATTGGGAAAAAACAAACTTAAAGCTAAATTTTTTAGCCAACTAAACCCGACTGCTGTTGCTAGAAGGAGCATCTGTCTAAAATACACTCATTGGACACTTTAGTAGGTACACTGTGCTAGGACCTCTTTTAGGCTTCACAACTGCCTTTATCCTTCATGGCATAGATTCAAAAAGATACTGGAGACATCCCTCAAATAGTCTACTTTATGATGACTTGATAACATCATACAGTTGCTGCAGATTTGTCGACTGAACATCCATGATGCCGATCTCCTGTTCCACCACATCCCAAAGGTTCTATTGGGTTCTGGTGACTGTAGAGGCCATTAGAGTCTAGTGAACTCATTGTTCTAGAAACCAGTCTAAGATGATTCCAGCTTTATGACTTTGAGCTTTATCCTGCTGGAAGTAGCATCAGAAGATGAAAGACTGAGGTCATAAAGGGATGGACATGGTCAGCAACAAGACTCAGGTAGACTGTGGGGTTGGAACCATGGTACTAAGGGGTCCAAAGTGCGTCAAGAAATATCCCCCACACCATGATACCACCACCACCAGCCTGAACTGTTAATACAAGGCAGGATGGATCCATGCTTTAGTGTTGTTGCTCAAATTCTGACTCTACGGCAGATATTTCTGTTTGCAAATGGAGACTCATCAGACCAGACAATGTTTTTCCATCTTCTACTGTCCAGTCTCAATGAGTCAGTCTGAATTGTAGCCTCACTTTTTTTCTGTTCTTAGCTGACAAGAGTGGTACTCGGTGCGTTCTTGTCCTGATGTAACCCATCTATCTCTAGGTTGGACGTGTTGTTTCAGAGATGCAGATTTTAGTTTTACTCGATTAAGTTACGGTTGACTTTCTATCAGCTGGAACCAATCTGGTCATTCTCCTCTGACCTCTGACATCAACAAGACATCCCCGCAGAACTGCTGCTTACTGGACTTTTCTCTTTGTCAATCCCAAACTGGGATTTTCACCCACATCCATCTCTAAGGGTTACAGACATTCTCTGTAGTCCTTAGAGATGGATGTGGGTGAAAATCCCAATAGATCAGGAGTTTCTGAAATCCTCAGACCAACACGTCTGGTGCCAACGACCACGCCGCGTTTTAAGACACTTCGGTCACCTTTCTTCTCCATTCCATTTGCTCAGTTTGAACTGTAGCAGATCATCCTGACCATGTCTACAAGCCTCAATGTATTGAGATGCTGTCAAATATGTGTCAAAGTGCAGTTGGACAAGAGTGATTATTAAAGTGGCCAACGAGAGTTAAGTGACTTTAATGGTCTCCTCTTCTCTAATGTTATTGTGAAGTTGGATAATAGATGGAACCAAATGAATTTCAGAGTTTTTCTTGTTTCACTATTTACTGCCTTGCCCAAAAATACCCCGGTTACTGCAAAATAATAAAATGACTTTAGATTCCCGGTTTATGCCTTTCTCAAGGAGATTCCTGGGAGCAGTTTTTCCCAATAAATAAGCATCTTAAACCTCTGAGCGAGCAGAAACTTCTCACCAACTTGATCTGAAAATTGCATCTTCATCCTCTTTAAGTTTTAATGTAAAAGTGGTTGGAGATTAGAGCATACGAGAGCAACGATTCAACTTGAAAAAAAAGAATGTTGCCAGAAAATGTTATGCCTTGTGTCATCAGTAAAAGGGTTCATCTTCCTTAGTAAATATATATAATTTTTAGATTCAGGTGAACTAAATGAGACTTATGTTCTTGAGTGGCACTTAAAAAGCTGCCGATAGCCACTTTTCCCCTATTTGACCAGAAGAAAATACCAAAAATTAGTTTAGAGAAGCAGTTTACTGTTATCAAGGTCATGCGGGTGTTTGCTTCCTTCAGCAGTGATTTCATTCGCTGTGGCTTACAACCATTATTTTCATCAACCTCTTTGGCAGGGATTACAACATATTTCATCTTGTCATCTGTGGATATGTGAGCCATTCAATCTTTTTTTTTTTCTAACGTCACTCTTAAACCACAAAGGTATCAAATGGGGCTAAATGAGAGTGGCGAGTGAGCCATGTTGCTGAGCAGATCTGTCTATTATGGGTCTGTGTGTGTTGGGGGTGGGGTGCCAGCGCAAAACCCATTAGTGTGTCTGAGCCTGAATCTTCAAATCTTGTTACACCAAACTGATGCAACAGGAATGCAATAGAAACTCGCTCTCCCAGCCTCCCTATAGCTCGCTCGGCCACTTACCTGCTATTCAATTGCAGCCTCTCCTCTCTTGGACACTCTCTCTCCCCCTCCCCTCTTTCTGCCAGTTCTCCAATGAAAATTCACCCTCTCTTCTTCTCTCAATCTAAATCACTGTCTCCGGGCACATGGGAATCTGCGCCTCTGTTTTTCTGCTCCCGTGGCTCAATTTCCATCTCCTTTGAAAGTGTTTTTCTTCAGTTGTACATTTCCTAAAAATAAAAAACTTGCCTCTTTGATCTTTCGTCCTTTTATCTCGTGTTCACTGCCTCTTTCTTATTTTGTCATCACAACAAGGATTAAATTAAGACAATTATTTTTGTATTGCTGTTTTTAGTCAAAAAAAAAAAAAAGGAAGAGTGGGTTTGTACTAAAATACCATCAATCCATATTCCAAGTCTGTTTCAGGGTCACTGGGATGCTGGAGCCTATCTCAGTTGCTGTTGGGTAAAGTGCCTGGAATAAACTCACACATACACACGGAAAACATGCAAACTCAGCAAAATAAAGTACCAGCTCAGCTTTTATATTTTTTCCAACGTTTATTTAACCAGGGATTTCCTATTGAGCATCCGGCTGTGGCGCAGTGGTAGGGTGGTCAAATCCTGATTGGAAGATTGTTGGTTCAATTCCCGCTTAGCCCACCCATGTGCCAAAGTGTCCTCCGGTGGAAAGTTGGCACTAGTGTTTGGCAACAGAGCCACCACCAGTGTGTGAATGCAAAGCACCTTGGGCCTTTGAGGAAGGTTAAAAAAAAAAAAAAAAAGTGCTATACAAGTTTATACCATTTACCAAAAAATCTCTTTTTCAAAGGATTTCTACGGGGGGAAAAGGAATCATTCATATACATACACACCAAGGGACAATCGACAATAACATTCCTAAAAGTATTTCAAACATTCACAGACTTTGCTTCTTTTTTCAATTTTTATTTCAATTTTTTTTTTTTTATCATAATCTTAAGCTGGCCTGTAAGAACCAGAGTCTTCAACTTCAAGACTTTCTGGTTGTGGGACGAGGGTGCTAAACGCTACCACCCTATTTCCATAAAGGTGCCTTCACACCGGACGCCATTTGCGCGGTGGAGGCGGCCAGTTTCAATGTTAAGTCAGTGGTAAAGACGCAAATTGAGGCAAATCTGAAATCCTGCTGCACAATTTGAGCATTGGGCGGGGCGCGGAGGAGTGGCGGCAGCTCGATTTGAGCAGCGAGCCGCCAAAATGCGAATATCTGAAGTTTGACGGATCGCCATGTCGCAGCTACCAATCAGAAACTCTGCTTTGGGCACGTGACGTTTCCAGTGACTCAATCAGCGGGTAGAATATAAATCAATGCAAGTGTTTTTGTTCAGAACTTCCATCTAATTCTTCAACCCGCTGGGGCCGCTGAGTTACCAGGGCGGGGGTGAAGAACAATACACCCTCGCCTATCATGGCGACCCTCTGGCTGCAGTCACCCAGCCTCCTTTAGTCCCGCGGAGTTCGCTCGCTAGATACACCGGCGGACAGACAGCCACTGCGCAGGGTGGGAACTGCCTGTTCGGGCTTCCTGAACTTTGTGATATTTTTTTCTTATTTTCATTTCAGACAATAATAAACCCCTCCCCCCTTTCTTTTTTCTCCTAATGTGGGACAGCTTTCAACCTCTGTCACAGAGTCACAGAAACGCAGTGGAAGCGGCTGTCATCCAAACACAGTCCCCAAAGTGAGACTGAAATGTTTGAATTGAATATTCTCATAAATCAGATCTGGAGACATAAATACAGATGTTTTTATACAACTATTCACAATAAATAAACCTGATCTCTCAACTTCCATACATTTTAAGTAACATACACAGACACCGCTCCATGTCAGGCTTAAAACACTGACTGTTAGCTCCTCCCACACACGGCGTCAAGCTCAGTAACCCATTTTCTGACAGGCGACGAGCAGAAAAGGGGCGGTCATTCGGTGTGAATGCGCCTTAAGACAGACTTTTCTGTCTTCTATTACATTTCTTTGTTTTATTTGTAAATGTAACCCAACAGCTTCAAACCTGAAACACCAAATCAAAAATATTAGTCACACCAGTCGACAGATCTATATTTTTTCATGTACTGCGTGTGAGCCGGTGCAGCATAACAGCAAACGTTGTTACTTTCCTTTAAATTTAATGTTTTGTTTTTCCATCCAGGAAAATTGCATAATGAATCACTCTGACACTGTGGGGTAAATCACATATGTAGCATTATAATAAAGTATAAGTAATGCTCCCACAGATGCGGATGATGAAGAAGACAATCACATAGATATACATATTTCTGAATTAGTGTTTATCTGTGAAATGGGACAGGAGTTTATAGAAGGGCATTCATCATTTGTAATAAACAAGTAGATGAATGATCATAAATGACTCCAAATGAATGAGGCAACACATTTCTTTGAGTGTCACAGCATAGAAATCACTTATAAAAGCAAATATTTTTCATAATTTTGCTTTGGGAGTGTCTGGAATCCTTGGTGTGCATTTAAATAACCTTTGTAAGAAACCAGTTCTGATTTTTGTTTTGAAATACTCAACTCAACTCAACTTTATTTATATAGCACTTTTAAAGAGCAGAATACTAAAACAAAGTGCTGAACACTAAAAATACAAGATACAGCAACACAAGATAAATAGATGCATAAAAGACAATGAAATAATAATTAAAGACAAAAAGCAGTAAAATTTACAGTAAAAAGAGCAGAGTCACATGATGCGTTAAAAAGCCAGAGCCTAAAAATGTGTCTTTAGACGGGTTTTAAAAACTTGGCAGGGACGGTGCTTCTCTATAGCGCAAAGGCAAAAGTTCCAGAGCCTTGGCCAGCAACCGCAAAGGCCCTGTCCCCTCTGAGCTTTCGCCTGGACCTCGGGTCTCCAGAAGGAGATGATCAGCTGATCTTGAGGCACCGGTCCGGCAAATAAGAGAAAGCAGCTCAGAGAGGTATAATGGGGAGAGACCATGTAAAGACTTAAAAACAAATAAAGAATCTTAAAATGAATCCTAAAATGTACAGGCAGCCAGTGGAGTGAAGCTAAAATCGGCGTGATGTGGTCTCTCTTACGTCCTCCAACCAAGAGGCGGGCAGCTGCATTTTGGACCCGTTGGAGACGTGAGAGAGATGTCTGGCTAAGACCAAGGTAAAGCGAGTTACAATAATCCAGCCGAGACGTGATCAAGACGTGGATTACTGTCTCAAAAAGGGCACGGGATAATAATGGTTTCACCTTGGAAAGTTGCAGAAGATTAAAAAAGCTCGTTTTCACCACTGAACTGACCTGGTTATCAAGTTTAAAATGACTATCCAATTTAAAACCTAGATTAGAAACAGTTGATTTTAAAAATTTAGTCAAATAACCCAGATCAACCGGGGATGACCCTCTGTGATCATTTGGTCCAAACACAAGTGCTTCAGTTTTGCTTTCATTGAAGCTTAGAAAATTTAGAGCCAACCAGTCCTTGATGTCTGAAAGGCATGATAAAAGCGGGCCAACAGGAAAAACCCTCCGTCTTTTTCAATGGCACATAGATTTGGCTATCGTCGGCATACAAGTGAAAGGAAACGCCGTGCCTTCTCAGAATGGACCCTAGTGGAAGAAGATATAGGGAAAACAATAGTTGCCCTAAAACTGAACCTGTTGGGACTCCAAAGACACCCCAGCTGTTCTAGATTTAAAACCATCAAGACTAACACACATCGTCCGTCCTGTACTGTCTGGTCACTGTTAGGTCTTATGTAATAAAATGTCACCATCGGTATTTGCTAAAGACTCTTTAAAAGACGTTCAAAAATTCTTTATTTTTTTAAATATGGAGGAGAAAAAAATTTTTTGTTGCACTTTTTGTCCTCCCTGTTTTTATTTTGTAAATATTTTTTGTCAAATTGTAGCTGCACTAACTGTATTTACTTTACCACAAACACTTTGAAAAGAAGCTGCAGCAAGAAACTATGTTTCTGTTACAACTAGAACTTTAACATGACACATCCGAATGGGGTCACATCCCATTTGTCCGATTGAGACGTAGGAAAATTTAAAAAATGTTGCCACGTGAAACTAAAGCGTTGTAATTATTCCTGTGTTTTGAAACTGTTTCCAGTGATAATATAACTGTGATAGCTCGGATATGACCACGTCTCTGTGGAAGAGCATCAGTGGACATAGCGAAATTTGCAGAGACGGTTTTTTTTGTTCCTACTTTGGCATCGCTGACAGTAATGAAGCAATGCTTCCACATGTGGGTCTTTTCTATCAGGACTCGCTGGTTTTGTCTCCTTAACGTCGCGGTGCTAGAGCGTTCGTGGCTGTGTAGAGACTATATCTCTATTAAAACTCTTGTCAATAATTCCTGTCTGTTTGCATTACTTATTTGTGTGTGTGGGGAGGGGGCAAAGGGTTGTGTTGGTTTAATTTTTCTCTATTTTTGTTTGTTGTTCTTTGTTTTTTTATTGTAAATTGTTTTGTACCGCAAAACATAAAAAGTACTTTTAATAAATATAGATTGAAAGTTCATTTTGTTGAATAATACCCAAACAAAGTCAGGTTATACTCACTTTCTGTTCTGGCTAATGTCAATATGAAATATAAAAAAGTTTCAAATGAATGCCAAACCTGATCAACACTGCCTGAAAATAAAGAACCATGCTGTCCAGTTGCAGAAAATCTATTTTACTATAATCATCAAACTTACAAAAAGTTTATGCTATAAAATCATCATCACAGAATGAACTAACATTCAGTTACTCAAACTCATAATGTAACTAAAGATGAACAATACAAAAGCAAACACTTGTTTATTTATTTATTTTTGTTGTTTTTTGAAATATTGATGGTATTTTGTTCTGTTGTATCCAATCCTATTGCTGTTATATGACATACCACAAATGCAATACTTTTGGTTTCAAACAATCATAGTTACAATACTATTTCAACTATTTTTGTTGTGCAATTTTCTTATGAAAGCACCTTTTTGAGGAAATGACAGCATATATTTAAGCAAGCCATTTGACCTGCTGTTTGTGAATTTAGCAACATTTGAGACGTTTGGAAATTTATTTTATATTAAACTTCACATTATAGATAGAGGTGGCTGGATCGCTCAGTTGGCTGGTGTCGGATGGGTTCAGTTCCCGCAGGGCGGGAAATCAGCTAAAATCCAGTGAGGGTCTTCAGACAGGACCCTTGACCCTGCTGCCTAACTCCGTCTTTCTGTACCTTAAAAATACAGTGTTGTGTCAGGAGGAGAATTCGGCGGAAACACTCTGCCTAACCGCCTGTTTGAATAATTAAAGGTAACTCCCTGTCGTGATCCCTGGCTGGGCAGACCAAAGGTCATGTCTTTATGCTAATATTTATAGTCTATGAGAAATGAAACTTGAGTGTATGACAGCAAACCCAGGAAAATGTATAAAAGTATTCAAAGGCGATCTTTTCCTTGTGAAGCTGTAAAGTTTCCACCCATTTGGTTCATGAGGGGAGGTAAGACTTA
Organism: Oryzias javanicus; assembly: GCA_003999625.1. NCBI lineage: Eukaryota > Metazoa > Chordata > Actinopteri > Beloniformes > Adrianichthyidae > Oryzias > Oryzias javanicus. The sequence goes on from CM012447.1 coordinate 2,841,914, forward strand.
GGTCCAATCTGAATTCTTCACTTCTCCCTTCCCCTCCATTTGAAGGGGGAGTTTAAGTGTAAGTGTGTCCAGGAAATGTATTTTTTAAAATCTGACCGTCCAAGCGGAGGGACACAACGCCCTCCTCTGCGAGGCTAAACCGCGTCACGCTGGGAGGCGCTTTTCTTCTCGTGGGTCCGCTCTGAACCACAGAAGTTTACATTAAAATATAAGTAATGACTTATTGTTGTAGCATGACTTCTTAAAGTTATAAAACCGCTTCCATAACTTTCAGATTGGGCCTTAAAAAGTCAATTGAGTCTTCAAGCGAACCTAATTTTTGGGAAGAACCCACAGAAAGTTGTTGCAAGTTGACTGCTCTGTTCCCCGTGTGTCAGTTCGCCGCGGTGTCTCGGTCATGTTGGTGACACATCCATTATCCCAATGGGAGAACCCAGCAGCCTTTGAATCCCGTTGAACCACGGCAGCCCTCTCTTTCTCTGCAGAGCTGCCCCACCACAGGGATTTCTTTAACATGCTGCCTTTGTACACGGATTCCCCGAAGCACTCGAATTCCCCCGTGGAGAAAGATCTCCTCAACCCTTCTCCTCGGGGATACCACTCTCATGGTGAACACAGTGTCGTCTGCAATTGGAGAAGCTTAGAGGATGTCATGCTCCTGCTCAGTACTAATTCATGGAAAAAAAAAAGACTTAAATCATTTTTTACTGACACAAATCTAATGTGTGTCTGCTCTGAAATGCATGTGTCTGTTGTTAAAACCAAGCATTTCTCTGCAGTGCTGCAATTCATCATGTTTGCTGAGGCTGTGATTAAATGTGTGTTGTTTTATGAGGATGGTGTAATTGAAGGCCGGTGTAATAAAAGTTGCCCAGGGCGTTGTTTTCTTTTTCAGCTCCCGAACACAGACGGGAATAAATAAGAGGTGAGCCACGGAAAATATGGGGGTTCTCCTTATAACTCCCTCGGCACGTCTGCACCATTGTACCTCTCTGATTTGAAAACAGCCATAACACACGGCAGACGTGAAATGTGTCGGATTCAGTGAAAATAACCTTAGCCAGAGTCATAAATCTGGCTGAAAATGGTCATAACCGATATACGGCTAAATAAAGCTTTCCAGGGCTAAAGTCTGTGTTAGAGTCTGTTCAAGCCTGTGGAGGAGAAAAAACAGAATTCAATTCATTGTTTAAATTCATTAAGCATGTAAGCAGAAGAAAAAAGTCACATTAGGACACAAAACACAGCTTCAGACAAAAAGAGTTTACCAGAGGTAAACCTCTGAGAAAGAACTGGAGTTTATCTGGTCCAAACAAAACCCGTCTCACATCATGGAGACCAGGGGTGTAATGGACCACAACCCCCCCATCTGATCGTATCATGGTTTCAGGATGACAGTTCAGTTCATTTCTCTGATCCATAAAAAAAAAAAAATAGGAGAAAAACAAGTATAAAGCCTAAAATGCTTTTGCAAAACCTTCAAAACATGTATTTAATAAAAAATATATGAAGTACTTCAAAGCATAAAAATACACACAGACACAGCAGAACATTTGCTCATTGAGGCCTATTTATAAAAACAAAACAACTTTGAATTTCAAATTCCCCCTATATGACATTCTTATTTTTTAAACATTCCCAATAGTGTTTTAATTCTGATTATGACGTTTTTAACCAAAATCTAACAACCTAAATGTCTTAAAACGCCATTTTTCATGTTGATCTGAAGCCTCAATTTCCAAAATCTCCTCTGAGGGGGTGTGGCTTTTGACAGCCTCGCCCCTGTCTGATTATGATATCTCTGTGTCTCGCTAGCATAAATCTTCACCACTGCTCCACATAAACATCCATCAATCTGGGTAATGTCCAGCCGTATGGTTCTGATCCGGATGTCAGCTCAGATCTTCATGGACAGAACTTCCTCCAAAATCCTGATTCTTTCTCATTCCAGTTCACCAAAGACTCTTTGAGCTCATTCTCCAATGTTTCTTGACGTTGCTGTGATCAATCCATTGGTTTCTCAGAGCAGAGTTCTGGGAAAATACATTACATTTGTTCTCTTATAAGTGAAATGCCACACATTCATGTTAAAAACTCTAAAACTGTCAGGCTTTGGTGTGTGGACACAAGCACAGGACAGCTGTCAGCTCCAAAAAAAGTGTCTTTAATAACATAAAACAAAAAACTAAGGAAGAGTACAAAGCTGAAAAAACAGGATCAGTCACTAAATCAAAGTCCATAAACCAACCAAAGCTAAACTCCAAAAAATCCAAAAGAACACCACACAAAAACCCTGGACTGTGAGCTGAATAAGTGCATGAGGTGACAAGACAAACCTGCAAGGAAGTGATGGGAGGAACCCATTATATACAGGAAGGGGAGTGAAAGAACCAAAATGACACAGGTGTAACCCATCAGGGAGGAGTGGCAATCAGCCCAGGGGAAACACATGACAAAAAGAGGATTTTCTTTAAAGGGGAAGTTTAAACTTTAAACTAATAATTTTAAAACATGTCATTTCTGATTATATTTAAATATCTTAAAATCAAATCTACAAAAACTGAGAGAAAAGAAAGCTTGAAAATAGTTTTGAAAGCACCAAATCTACCTGAAGTACCCTCTAAAATGCTAATTTTCTCTTGTTCCAACCCTAATGTTGAATTAAATCAGAAATAACATATCTAGATTACACTTTAAATAATTATGTTTGTAACTGTTTTATTAAATTAACTCTGGAAACATTTAAACAAATCAAATAACAGTTATTATCCGTAGATGCAGGTGAGGCCCTGCCATGCTACTCCCAAGAGAATCGAAAATCAAAAATGAATTGACAGACCTCCCTCCCCCCGTGCTGCAAAAAAAAAATATATATATATACATATACATATATATATATATATATTATAGCCAGAAGTCCTTGACTGAAAGCTTTTGACCTTTTTTCTTCACTTTGACATCCTGTAACTACTTACATGATGATTCACAGAGAAAACTTTGAGAATTCTGTCAGGTTTTTCTCCAGTTATACTTCCCTGTAGTTCTACAAATTTCAAGATGTGTTAATATTGACTGAAAGTAATAAAACAATTAATTTGAAGACTTTCAACTAAAGTTGCTTACTAGATAGTTGCAGTTTATTCACATTTAAAGGCAGATAGATCTGACAAGTTTTTAAAATATGATTCTTGAAAAGGTTTCCTAAAGTGTAGACAATTTTCGCTTCAGCAACCGGCTAAAGTTCCGTCTTCAGTTTTCTGGTGCCATCTTGCATGTGGGACGTGTACCGATGCTTTTAATCGGTTCTTCAAAGTAAAAAGTAAATCAACCTGATCTCTCAACATAGAGCGTCCTCCATGATGATGATGAGGCGAAGAGTTTTTGCTGGAAGCTCCTCCCACACACAGCGGGAGCTTCTGGTTACGACATTCTTGGACAACTGTCAAGTAGAAACTTTGACATGAATTCGACACGAATTGCATTCGGCGTGAGTGGACAATTAATTGGGATAATCCATCCGCGAGGGTGGTGGTGCGCGGGACACGTGTGCCGACTGTGGCTAGTGATCCGTCCGGATCACGGATAATCCGTGACACCCCTAATAGAAACAGAAACTGCATTCATCAATATCACACCATGGAGTTCCCATCATTTTCTTAGTTTTTCCACAGGTGTAGACAGCTGAGCAATGGGATTCTCTCCATGAGGGAAAAGCAAAATTACAGCGAATCAAAAATGTCCTTATTACAGGAAGATTCTTGCTGTGTCCTCGGCCCCCTCCTCACATCTCTACCTCCGTCTTTGGCGTTGCTGTATGCGAGTGTAAGTAGCAGAGCGTGTCTTTAATTATTCACCCATGACAGCTTTTAACTTCAGCCCCCCCATCCCGCCTCATGTCGTTCTGCGCTCAGCCCAACTTCCTCTCATCCCTTTTTTTCTGCTGCGTTTCTCCCTTTTCCATTTCTTTTTAACCTCACATCTGCCTCGCTTTTATGCCTGGAACCTTTCATCCTCTCGTGCACCCCACATCAGTATTACCAACCCCTTGTCTGCCACCAGCCCTCCCCATTTACATCTACCCCAGCCCCACTCGGGCTTGACAACTGGGTGTGTCCCCCCCTCCCTCCTTGACTCCTCCGAACCCTCTTCCCGCCACGCCATCCCTTCTCATGTCAGGGGAACCTGTAGGCATCCCAGAGCTACTTTTGATCATTGCGTTTACAGCGATCCCGCACTGCCTCACTCTGCCCCGGGTTGGCAGAAAGTGAAGCAATAAAAAGCAGTAAAGTTGTGTCAAGTCTGCCTGATGTGCGGCAGACAGCTACGGCAAAGCTGCTTAGTGCAAAATTGGCTCGAGCGGCGCCTAGCTACGAGCGGTAAATAAATCTGTTGTTGAGGTCTTTGTGTGCAGCACAACACACACATGCTCCACATCTTAATGATCACACATTTTTATATATTCATACGCAACTGAAGGAAAGAGCGAAAGGAAAATGCAAAGGAGGTGTCAACAATGTAGTCCTTCCTTCTCAGATGCCGGATAGAAATACAGAGAGATGGAATACTTTACTGGCAAATGTATCAATTGCTCCAAACACACAAACTAAATTAAAGTAAGAAGATATTAAAAATATCATAAGTAATAACAAGCGGTTTTCAGAGGACTGTTGCAACAGAACTTTCTTCTTTAGTTGTTACGTCACAAACGAAATGATCAGTTCTTAGAGAGAGGAGACATAAAGGGTTTATATGGAAGTCAAATACAGAAGAGAACGTTTCCATAGCAAGTTTGGAGGCGGGGCATCTGACCACACCCCAGGTGGGTGTGTCCAGACTGGAAAAATCCTTTCCTCTGGATCGACCTTGGGTTTGGTTTGGGGTTTGTCTGGAACCAAAGCTTGTAAACAAAACCACGTGACTAAAGATCTCCTCTGTCATTGGCCAGAAATTATGAGGGCGGGGCAAAACAAATAGAGACAACTAAGCAACTAAGCTTTGTCGTCGTTGTTGGAATAGTTCACTTATTCCAGCTTTGAATGTCATCCATCTTCTTAGCCTCTCGTCCCTTTGGGGGTCAAGGGGTTACTGGAACCTAATTATTGATGAGTGAAGGCGGGGTTCACCCTGGACAAGTCGCCAGTCTGTCACAGGGCCTCAATCACACACCCACACACTCACTTTCACACCTTGGGTCAATTTAGAGTCACCAATTAACCTATGAAGCATGTTTATGGACGGTGGAAGGAAGCTGGTGACCGAAAACCCGCGCATGCACGGGGAGAACATGCAAACTCCACACAGAAAGGTTTCCCGTCTGGGATTCTGGTCCCCCAACCGAAACTTGAACTGGGGCTTTCTTGCTGTGAGGCAAGAGCGTTAACCACTGCGCCGCCGTGTCGTTGACCAACTCTGAGCATCTGTCAGGTACAACATTTTTGTCTGCTACTCTGGAGGCTACAAGGCGTTTTACTGGCAAGACAATGGCTAAGAACGTAGAATGATACATGTTTATAGATTATCAGGAAAACAGTGAGAGGGAATGTATTCATGTTAAAAGTTATTTCAATCAGCCTGCATTCATCTGACCACATGTCAATGAGTTGCTGGGTCTCGTTGTGGATTTATTTGTTTTTAAGAGAACTCTGTCAAGGTAGCATTTAGGGTGACGTCACAGCAGCTCCGACCGCATGGCGCGTGAGACAGAAAAGCATGTCAGAATCGTTTTTAGCAGTGTTAAAATAAACTTTCTAACAGGTCAGTAGTTGGACCTTTACTTTCTGTCTGATAAAACAACAGTCGTTTTACAATCGTCTGCGGCTCATCAGTTCCTTCATTCCTTATCTCTTTACACGACTACGGTGGCCCTTTTGGTCCAGGTGTTCCACTCAGAGTGAACTGGAGCTCTGGATTATCAGGGGAAACAAACTCTGGTTCACTTAAACCATTGTCCAGTCTGAATCCACCTTTTATTTCTAACAAGTGCATAAATGCATAGGTCTGATTCAGAAAAGATTCAACCTGAAGGCCTGGAGGCTACAGATGTGTGACGAGAAGACTGGTGGGACAAATGATCAAAATCTGACCATTTCCTGCAGGAGAAGACCAGACTTGGTGACAGACACTCGAACATGAATAGATAAACTGAACCAGCAGAATGGAGGACCAGACAAGTCAGAACTGAAAAACACTTGTTAACACTGAGGGTAATTAACTAATGAAGAAAGTTGTGGATCATTATTAACTGAAACCAGTCAGACTGAAAACATCACAGAAACAGAATCCTCACAGAGATTAAATTGTTGAATTTAATCCTTGTTGGATCTTGGACGAAATATGAAATTAAAATATCATTAAGAGCAAGTGTGTTAACCTGAAAAGAGTACTTTGGATAATAATCCATCTACCAAACATGCCTAACCCATTCTGGGGTCACCAGGTTGCTGGAGTCTACTCCATCACAGGGTACATCCTGGACAGGTCGCCAGCCGTCAAAGGGCAGAAATATGACCAAACTTAGAATATTTATGCATATTTGTATATTTTGCTGCTTTGTGTCAATCTTTACTGATCCGACTAACTTTTTTATATAAATGTATGCAAGAATGTTTTTTTACATTAAACATACTCGTAAAAAAATCAGGAGAAAAAAAAGCAGTCAAAGACTAACTTTATTTATTTGTTTCAGCTAATTACAGCAAAAGTGATTAAGAAGAATAAAGTTTAAAGACGTACATAATAATACATCAAGTTTTTTGTTGGTTTCCCAAATAAACAACACAAATCAAACAGGTGATGGACTTCCAGGTAATAAATCCCATCTGAACAGCAGATTTCCTTTCACAGAACACAGAGGAAGACATGGTTAAAGAACACGAAAAGAGAAAAAGAAAGAGTTCTGAGGATGGACAGCAGCATGAAGCAGACATAGAATGTCCGATGGGACAGAGGAGTTACACTTTGGATGATTTATAGGACATGCGACATATTACAGCAGCAAATTATGCCAATAAGGAGAGGTGATGACTGCTGGACATAAAACCTCTTATGTGCACACACTTCCACATAACCTTCCTCTGTCTGGTCGGAGATGGAGGTCATGAGGGTGTGGCTAAAGTCATGGTCACTTTATTATCACATTGTGGATCAATGTCACACTTTATAGCACACTTAAAGTTGCTGAAAAGGTGAGCAAAAGAATAACTAGGTTACAGTAAAGGTCACTGTAAGGAAATCTACAAAAAGGATATTTTATTTTAAAAAAACTTGTAATTCTTCAACCATTTATACAATTAACAGGATTCCAGCAGATTCTGGCGTTGGAGCTCCAAAGGCGGGGTTCCCCTTGGACACGCAACTATCCACACTTACACTGTGATAACTTAGATCCATCAATGAACACATGCAGCATGATTCTGGATGGTGGAAGGAAGCTGGAATACCTGGAGAAAACTCACTCATTCATTATGGCGGGGGGCTCGCACTATTTCAGCATGCAAGTCCAAAACAAATACCACATATGTACATATATTCTATACATACATACATACATATATGTATATATATTGTCAAACTCTTCTATTTATGGGCTTAAATAGACAAACTCATAATGGAAAGCAATTTTTTAATTTATTTATACAAATATTTTGAATCAAATTGATACATTTAGATGAATATTTCTGATTACAGCATGATTAAAGTTTCACTGTCATTTTGCCAACGACAGCTTGTTGAATCAGAGTAGTTGTAGTTGTTCAGCGCTGACAACCAAAACGTTGCGTGTCCATTGTGTTTAGGTTCTTTTTGACTGACTGACCTCAGACCAGTCAAAGTCAGGAGTTTGACACTGAACAAGGAAAACTCCACATCTTGCGTTCAGTTTTGTTTTTTGGTCTTAATCTTTTTGAGACACGCATATGCTATTGACAGGATCAAGCTGGTATCTCAAGGAGCTAGTGGTCACACCTGTAATTCCTAATAGGTGGCAGGACCGGTGCGTGCAGAGACAGCGCACGCCGTGCAGGCCCCTGTGCGGGCAGGGCTCGAGTTACGCATACTTATGGACAGCACAGCTGCCTGACTAGGCTCCGTCCCAGCAGTGGGCGCTGCGGCGGGACGGCAGGGTCAATGTCTCCATCAGTAAATGCTCCTTCAGGCCAGAGTGGCCCATCGCGGAACCCGACGCTGTCCACTGCAGATCGGCTCACTGTAGTTAAACACACATGTGCAGTGACGTATGGATCAGAGGATGTTTGATTGGCTGTTCTACATGTGACGTACTCATGGTGAGGGCGGTTATTTTCTCAAGGCATTTTTCAAAATATATTTTTATTTTTGACGTAATGGCCACCCCTGCACTAGGAGAACAAACAAACTCTGCATGGAAAAGTCTCGATTGGGATTTAAACCATCACCTTCTTGCCATCAGGACATCTTTAAAGTCCCACTCCAACTTTACCAGTTCTGGTATCTCCTGTTCGTCTTGGGATCTCTCCCTCATGTCGGAATCCCTAAGGTTTCTTCGTTTTTTCCTGACTCAGGATTTTTAGGAGTTTTTCGTTACAGAGAGGGAGGGTCTAAGGGCGGGATATCCAGTTTATTTAGTCTGTTTAGTCTTTAGTGACTTTTTTCGTGTTTCATGACTATTTTTTGCTTCTGTAAAATTACTTGCATGAAGCCCAATGAGGTACATTTTTTTGTGATTTTGGGCTATATAAATAAAATTGAATTGAAATTGAACTATCTTTCATTTCTATGCCTAAGCCGTTCCCAGCGATTTTTGGTAAAGTTTTTAGCCAAAATCAAAAAGTCTTTGTAATTTTTAAACACATTTCCTGCACAGTGGCAGTAGCTCATTAGAAATACAACTCTGGTTGTGGGCGGGACTGTTTTTTGGCACAGAGCAACCTGGCCCCCCATCCCCATCCCCCTCCCTGTCGATGAGAGCTCTGTTTGTGCGCTCATGCACGAGCTCTGGATGAATCCAGTCGTCCAGTTTCAATATACAGAACGAGTGCTGAACGTTCATCACCTGAGTGAGCGGGCCGGGGGGAACACAGGGGTAGTTGGAGACTTTGGCACGCCCATTTTATCCATCATTAGTCTGAGCGGTTTTAAAATCCTGTTTTCTGATCCAACACAATGTGAAATAATAAATACTCAAAAATGCCATTTTAATCATAAATTACCTTATACAGGTGATCTGTCATGAGAAAAATGCTACAAAACAAAAAACTATTTTCATTGGAGTGGAAGTTAATGTACAAGCTTCATCTTTAATTTGTTACACAAACATTAGACAAAAGAGGAGAGCACATAAAGCTGGTGTGACCATGACTGGGTTCCTTGGTGGCATCATATACCTTAACAAAGGTGTGAAGACGCCACAAATGACAGCTAGTCTTTATTAACTGTTGTTTTGGCCTTTATTGACAGGAGAACGGCATCATGGGAAACAGGTGAACTGACACACTGTAAAATGCAGATAGAACACGACACGCTCAGTTGTCTGTGACTGGATCACATCCACGTGGAAGGAAGGTGTGAATGGTTCTTGACTTCGCTGTTAGATGCTGATACTGATACTGTGTGACACGCAGTAACTGCACAAACACACACACGAACAAGTGAATATAGTCTCTGAAACATAAGGGTCGACAGCGAATGATGTAAATACAACATTATTTATGGAGGAATCCTACCAGTTAAGTCTTATGTACCACCAACAGACAGACACGGAAATGTTTCAGAGGTTTCCATTCAGCACAAAATCAGTTAATCCACACCTGATCAACTTTGAATATGTTATAGTTTCGTACGCAGGTGTCACACTCCAGATCTTGGGACCAGTACTTCAACTAACCTGCCTTTGCAGCTTCTTATGGGTGAACCACAGCTGATCCGGGTTACCAGAGAGGCCTGGGTTTCTGAAAAACAGTCAGGATGGAAACTCTTAAAGGGAACCAAACCCTAAACCAACTTTTTTTGGCTTTTGACCTCCATAAATGGGGCTTTAAAAGTGCTGTCTGTTGGTCAATGCCAACATTCTGATTAATTAAAATAAACTTGTTTAATTCTGGAAAATAGAGCCAAAAACCATCTGTGTGCTGCCCCCTACAGGTTGATTACAGTTGAATTTTGTGATTGGCCAAATCATACTAGTAATGATAACAGTCCTACCCCCAAGCCCCACCCCTTCTGACTGGATTTTCAAATTTCAGCTGTGGGTGGAGCCAGCCTCCAACTTCCCTGTTTGGTGACCCTTTAAGGTTCTGAGTCCATCGCTGTTGGGTCGTCCAAACACACCTGGTCCAGGATAAGGAGCTTCAATGTCAGGTTGGTTGGAAAACATGGAGGACACCGGTCCTCGAGGACTGACTTTGGACAACCCTGGCCTCAAAGATAATTTAAATCTCAACGCAAGTGTCCAAATTGTGAAGAAAAGAATGAATGGGGAAGTTCGTATAAGTTTTTTTTTTTTATTCCTGTTAGGTTGTTGTAAAAAACAAATGTAACCACAGAGTTTTAAAAAGAAGTATTTAGTGCAAAGCTGTGTGCTTATCTGAAAAGTTGACATGAATGATGCATGACTTTATTTATAGTGCCGAACTTTCATTTGTGAATGGGCCGTTCTGTGTTCACCGTCAGCTAAGGAGAATATGCCCCTAAATGTAACATGATTCATTACATCACTTTACTGTTCTCGGGCAAAACACTTGACTTTATTTGCTTGAGTGGATCTGCTCAGGTGGATTTGTGGTCGTACCTGGAAGCTGCCAGGTATGAATATCAAACTTGATTTATCCAAATTAAAGCTTAAGAAAAGAATAACAATACGTGTCTTTTTATCCGGTGGTTTGCTAATCGTACCGCATCACAATATTTGTATCTAAGGCTCAAAATATATATATTTTTTTAACACGTAATTGTTAAAGTGAGGGTAAAAATGATTAACATCTGACAGCCCATCTGATAGAAATGGATCTCTTTTTACAAAAGTAGATCAGATGAAGATCATTCCTGAAGATGAAGAGCATGACACTGTCAGTGAAAAGGGTTACACACTGCTCATTCAAGCCTTTTTTTGTCTTCATCGCTCTGACTTCTTTTCTCTTGTCAAGTCATTATGTAAGTGAGCCATTAAGCTGTCAGGAGTTATTGCTCTTCTTTGCAAGACTGAAAGGGTCCAATTTACCACTCCATCCTCCGACTTTATTCTCCTCCAGTCATGTGTCCGAGTTCCACCTTTTATACTTTTTGCACCAGGCCTAATTTTTTTTGTACTGCAAATTGCTTTTTGTCCGTGAAATCGAAGGTAATGATGGAAGATTGTGGTAATCAATGAACATGGAACAATCGTACCTTTAAGAGCTGGTGGTGTTACCAACATGAATGTGTCTTAAACTTACCCTATCCAACCAATAAGAGATGGGGCGCCCTATCCTGGTACTCCAGATCTAACACCTGCCTGTTTAACAGTTCTCTCTGTTTTCTGATTATTAGCTGACTCAGATTGTCTGAACTCACCAGATCAAGGTAATCCACTGCAAGAAGAGCAATAAAAGCTGGAAAGCAGACAGAGTGGTAGATCTTGAGGACCAGGGTTATTTAGTCAATCTGATATGATCATCGGTTCAAGACCTAAATACGGCAGGGGAGGAAAGTATTTGGGCAGCCACCAATTGTGCGAGAACCAAAAAAAAAAAAAAAGAATTCATCTGTAATTCTCGACTGTGAGAGAAAAATCTAGAAAATCATCTTGTCTGGTTTTTAAATAATATATTAACCAATTGTGGTGGAAAAAAGTATTTGTTCAGTAACAAAAGTTTAACTAAATACTTTGTTATATACGCTTTATTGGCACTGAACAATTACAAGGTTTTCCCAAACTGTTCCTGGAATTTGATTTATTCCTCCATCAGATCTCCTCTACAGCAATAATGTTTGGTCCATTCCTCCACACAGATCTCCTCTTCAGCAATAATGTTTTGGTCCATTCCTCCATGCAGATCTCCTCTGCAGCAGTAATGTTTGGTCCATTCCTCCATGCAGATCTCCTCTGCAGCAGTAATGTTTGGTCCATTCCTACATCAGATCTCCTCTACAGCAGTAATGTTTGGTCCATTCCTACATCAGATCTCCTCTACAGCAGAAATGTTTTGGTCCATTCCTCCATGCAGATCTCCTCTAGAGCAGAGATGTTTTGGGACTGTCGCTGAGCAACACTGACTTTCAACTCCCTCCAAAGATTTTCTATGGATTTAAGATCAGGAGACTGGTTATTCCACTGCAGGACCTTCACATGTTTCTTACAGAGCCACTCCTTAGTTACCTGAGCATTGCGTTTTGGATTGTTGGAATGCTGAAAGATCTGGCCTCGTTTGATCTTCAGTGCTGATGGAAGGAGGTTTTCACTCTAAATCTGACCACACATGGCCCCATGCATTCTTTCCTTTTCACAGATCAGTCGTCCTGATCCATTTGCTGTAAACATCCCCAAATCATGATGTTTCCACCCCCATGCTTTACAGTAGGTATGGTGTTCTTTGGATACAACTCAGCATTCTTTCTCTTCCAAACAGTAGAGTTCTTACCAAAAAGATCTATTGTGGTTTCCTCTGACTAAAGGGCATTATCCCAATCCTCTTCTGGATCACCCTGATGATCTCTAGAAACTTTAGCCGGGCTGCACAGGTACTAGCTTTAGCAGGGGGACACGTCTGGCACTGCTGGGTTTGTAGAGTGTTACTTTGGTTCCACCTCTCTTCAGGTCATTCACTAGATCCCCCTGTGGGGTTCTGGGATTTTTTGACCCCACAGGGTAAGATCTTGCAGGGGAGCCCCAGATGGCGGGGGGTTCTCGTGGTCGTATGTCTTCCATTTCCTAATAATTACAGATTCACTCTTCCCAGTCTGGTGCAGGTCAACAGATTTGTTTCTGGTGCCCTTCGACAGCTCTTTGGTGGAGTTTGGAGTGCGACTGTTTCAGGTCGTGGACAGGTGACTCTGTTCAAACAGGTGCCATTCATACAGGTGACGAGTGGAGGAGAGAGGATCCTCTTACAGAAGAAGTTACAGGTCTGTGCAGACAAAAATCTTTCTCATTTAGTTGATCAAATACTTAGTTTAAACCATAATTAATAAATTCTTAAAAAATGTAGATTTTCTGGATCATTGTCCCCCTCATCTAGTGTCTCATAGTTGAAGTATATCTATGCTAATAATTAAAAGCCTTTATTTTCTTTTTAAGTGGGAGAACTTGCACAGTTGGTGGCTGACTGAATGCTTATTTGTTCTTCTATACACCTAAATACGTCATAGCTAAAGAATACAGTGGATTTCCTTGACTTTTCCTCCCTTTTTCCCTGTGAGACTTCCCCTCCCTCCTGCCATTTTTTCTGGCTTCATTCTTAGTTTATTCTGCTCCAGCTCTCCCTGCTCTCTCCAATAGTAATCCCTAAATCTTCTAGAGTTCACCGCTGCCTTAGCTGCTGTGTGTTTTGGCAGGTCACAGGGACCCTCCCTGCTCCAACCATCATCTGCTCTGCGCCGCGTGGAGGGGCGCCCAGTGTTCGCTGTCTCTAACTCACACAGTCACCACAAACGCACAAAGGTTGTATTCTCTCAACACAGTTTCACTTAAGACCCCAGAATGACCCCTGTCAGCTGTCGTTTGTCACTGTGCCGCTTTGGCAAAGGATCATGGGTTATGTGGTTTTTCCAAGGATGTAATAAAAATCAGACTCAGAGAAGAAGAGAGGGATTTATATGAAAAACCTCAAACTTTACAACTTTGAGCTTCAGCCACTCGACAGATTAGTGCTGGAACATCACTTTGACTAAAAGCACAAGTCAAAACTTATTTTAAATCATAAATGGATGCTTTGTTGCGTAGTTAACCACAACTCACATAACAGGTATGCTAATTTCTTCGTCCTCATTTTCCACTATATCTGAGAAAGCAGCTTGTAAACAACAAAAGTCTGGCTGGTTGTCACGCTTGGCAGCTACTGAGTGACAGCCAAAAGATGGCGTTGCCATGGAAACATTGCTGTCAGTACTTGTGGTGATTGGAGAGCATGCTATGTGTCCCCTAAATGAGTTAATTAGCATGCGCATGAATAACCTGGTTATGGTGTGAGCTTGTGAGGATTCTGCTCTGCTCTTTTCATCACTGTTACACGAATATCTCAAATAAAGTCTGACTTCTAATTGTTATTTTAAAGTAAATAGACGCACAGGAAACCATTTGAGAGATGGATCCGGTCAGAATAGATGTTAAAGTAAAATGTTTTCTGTTTTAACAGACAGAAACGAAAACCTGACATGATCTCTACTGTGCCGCGTTCCTATGTTACTATGTTGTAATTTCATGTTTCTTTTTAAACACTACCCTGTGTTCTGCATCCTGATTGGCTGTAGACATTTGTCAATCAAACATCTCCTGTACAGAATGTGTAAAGCTTTGTTTTTATTCTATAAAACTGAAATTATTTTACTATGAAGGTTTAAACTTTGACAGTTTAAAGAAATGTCTGTCTTAGAAAATAAATGTATAAAGTGTGTCGTGAGGAGTTGTCCTTCCTCAACTGTAAACCTACTGTGTGTGTTTCATCGATAGCAGGCTGTTTTTAGAACGCAACCCCTCTAATAAACGAGGGAACTCGGGGGACTGCTTCATATTTTTTCACTGCTTTTCCACCCGACACACTTGATTCTCATCAAGGCCTTAAAGGTTTATTTAAGCAGTCAGGTTAAAAAGGTAAACTGCAATCAGTTGTCACTTCTGCGTGCAAAGTTTGTTCTTGACATTTGACTCCTGCAGGAGCGTTGGGTTGCTGTCACAGCTGCACTTGGGAACTTTTTGATGGTTTCCCCCTGTGTCCATCCCCTTAATGATAAATGTCAAGTAGGAAGGCATTGGGTCCAATTTGAGCTATTTGGTATGACCCAATAACGCATTTAAACTGGTGAAACGATGTACACTTGTATAGTAATTTACAACCCAAAGTGCTTAAAAGTCACAGTCCCGTTCAGCCATCCTCCACTGCCAGACTGTCAGGACTCAGATCTCTGATCACCAAAGCGCTGCACAGAGCCTCACTCAGTGTGAAGTATTGTTTGTGCCACCCTGCTCGCATTACTGAGCGTTTCTATCTGACCTGATCTTCTGTTTCTGACCCTGCTTTGTCTCTGATTGCTTGCCGCCTGCCCCGACCCTCGTCTGGACTCTGACATCTCTACTCTCTTCTTGGATGATCCCCTGCTTGTGATGACCTCTGCCTGTCTGGTCCTGGTTTAGCTTTGTGGACTTTTAGCTGTGTTTAGTTCCTGTCTAAACTAATGAACCTGCTGCACGTGGTGTCTCTGTGGGGTTTGGGGCTGGATGTGGTTTTCTGTTCACCTGTTTGCTTTCACCTTTCTGTCTTACAGGTTGATTTCCTTTCTCTTTTCACCTGGTCTTTCTGCCTTCTTATTGGACGCACCTGTGTTTGATTGTTTTGTTTCGCTTATTAGCTGCCTGTCCTCCTCTGTTTGTTGCCAGATGGTTTTGTGTGCTTCCTGAGTACTACGAGCTTTCCAGCCTTTCGAGCTAAAGAAAAAGAATAAAAAGACTTTCTCATTTGAACACCCTGCTTCTGCGCCTGTGTCCTCATCCCGACCCTGACATTCTCCCCGTTTGGGACACGAATATTGGCACCAACCTATAACCCAAAGGAGCAAAGGACACGCTCTTATGAGCAGAGGTCAACCGGTCTACATCACAGCACCTCTCAGACCAAGGATGGACACTACAACATGACATTGACTTGGTCTTGTAGGTAGAAAACATAGTGGATAATTGGACCCAAAGACCAGGATTCACCAACACTGAAGTCCACTTTAGACATCGTGAACTTTAGGAGATACGTTAGAGTTCCTACAGGAATTGAGAGGCAAGATGTAAAACTTAAATGAAGTTCATTCTAACCATTACCAAACAATTCATCAATTAGTTTATATCTATTCCTACAATCCAACCAGATCAATCAGTCCGAGTACTGAATTGACCTTTACCATTAAAATTCATTTCATAATGAGATCAAATGGATTACCAATATTGGAAAATACAGTTTAGATTGAGACATGGTAGCTTTATTTTTACCATAATATAATAAAAGGCCATCAGCAAAAAACACAAGGATGGTTGACACATGGAAATTCTCAATGAAAACTCCAAACTCAGCAGAAACTTATTTGATGAACAAGTCGACAAACGTGATTAATACTGAATCTTACGACATCACTGGGTTAATAAAGAAAGTTTTTCACTGTTGAAAAATACTGCGAGTTATCTCAGAGATGTCTGACAGTAAATCTAATGATGTAAGCTGCTGACTGCTCCAGCAAGAGGGCTGCAGACAGAACAGATTGCCTGATTTTTAGACAAGGCCTCCAGCAACAAACTGTGATTTTTCTCCTCGGAGATAAAGACGGACCCTCTGACTGTTTGGATCCTCGATGTGACAGACAAATGAGTCATCGCTGTCCCAGCGCTGGCAGGCTGTTGAAACCAAATAGTGGAGACGCAGAACACGAGCAGGAGGACGGAAAGGACGGCTGGGACTGGAGAAAACAAGTCTCACGGATGTTTCACAGCTTTGATCTTCATACATGAATCGCTGAAAACACTTGAACCAGGTCACCCCCCAACCCCGCCCCATTAATGTTTCTGCAAACAATGAAGTGCTTTAAACTTTCAGTATATCACTTAATGTTTTTTTTTTTATTTACAAGAGTTTAAAACTTAAATGTTAAAACTCACTCATTCAAGATGGTTCCACAGATAGACCAATCGATTTAAAGTCATTTGGATGTTCTATTTGTTTTCAAATCCAGGATGAAGGATGACCCCACGTTACCGAGGTAAAATGTGTTTTTTTGTTTTAATAACAGAACAGACAGACGGCTGGTTCCAAGCGCAGCAGGTTTATTAACCCTTAAACACCAGAGCTCCAGTATTTATGTTCTTTGATACACTTTTTACCGCTTTTCTCCTTAAGAATCTACTGGAATTACGTTGATTGAACTTAAACATTAAATAAATTGTAATATTTTACTCTCCGTAAAAATAAATGTTTTAAGTTAGAAATGAGCGCAAGATAACATTATAATAAAATGATCTGACCCGCGCTCTAAATAAACTCACATTTTCAATTTGTTAAAAAAAAAAAAAAATCCATCAGTTTTGTCCACATTTATTCGCATATGCAGTATTGAGGATGTTCATCTCATTATGTCTGCAAGTTTTCTGCATGAGAGCGCATATGTGTGAATACGACCATGTGCACCCGTGTGTTTTCTCTGAGCCTCAGGGCCAGGCAGCCGCGGAGAGAAATCCCACATGGCCTCTCCCTCACAAAGCCCCTCCCCGTCCGCGCCGCCTCCCTCCTTCCCCTCTTCCTAATTTACCCCCTGTGAAGCTACCTCTCTTCCTCCTCTCATGCGTCTCCACCTTCCCCCGTCACCCCTCCTTTTGCCCTCTTTTTGCCATGACACTGTGAATTAATCAGAAATTAATGCAGATGATGCATTCACTGTCTCACAGAGGCTTTCATGCTGTGGGTGGATATTAAGATGACAGCAACACAGACGACAAAAGTGATGGAAAGCTTTTAACAAGTCTGTTTTAGGTGTTTAACTTCCGCATACGCATGCAGTTTCATTTGTACCCCTATTCCTGTATTCTCTTACATTTCTTGTTTTGTTAAAGCTAGCATGAATATAGAAGTAAGATTAAACAGCTCTTGGCATTAGTGATGTGGAAAAAACGTATATCACAATATAAATTATTTTATATCACAATAATGATAAATATTACAATATAAGCCAATAAAGTATATTTTCATTTATTAAAAAAAAACTCTCTCTAGTTTTACTTTGAAAACAGGAAGCTTTGCTGACACTTTATTTTGAAGATTTGTTTACTTCTTGTGACAGTAGCACCGCTTATTCAGCTTTGGTTTCGTTCATAAATTAAAATTCAACATGATTCTGTATTTGAAAGTAGCTTACTCCTGACTTCCTTCTGCTGTGATGTAGCTGGTGAAGTCAAAAGGTCCAGGTATACATTTAGAATTAGCAGGAGGTGTATTTTTAATCTTTAAAAAAAATCTTAATGTGCTTTGGAGCAGGGGTGGGCCATCTTCTCCATATCGATCAATAAATAGATAGATATAGATATAATATCACTCATGCATTCATAATCCTTTTATCAGAATTAAAACAGTTTATGAAATAAAAATAACTAAATATTTCTTTTTGACCTTCACAGAAATTAGTCCAGAAAAAAATACTAACAAATTTCAAAAATATAATCAACATCCTGTCCTTTGTTATGAGAGGTTGCCTTATTTCTTTATCTCGTTTCTCCTCGTCTTCTTTTTTAATTGTCTAATTTTATTTTTTATTTGGTACCAGACGCTTTTGACCTTTGTTGTCAATCTTTCAGGCATTTTGGCAAACTTCTCCACCAAAAGTGTCCATTAAACCAATTCTCACCTCAACACATTTTGTGTTCTCCATTTTTATTTGGCCGTTTCACACAAACATTAATTTAAAGACATGTATGCATTATATATATATATATATATGTATTAAAATATGTGTTACATAATGTCACGGTATGACTGACTCAAAATAATTTATAGAGTAGATTTCACCTCCTCACTACGGTGGCCGGGAAGTGCAAAACAATAATACATTTACCCAAACACATTTACAAGTTCATCAAAACACTTTTACAAATTTCTAAAAACACATTTACAAATTTATTAAAACACATTTACAAATATATAAAAACACATTTACAAGTTGACCACCGTACCTCCCCCATCCGTCCATTTAATTTGGGAGAGACCCACAGTTGAAATGATCCCCCTACCGTGTGCAGCCACAGGGGGCGCTAATTTGCTGGTGTTATTGAAAACCAGCACAGTTTTTTTTTTTTTTTCCAATTGCCGGCCGGGCGACAGCCCAAACTATCCGGACCTAAGCCCAAGTCCAATTCTTTTGTCTTCTGCTGCATCTGGACTCCAGTGCAGCCCTCTGTCTCCGCCCACAATTGTGAAGTCATTTTTCCCTCGCGCAGAGAAAGATGCTCTGCCAGCAGGTCCACAGTCTCCACAAGCGTACACGACCAAAATGTCGCGCCCAAAGTCACTCGTGCCCAAGGCAGAAACTTGCGCACGCGGAAGTAGACAGTCTCTCACTGGGACTGGAATTGACCATGAGGAATGTTTGTGTGGAGATGTTTTGTTTCTGCGTGGAGTTTTGACGAATAAAAAACACCTTAAGGTCAGCAGAGCTGCACACATGGAGACGCGGCAGAGAGGATTTGATTGATAAGGTCTCCAGCCAATCAGGACACAGAGCAGGCTGCGCTCTTTAAATTTATTTTATTTATTTATTTAACATTTGAAATAAAAGACAAAACCTTGCAGCAGAATTGCTCTGAAAGAATCAGCAAGACCAAAAGGTGATCAACATTCTATGGGTCTCAATCTCTGAGGCCAGATGGGGTAAAAAAAAAGATGCCTCTCTGATATTGTTCAGCGGGCTGGACTAAACGTGGGGGTGGGCCGGAACTGGCCCGCGGGTCATAGTTTGCCCGTGTCTGCTTTAGAGGGGTGGCTGATAAGAATCTATTTTATTGTAGACATCATTTTAATGTTATGGCCGATGATGACAAGATCAGTAACGATGATGACAAGATCAGTTATTCCTTATAAGAAATGTCACCCCAACATGCTTCCACGAAAAAACCCAGTATGAAAAACGGTCTGACTGCTTTTGTTTATTTCTACCTTGAAGTGCTTTTCCCTAAAGCGACCTCTGCAGTTCATCCATGTGGACCCTCGCTCAGATACTTTGGACATCATTTTATCCAGACTGTTGACAGAAAACTTTATTTACTGCTTTCTTTTAGATGAATAATAGGATGGATAAATAACTTGTAGCATGACTGCTGGGATGCAGAATTTTCCCAGAATTGACTGGGAGCAGCTCAGCTTCAACTCAAAACATCTGTTGATGCAAATGTGATCTTATTACTGTTTTGCATTTTTGTTCTTTGCCTAACTTACATTTAACTATGTATATATTTAAACAGGCTGCATGGTGGTGCAGTGGTTCACGCTTTCATTTCACAGGGAGAAAGTACTGGTTCAAATCCCAGCTAGGATCTTTGTGTGTAGAGTTTGCATGTTCTCCCTGTGCATACGAGAGTTTTCTCCAAACACTCTGGCTTCCTCCCACTGACCAAAAACTTGCTTCAAAGGTTGATTGCTCTAAAATTGTGTGTATTGTAGTATTAGTGCCCTCAAAGATTTATGTTGGCACCATGACCGGGTTGGAAGAGAGAAATTATCCACAGGTTGTTTGATATGATCCATATAAATTTGGGGAAGAAGCTGAGAAGAACTTTGGAGACAGGACTACTGACATCTGTACTCTGATTACTAAACGATCTAAGAGAGGAAAACGAAGAGTTTAAAAAAAGGTAAAATATTGTTCAATTTTCTATTACTTTTGGTAGGGCTGCGTTTGATTATTTATGCAATATTGTGTTAAACAGCGTCCAGGTGTCAACTTTTACAAACCTGTAAACCTGAAATAACTTTACCATTTTGTCTGACGTGGAGGGTCTATTTCCGCAAAAAGACGACAAACAAAAACCCTCCAGTGATAAGCCATGAGTTTGTCATCCAGAATCATGCATATATTGTTTATTTTAATATTGTATTTATTTTTACCTGTACAAACCACAGTCTGTTCTTCAGACAGAGCATGTCTTAAAATATATATATATATATATACATATATTAATGTTGTGATCAATGAGTGATTATAACTGTTTGTGTTGTGAGTCCATTCAATAATGTTGGAAGTTTTAAGCTGTTTTTCTTTGTCTGACTTCTTTCATCCTGTCTATTTTTGTGTACACATGAACATGTGTCACATTGTAATCCGCCACCTGCAGAGTGCAGAAAGGGGTTATGGGTAATGTGGAAACTGCTGTTTGATTGATTAGCCAATCAGAGCTGCACAAAGGATTTCATTAACAAAAGACACAAATCAGCAATCATCCACACACGCTCGCTCATCAACACTTGTCAGAACAGGCGCACGCATCCTGCAGAAAACACACACTTATTCACACCTGCGAGCACCCCACCACCACCCCCACCGACGCCCCAACACATCAGCGAAGGGAGGTGGCGCGTGACATCAGTGGCCTCGTGTTATCACAAAGTCAGCAGTAATACTGAGGCCATTTCATCAGGAGCATGCGGGGTCGCAGGGTGACTTGCGGGAGAAATCGCTTTGGCTGAATCAAAAGTGAGGCAGCATTGATTCTTTCCTTGAACACTCGGCCTGCTTCTCAATCACTCTGCCTTTGATGAAGAGTGGAGCCATTTGATGGCGAGGGGATAAGGAGGGAAAATCAAGCAGCAGAATTAGGGTTTTTTTTGAGTAAATTAGTTTTAATGCCCCTTGAGCCCTCTGCTCCGTTCTGATCTCCATGCCTTTAAAAAGGGGGACAGATGCGGAAACACACAGAGAGCCATGGCAGCACACAAAGCCTGGTAATGGGCTATACTTTTTCATTAGCGAGACAGGACGGTTATTTTTGCTAAAGCTTTGTCATTATTGACTGAAATAATACGATACGTAGACACACACATTATTTGCATCCCTGAGCAAAGTTATTGTTATTGGGAAAGGGGGATAATGCGATTATGATGGTCATATCAACACTGCCGGAGGCAAGATATAGTCTGAGAGCTTGCATGTGTGTGTGTGTGTGTGCGAGTGGCAAGGAGTGTGCATCTGTGTGAGCACTGCCATCTCCCCGGCACGCCTTTGTCTAATTGGCTGTTTCTACCCCTGGAATCCATTTTAAATGGTTACCAAGGTTACAGCTTCCATTGTCTCCATCGTTACATTGTCAGAAGCATGTCAGCTCGCACACATGTGTGCACACCAACACATGTACAAATTGGGGGATGTGGCACACGTGTGAGCGTTTCACTCCTGGTTAATTAGATCCATCTATTAGCTGTACATCCACTAATTAAAGCTGAGCCGAGACACGACTTAAAGAAAGCTATCTACATGAGACATATGGAGGCGAGAATCTGCACCGTGGACATTCCAGTACAGATGGTTCAGCATCAGAGAGGGTCAATGCCATTCTTTTGGTGTTCGAAAAACGAACGCCTGGTTCACACTGGACGTGAAATGGTGGCTGCTTCCGTTTAGCACCCTTGTTAACCAAGGGCCACATAACTGTTTTCTGTTTGATGTGGTGCCAGGGATGGTTTGTAGGCTAATAGAAAATGTGCGACAATCATAGCCTAAACGTAAACATTTACAGTTTTACAGAAAGCCACGCATAGCCACCTTTAAGATAATTCAGTTCTGTAATCTTCATAAAACCAAAATATAAAAACAACCACGTATATAGCCTTATATATATAGACTTTATATATATAGACTTTATATATATAGACGTATATGCTTGTGTTAATGCTGTAAGTAGAATTTGCCAGCTGAAGATGCTTGTGCTGATAGCTAAAAATCCCGAAATTGATATCTAGTAACACTGAAGCTAATAGCTAAAAACACTGAAGCTGATAGCTTGCCAAAATACTAATGAAATGCTGAATTAGTTTAAAAAACAAAAAAATCAAAATTAGCCAAAATGGCGAGCATGTAGCTGAAATATTACCTAAATGCCAAATTATCCTAAAAACTGGTAAAATGTGTAATTTAGGCAAAACAGCTAGCATAAAGCTAAAATATTAGCTAAACTCCAAATTAGCTTAAAGATATTTTTTTTAAAAAAAGCCTACGTTTGCCAAAACAGCTTGCATGTAGCTGAAATATTAACTAAACTCCAAAAAAGTATTTTGAAAAAATGGTAAAATGTATATTTTAGCCAAAACAGCTAGCATAAAGCTAAAACAATAGCTAAGTTCCAAATTAGCCCAGAAAACTGAAAAAAATCTAATCGTTTGTAACTGCCTTAAAAGAGCCATTTTGGTAGCTGAATGAGCTAAACAGCTGAAAGAGCTGAAGAGCTAAGGATGTCCAATAAAACACATGGAAGAAAAAAAAAACAGTAAAGAAATAAAGATAATGTGATTTAGAATTAAATCAATAAATATTGCTGTATATCCTCTCCCATCGTAGTTCAGACTGTACAAAGTTGGAAAAAAAACTCTCGTTCTATGTGGTTCTCGATCAACGTTTCTGATAATGTGTGGGGGGCCGGGCCAAATGTGGAGGCGGGCCGCAGTTTTGGGAGCCCCAGTGTACTTCACAGCAAATCTGAGAAAATCTGCTTTATTTTCAAAATATAACACATTTTTCACAATAAAACACCGCAATTGATAAATGCAATCATGTTTTTGTATCTAAGCAGACTGTAGACATGGAAATAAACACACAATCTCAACACACACACACACTTCTCTCTGTGGGTCTCAACACAGAGACATTAAAGAAGTGTGGGCCTACTAACTACTTGCTTTTTCTTAGCAGAAACATGAGGTAATATTTTTAGGTCATTAACTTACCCATGATGGCAAAAACAAAAAAAAGTTCAAGCGCCTGTCGACCTTGTGGAAAAATGCGCGTCTGGTGTGAACTCATGAGAGCAGACAGCGCGAGCACTCCGCTCCGCACCGCTTCCACGTCCAGTATGAACCTGGCGTACCAAAGGTACCAAATCAGGTTTTAGAACAAACACACAGAAAAACTGAAAACTTACGACAGAAATGTTAAGGCTCTGTAAATGTTCACCATATTTTGTCATCTCTGCTGAAAAGAGGTGACCTCATGCAGCTGCGAGCAGAAAAAGTACCTACAGAAGAAAAAGGTGAACCCAGCGTGACAAGAAAAGGCAAGATTTCACATTTAAGTCAGGCATTCTTCACTTTTGTTTGCGGCGAGAGCCGAGGTCTCCGAGTTGGCTTTTAAGACGTTATGCCTGAAATTCTGATGTTGATAAATGGAATGGAGGCCCGCTGTGAAGCTTTTCTGTCCACGGACCCCCTGCCCCTCCCTCACAATCCTACCTTCTGACGCTGGATGAATGAAAAAAAACTGAGCGAGCGGCAGAGGGACAGAGCTGATCAAATATACCGCAAGGAAGGAAGGAGATGAAGCAACACAAACACAGGTTTGGAGAGAGGAGTTCCTCTGATGGTCAGTCCACTCATCAAAATGGTTAATATTAGATGTTTCTGCATAAAAGACTTTAAAGGAAGACTGCATAATTATCACAATTACATCATAAACATAATGTGCTAAAAATTAAGAGGCTTGAATATGTTATGGGGCAAACTAAATAATTAACAAAGCCCCATTAAGTCATTTCTCAAGAGTTTCTCCTGACTATTAATGGCTTGGCTGGTTTTTTGGGATGCATTAGGACACACTGTAATCAAATACGTTCATTCTGCTAAGAAGAAAAAAAACACTGATTCTGCACCACGTTTCACATGGGTGGAAATTTTATGCAGGCTGTGCATAGACAGAGTGGTTGAAAATGGATTGGGGGGGTCAGCAGGGCACTGTCACCCAGCTGTTTGCTGCATGAAAGCACATTCAGGTGTCAATCTCCTGCAGGAGTTGGAAAGCTCAGCGGGATGCCACTTATTTTTTTAGCCTCAGCAGTCCCTGCCTCCTGCACTGCTGTGGGCTCTCCAGCGTCAGATTCATCCCTCGGAATCAATCAAAACTGCTTTTAGTGCGGCTCTACTTAGAAATGCTTTTTATGAAATTTGAATTGGAACTCAATAAAACTTCCCAGAGGTTGTGGTTTTTAGCATTTTATTAATCTGATTCCAAAGTGGCTACTTAAGATGCGTTTACACTTAGGGCTGGGGATTGATGATAATTTCCAGAAGCGATTCGATTCACAAGAGCCTGAATTGATTCGATCCCGATTTCTATTCTTAAATTCAATTCAATTCAATTTTGAGTTTAAAGATTTATACATATTTGTTTAAAATAAATTAATAATCCACTATATGTTTTGAATATATTTATTTTACTCTGATACAGTTCAAATAGTTTCAAATGTATCAGTGAAATAATGAGATTGTTAATATCATACAGTTTTAGATGGATTTTCTAAAGGAGAAGTTCTAACAGAAATGATGAGATATTTAACATTATAAACATTGTTCTGCTTCTCCTGGAGGGCGTTTCAGTTTGGCCACAAGGTGACTATTGCACTATAGCGTTATGTCATATTTTAGAAGAAGAAAATGCATGACACAAATGGTTACTTTAAAAATATATATTTTAAAAGACTTTGGAAAGTTCATGTCTGTAAGTTTATAAAGATGTTCATTTAGTCAGCAATGTATGTTTAGGTCCACCGAGAGTTAGCATTAGCCGTCCTATGCGGAATCTCATTACATGTTAGCATCAAGTTAGCTGACTTTTGCATTGTGTGCTAAATCAATCTAAACTTCTCTGATTTAATTATTGATTTGTTAAGCTTAAATGGATTCTATCGATTTTATGAACCAAGCCAATTCCCACTGGACTACATGAGCAAAACCAGAATTATTCTATACATTGTAAAGACCCCCCACCCCCACTTCTACTATCACTACTGTTGGTAACCAGCAATGGAGGTGCATTAATCACATTTTTACTAATTTTTTAATGATTGGAGTCATGGTTATATCCTATCAGGAGTGCCCCAAGGCTCCATCTTTGGCCCACTCCTCTTTATCATTTACCTCCTCTCTCTCTGCAATATTTTCAGGAAATTTAATGTACAATTCAATTGTTATGCTGATGACACATAGCTTTATTTATCAACTACACTCAACTCTGCACCCTCCCACCACCACCCTAACAACTTGGTTATCTGAAGTTTGATTATGGTTCTCATCTAATTCATCACAACCTAATAGTAACAACAGTGAGGTTCTCCTTGTTGGCCCTAAATCTACCTTACCCTCTCTATTGACAATTCACTGGTGTCCTTCTCCTTTGAAGTAGAAAGCCTTGGCATCATCCTTGACAGCTTCCTATCATTTCACTCATGTCAGTGATATCTTGGTCATTGTTCTATCATCTACCCAACATCAACCGTCTTCGTGCCTCCCTCACTCCCCACACCCCTTTTCTTATGGTTCACCACCTTGTCACTTCTCACTTGGACTTCTGCAACTCCCTCCTCTTCAGCCTCTCCATAAACTGGTTCAGAACTCTACAGCCTGGACTATTGCCAAAACTCTCCTTTTCCAACACATTACACCTATTCTCCAGCAGTGTCACTGGCTCCCCGTCCATCTGAGAATTTACCACAAAATTCTTCTCTTAACTTTCACAACCATTCACAACCTTGCCCCGTCATACCTGTCCAGCCTGCTGAAGATCACTTCACTGTCCCTCCCCCTGAGATCCTCAACTTCACCTCACCTTTTTGTTCCCTTGCCCCGCCTCAGCACCATGAAACTGGTAGCACCAAACTTTGGAACTCACTCCCACCTGATAAAAGGAACAAGGACTTTCTTGTTTCACTCAAATCGAAACTCAAAACTCATCTGTTTAAAATATCCTATTTAGTGCTGTTTTAACTGTGTGTTGTTTTAAATTGTAACTTTTTTTTTAATTTTATTGCCTTAGAAAGCAAAATCACAGGCAATTTACATATCTGACAAACAGACATAGAAAAAAGAAAAAAAAACAGACCAAAAATAAACAAACACCTTGCATTGAGATTGGGCTAGTGTCCTAATACAGGAAAAACAGATAAAGTGAAATATATATGTATATCGACATGTACATACAAAAAAAACAGTATTCTATTGACAAAATCTCGAATCCTCAGCCATGTGGGCACAGACCAATACGAGTATAGGCAGACAGGTACAGTCCAAATCATTGGAAAAGAGCAGTCACTTGTGTCCATCTTCTTGAAAAAATGTCAATTTTCAACTGCAGTTGTGCTGTCAGCCGTTCCATTGAGTAAACTTGTTTCAGTGTTTGTAACCACTGGCTTACTGTTGGAGGATCTGGTTTGAGCCAGTTCAGAGTGATCATTTTCCTCGCAACCATCAGGAGAATACGCAAAACAAAACACTGGTCCCAAATTTTAACTTATAAATGTAATGTATTATTATTATTATTAATTTGATGAAGTTGTGACCATTGGCAGTATGTTTAGGTCAACCGAGCATTAGCATTAGCCGTCCTGTGGGAAATCCCATTATACATCAGTATCAAGCTAGCTGGCTTATGCTTTAGATCGATCTCTACTATTATAGATCGATTATTGATCTATTAAGCTCAGATCAATTCAGATCAATCAATCGATTTTATCCACCCAGCAAAACAGGCTGTCTACAGGTGGAAAATGGGTAAACCTTAATACGTCCATTTTGGAAATGGCAAATTTTAAGGTGGTAGAATACTCAGTTCAGTTGTGGGAGTAACAACATTAAGGGTATAACAGCGCTACTAATACATTATAAGTTAAATAAAAGAATAATTTAACTGATTACTTCTAACCCTGGAACAGTGCTGTTATAGTGATAGTTACTTAGCCATCCATCTTTTTCTGCTTCATCCGGGACCGGGTCGCGGGGGCAGCAGTCTAAGCAAAGATGCCCAGACTTCCCTCTCCCCGGCCACTTCCTCCAGCTCCTCTGGGGGGACCCCGAGGCGTTCCCAGGCCAGCTGAGAAACATAGTCTCTCCAGCATGTTCTAGGTCTTCCCCGGGGCCTCCGCCCAGAGGGACATGCCCGGAACACCTCTCCAGGGAGGCGTCCAGGAGCCACCTCAACTGGATCCTCTCAATCCGGAGGAGAAGCGGCTCTACTCTGAGCTCTCTCCGGGTGACTGAGCTCCTCACCCTATCTCTAAGGGAACGTCCAGCCACCATCCGGAGAAAACTCATTTCAGCCGCTTGTAGTCGGGATCTCGTTCTTTCAGTCAAGACCCAGAGCTCATGACCATAGGTGAGTCCTGGAATGAAGATCGACAGGTAAGTCGAGAGCTTTTCTTTCTGGCTCAGCTCTTCAAAAGAGGATTCATTTAAAGAACTAATTCAGTCCAAACTCAGCCAGCAAGGCCAAGTGGGCCCCAAATGGTTTACAAGTGGGCAGAAAATGTGGGCCCCAATTGGGTTTGTTCACAGTTTCGATGGTGGCCCCACATGCGTTTGCCCACATTGGCTTAAGTGAACACTCACTAGGTTGGCTCGCTATGCTATCCAGCCGCCTGGTGGACAATAGGTTTTGCTAGCTCAATGCAGCAGAGCCCGATACAACAAAGCTCGCTAGCTCACCATAGAGGAGCAAGCTGGCATGCTACAGTTGGTCTCCCTAGCATCTCCCTTGCGAGCTTAATACAGAGGAGCCGCTAGGATGCTACAATTTACACTCATTGATCTTATCCCACATATATTATTGTATCACCACTTGGTCATTTGCTGGTTCCACTGTCCTTAGACCTCTTGAATCCTGCTACAAAAGAGCTCTGAAGGTCCTGGAGAAGAATCTTCTCTTTTACCATCACTGTCACATTCTTCACAAATACAAACTCCTGAGCTTTGAAAATCTTAAGCAGTTTAAGTCAGCCTGTCTTGTTTATAAAGTCCTACATGGTTCAGCCCCCCCACCATTAAATGAATTCATTAAGCACAAAATCACTCAGAGGCTCCTCCAGAATAACTCGGGCTGTTGTTGGAGGCGACTGTGAGGTCCCATTTAGACGAACCTCCTTCTCACAAAATATATTTTCATTCCAGGGCTCAACCTTCTGGAACAGAATGCCAATAACAATAAGAGAAAGTGAAAAAGTTGTAATTTAAAAAAAAAAACAGCTGAAACTGTGGCTTTTGGAGTCTCAGATCTGCAATCATAAATGACCAGAAGTAAGAAAATTATTACAAAGCTAGCTCAAATTTTAAAAAAAAATGATATATCTGTTCTAATCTTTCTATATTTTATTTGTTTATTTTGTATACTGTATTTTACCTGTGTTTTATAATTGTATGTGTAGTGTTTATCTCTTAAACTATGTTTTATTTCTTTTAACATTAACCTGCCAAGGGACTCCAGGTGGAAATTAGCCTGAGGCTAGAATCTGGCATATTTACATTTGTTTTAATGTTCATTAATATGCATTGTCCCTTTCTCAATATAGTTATATATATGCTACAGAGGAGTTGCAAGCATGCTCCAGAGGAGCTTGCTACAGAAGAGCTCAGTAGCATTCTACAGAGGAGCCGCTAGCATGTTACAACAGAACTCTCTTGCAGGTCACAGCGGAGCTCGCTAGCATGCCACAGATGAGCTGCTAGCACGCTACAGCGGAGCTTGCTAACACGCAATGCATTCCACAGGGCGGCTGGCTAGCGTAGTCACCTGAGTCCTCATGTAAGCCAATGTGGGCAAACGCAGGTGGGACCACACAAACTGTAAACAAACCCAACCATGGCCCAAATTGCCCCACACTTTCAAACCATACACTTTCCCATCGCTGGCTGGGAATGTGAAGTAAGGAAAACAACATTTTAATCAGAGATAAATTCTTAAGATAAAATGATAATAGCCCAGTTTTGTAGAAAAAATTGTGAAAAAATTGTCCAAGGTTACAAACATTACTGGAAAAGTACTAGATAACTGTACCCTTGACACAGTCGGAATCACTAATAACTGTTCCTATAGTTCTGAGTCTCTTGTAGCCTTGTCGAAGTTCCTGGCTGACTGAAATACTCTGCCATGCATTCATGCATTTCTGTGCTAGCAGGACCCTTTTGTCAAACAGAAAATTTCAGCTTTTCCTACAGCTTCTCTAAATGGATTTAGGTCAGGGCCTCACTGTTGGCAAGTTTAAAGTCATCCGTCTTTTTCCCTTGTAGCTATTTTTTATGTTGTCAGATGTTTGCTGAAAGTTGTTCTGAAGAGAAAACTTTTACCTCAAACATAGCTTCCTGTCACTGGGTAACACGTTTTACTTAGCTTTTGTAAATCTCCCATTATTTTTATGCAGTCAGTGTTGGAAGTGGATAAAGGAGAAATGCATAATAGCACCTTCACCATGCTTTACCATAGACCACATGTCAAAGTCAAGGCCCAGGGGCCGGATCTGGCCCTTAGGTTAATTCTAGCCGGCCCTCTAGATCATTTTCTTTTATTATTTTTAGTGGCCCGAAGTTATCTTGCACTAATTTCTAACTTGTGTAATTTTGCTAGAATATATTTTGATGAAGAGCAAAATATTCAGTTATTTAAGGTTAAGTTGATTAATTCTGGAATAATATTCCTTCCATTTTATTATTCCTAATTAAGTTAAAAAGTTACAGTTATAAAGTTTTAAAGATTTTCATTAGCTCATAGGATATTTTTTAATTTAGCTAATATTTCAGCTACATGCTAACTGTTTTAGCTATTTTAGGCTTTTCTCTGTTATTTTTAGGCTATTTTGGAGTTCAGCCAACTTTTCCGCCACATGCTACGTATTTTTGCTAATTTATACTTTTTTAAAAGCATGGGCTGTTTGGAATCAGGTAATAGTTCAGCTTCATGCTAGCTGTTTAAGGCTAATTTAGACTTTTTTACAGTTTTTTTTAGGCTGTTTTAGAATTTAGCTAATATTTACATTTTAGCTGTTTTGGCTAACTTAGACTTTTTCCGTTAGGCTATTTTGAAGTTTAGCCATTTTTTTCAACTACATGCTAGCTGTTTTGGCTCACTTAAGTTTTTTTTAGGCTAACTTGGCATTTAGCCAATATTTTAGCTGGCTGTCAACTTCAGTGTTGGCTTCAGTGATTTCAGCTTAAGATGAAAGCTAGCACTAAGGAGCCAAATTCAGCTTAAAGCTTTAACACTATAATATTATCGCAGGTAATGCTATATATCTAAGCTTAAGTGAAAAAGTTTTACAGTTTTAAAAATTTTGTTTTTGAGTGTTCAAAAAATGTTTATTCTGTTCGGCCCTAAAGTGTGTTTTGGATTCATGCGATTGAGTTTGAAACCCCTGCCATCGACATATTCCCACTTTATTTTCTTTTATTTTTATTTATGTATTTTTTTACCAAAACTTGCATATTATTAAGGGTGCCTTTCTTTGACTGACATGTGGATGGATCCATTCTCTTTCATTTTTTGTTCTGTCTATTTCTTCATATTTAATAATTTGCCATCATTTAAAGGTTGAGCACTGTCTCTGGTTTTCGGTGAGTTCACTAATGAAGGAAATATTTTCAGTTTTATCTCTGTTGGTGGGTGTCACAGAAAGATCCCAGGATGCCATCAAAGCCCTCCTCCAGATCCCATCTTGGCTTTCGGGTTGACAATGTCTTCATCCCTTCTTCCATCATCTGCCAGGTGACCTAACGTGCCACCGCTGTTGGAGACCAAAACATTTTTCTCGGCCCATTTTCATCCTCTGCGTTTCCACTTTAGTTGTCAGCTGGAATGGGAGGGACATAAAAACATTCTGACAGATTACAGGGAAGGAGTGCAGATGGAAACTCTGACAGTCTGCACCTTTTTCTTTCAAAAGCAGCTTGATGAATGTGGAGAATCGTTCAATGTCTCTGCTTACACATTTTACTTTGCAGCCTCGCTCTCACCCTTTTGTATAGATGCCACTTATATGAGCTGCTCTATTCAGGACTACTGGACACGACCCTGTCTTTTAAAGTGTGGTGGGGTGGGGGTGGCAGTCAGTCTGCTGAAAGAGAGGCTACAGGTATTTGCTGCTGTCTGTGTCCTTTTCAGCGCAGGCCCTTTTCAATTCTTCACACTCCATTGCGCTTGTCTCCATTCTCCTTTCACCGAACACAGCAGCAATCAGTCCCCCCCCCTTCTCAAATCACCGTCTGCTTCTGTGAGGGGAGCAAAAATCAATACAACACCAAACAATAGCTTATGAGCCTTAGGCTGCAGTGTGCAGAAAGGTCACTGCTTTACATTATGTATGGTGGTCAGCTAATGGTCAATGTGTGTGCAGATAAATAGACTGTAAGCACCACAACACAGGCGTATGCCTGTCCTCTATGAAACCCACACATATACATAATAGGATGTAAACAAGTGGATGCATATTACCATGTTCCCCATTGAGACCTGTGAGAGTGTTTACAGACCATTACAGCCTTCGACGCTAAATCATTGTTAGTCTCGTGTTGATGTGCTCACATTTTAGACAACCAAGCACGTTTCTTCCTGGAATTGTTCCATGGAACTTTAATTCATGAGAGCTATAGTCAGACTGGTCCACACTCTGAGGGGTTTGATCTTTAGTCAGCATAAACTAATCACATGCAGAACTGTATAAAAATCTGAAAGTCATGACAATTATCAAGGAAAGTGTCATTGAAGTTGGCAGCAGTAAAGTATAAACATGTTATATGAATTGAATAACTCCAAACATCAAATCCTTACATCTAGTTTTCCAGGTGGTTCTGAATGATTACTTTATTTGATGTCACATGATTTCACTTGATGACATACAACCCTTTTCAAGCACACTTGCTGACGTTTTGTTCAGTGACCTTTCAGTAGAGACTAGAAGATTATGAGCTCAAATCCACGGTCAAGTCAAACCAAAAACCCTTAAAAATGGATCTAACGCTTCACTGCTTCACACTCAGCATTAAGGGGACTGATAGGAGGGTTAAACTACCTGATGTTTCCTGAGCCCGGCTGTGTCTGCAGCTCACCACTCCCCCAGAGGACGGGTCGAATGTGGAGAGTAAATTCCCCACATGGTGTTTGACATGATCCACAATGCTCAACACAAGACACTGAAGACCTTTTCACTTCAGTAAAACACTGAAGCAGGAATGGTGTGGTCCAAAAACACATCAATGCATAAACAAATCGGTCATGGAGAACTTTTGATTCCAAGAGGATAAAAAGGAACTTCCACAATAAGATCATTGACATTACAAACAAAAAAAAAAAGTATCACCTAAAGTTTTAGTTTTGAACCTTTAAACTGGCAACAACTAAATAACACACACTCTTTGGCACACTTTGACCGTTTACACAATCACCATGAATCAGCACATTCTGGCACAGAGAAACGGGGTTTTCACACCCGCTTTGCACCATAATGCAACACATTACTGACGTAAAGTAGTAATGGAATAAAGCTGCTTTCCTCTGCCACAGAATCAGCTGATTGAGGTCAACTAAACACTTGACTACTGTAAAGATGCTTTTCTCCACTTCAGAACTCATGGTGTAAAAGGTTAAAGAGTTATGATAGAGATGATGTTAACAGGTTAACTAGACTGTTCATCTCCAGCTACAGAGAAGGAGAAGGATTAAAGAAAGAAATATTCATCATTCAGACATGATAGTGGGAGAACACAGTGACATCATTTGTATGATTGTGTGTGTGTGTGTCTATGACAGTGTTTGTGTGTTCATAAGATTGTGTGTGTCTTTGTATGTATTTGTTTCTCTAAGTGTTATAATTGGTTTATTGTGTGTGCTTTTGTGTTTCAGATTGTTTCTGTGAGTGTGTGACTGTGTTTCTGTGTGAATTTCTAAAAGTTATGATTGCGTTTGTGCATGTGTGTTTTTGTGAAAGTGTGTGTTTCTGAGTTTGTGTGTGTATATGTCTGTGGATGTACCAGTATTTGTATTTCCAGATGTTTTTAACTGTGTGTGTGTGTTTTGTGTTTTCGTGTGTCCAAGTGTGAGTTTCTGAAAGATTGTTTGTTTGTGTTCTTTTGTGCCAGTGTGTCTTTCTGAATTCATGTGTCTAAGACAGTGTGTGTGTGTTTGTATGTATTTGTTTCTCTAATTGGTTTATTGTGTTTTGTTTTTTTGGTGTGTTTTGCGTTTTTGTGTCAAAGTGTTTCTGTGAGTGTGTGACTGTGTTTCTGTCTAAATTTCTGAAGTTTGCGTTGTGTGCATATGTGGGGTTTTGTGTTAGTGTGTGTTTCTGTATGTGTGTGTTGTCTGTATTTTCTGGTGTTTTAATTGGTTTATGTGAGTGTGTTTGGAGTTTTGTGCGTCAAAGTGTTTCTTTAAGTGTTTTTCTGAGTGTGTGTATGTTTGTGTGTGTCTGGGCATATTTGTGGGTGTGTGTGCGTGTGTGAGCAGAAGAGTCTGACCTTCATGTTAAGAGCACAGGGGTTGACACAACCATGTCTGCACTGGGACAAGAGCTCAGGTTTAACGGGCATATTGAAAAGGTCAGAGCTGTCACTCACCCAAACACAGGGACACACACGGCAGCAGAAGTCTGCCCGTCACACACAAACGGACATTTTTTTGCCCTCCCACAAACTTGGAGAGGGACCATGTGCATGCCAGAACAGTGAACCGTGTCAAATTAGATGAGAAATCTGCGCGCTGTCTCCCTGTCGTCCTCCGATTGAGGCATAACCACACAAAAATGCACACGCCCGCATGCAGCACATTTGGGCTGCTGCCAGAAGTCCTTGGAGCCGCACTTTCTGCCCGCTCTCATTTTTCACCTCGCTCACACGCCCAGACGGGGTCAGTGCTGTGTGAAGTTGTTTGGGTCTGTTTGTGGCTTGTGATTGGATCCCATGTTGCTAGCCTGAAATGATGTTTTTTCTTCCTCTTCGTGGTAACAGGTCGACCTCACTCCGCCGAGCCCACCAGTCTCTTAACTCTGCTTCCTGATTGGATGATTGAGCTCCACACTCTCCCTCTTGGCCCTTTACCTTTCTTTTTTCTCCTACCAACACAGAAACTTGATATTTTGGAAAGACGGCAGAGGAGAGGCGAAGTGTTGTTAACAACTCTGGCAAATGTGTCCCATGTAAAGACTCTATATCATTCAATGTTACATTTTGAGCTTTTAAGCATTTTATAATGTTAATTCCTCAAAAAAAACTATATATATTAGTTTATATCATTTTTCACAAAAGGGTACCATTTAAGTTGTGTTGTCATGGTAACAGCTCCAGCGTCTCCAGTCAACTTTTGCTTCTTCCTCTTTACAAAATGCGGTTATCATAAAAAGATTTAAAAAAAAGAATAATTTAAGTTGGAAAGTTTCGCATTGTTGTTGTCAAGATGAACAAAAAAAAAGATTATTAAAAAAAAAAAAAAACAAAGTCCAAAGTCTATATAGTTCAATTTCTCTGCAGTGTTTAAGTTTTTTTTCTTATATTCTCTTTTCTGCTTCATTCCAGTCTTTAGAATCGTCAAATCCCTAACTTGTATTTAACTATGTATATACTGGAACAGGCTGCATGGTGGTGCAGTGGTTAGCCCTTTCATTTCACAGGGAGCAGGTCCTGGTTCAAATCCCAGCCAGGATCTGTGTAGAGTTTGCGTGTTCTCCCTGTGCATTCAAGAGTTTTCTCCAAGCGCTCCGGCTTCCTCCCACTGACCAAAAACTTGCTTCACATTGATTGGTTGTTCTAATATTGTCCTGAGTGTGACTGTGAGTGTGTATGGATGAGTGATTGTTTGGCCATGGCGACATTTCCAAACTGGCTCTGGCACCTCATGACCCTGAAAGGGAGAAAAATGGTTGAAAGACATATGTAACATACGGACACAGCATTAGAAAGAAAGAAATGCTAAAATGATCTAGTACTGTATCTTAGCTGTTTGAGTCTTCTGGAAACAGATCTGGACTTAGCTTCATTGTCGGGTTGAGACGGCTCTTCCACTCTATGATGAACAAATCAACACTTTGTGGCCCAAAACAAAAGGAGAAATCACCAAACTTGCACAACCAGATGTTTTTAAAGTGTGAAATACATTTCAGTTTCTGTCAAATAAGCAGAGACTTTTTTTTGCAGGATTGCAGATGAAACCCTGAGCCAGCTGCACCCATCATTTATGACAGCTGTCACATCCGCTAACGAGTTGGAGTGTTGGATCAGAAAACGGAAAAGAAAAAGTTATCTTGTCTTGAAGATCCAAAGCTGTTTTGTTTTTGTCTGAGCTCTACAGAATATTTTATTACAGAAAGGTCTGCCATTTCCAAAGTTAAGAATCAATCAATGACCTGTACTGTACTGTCCCAGCTTCATATGTCAGATGTTCCACAGGCCCGAGTGGGACAGGGACGCTGGAGTGGGGTACTGCAGACAGCCAAAGGCTGAGAAAATGCATTCTCACTCTGATATGATGCAAGAAAAACCTGAAGAGAATTTAACAAGATCCCTCAAAAAGCTTCAACATCGAGACACTGGGATGAAATGCAGTTTTTCTCCACTGTTCTCATTTTTCAGGCCATATTAGAAAAAATGTGGAGCTTTTTGCAGATTCACTTGGGACTGGATTTGAGACAACAAAACACAACTTGATACGTCTGAGTTTGTGAAGTGTTACTCATGTAAAGTTAGGTCCTCTTCTGTTTCAGTTAATAGCTTTGAGTGAATTACTAAGAAACCCCAAAGACTAAAATGTGACGTGGCTCGACACTCTGCAGTCTGGGGTTCCTGTAAGACCAGAGTTCAATAAAAACATTTAGAAACATCAAATACGTGGTCATAAATAACACCGGTGTTCTTCTTCTACCTTCTATGGATCATTGAGCTCACAATGACACTGACGCTGACGCTGAGAATGCCGATTTAAAGTCGTAATTTAATGAGAAAAGAAGCAAAGCTGTCAGTTTATCAGAGCCATGCTCGAAGCTGGAAGACGTGGAGCATCTCGTGAAGCTTTATTTATAGATCGGTTTTAAAAACAAAGAAATTCTGAACCTTTTGGCGACTCGAAATCAAATCATCATCAATGAAGCTGACTATCCGGGTCGGTAATGCAGAGTTTCATATGCAAAATAAAGAGCTTAGAGACATGTTTGCAGGACCGTCCGCCACTTTATTATTCACTTTATTCACATACCCGGAAGCTCTTTCACCACCTTACTGCATGTCTCTGACATGCGCAGAAACCAAAGGAGAATGTAAACAGAGCTCCACGTGAATCGTTCCGTTTCAACACACAACAACAACAGGGGATGACAACAGTCTGTCACGTTAGCTAAGTACACTGAAAATTCCAAAAACGATTCCTCTTCAGATGAAAGCATCACACAGAAATGAATGAGATCTGATCTTTCACGGAGGAAGAAATGACTGGAAGTGGACAGCTGCGCGTGTCGATGAGCTGCAGAGATCCTGCAAGCCACCATCAATGATTAATGAACTACAAATCAAACAAAGAAACTTCCAAACATGTGCAATGTTTTAAACATTCAGTTTACCTGTTGAAATCAGAAGCTTTTCACAGTTTATTCGGTCTGGTTCTGCTCACAGTGTTCATCGCAATAGGCTCATTTAGATTGTAAATCTCGTAAATTTACGACTTTAAAAATCATAATTTTAATTTTTTTTTTTTCTTTTTTTGTGGCCCTAATACTCTGTCGTACCATAACACCGACGTTTATAGGATTCAACTTTGCCGCAGCGCACACACATACATGTATCTGCAGACACGCTGGGTCCGCCTGCATTCTGCTGCTGGCGCTGTCTTACCCATGTGACGTCAACGCGTCACGTGACCCAAATCGAGCCGTTTCTGAAGCAGGGCGAAATTTGTCGTTGATTTTGTCAAATTTTACAAAAACCTGCGTTTGTCAACGGTAATTATTTGTTATTTTTGATACATTAGAACATATGGAATATATCTGGATATGCATTTTAGCTTTGTCCCAGCCCATTACTAGTCCTTTAAAGTAGACAAAATATTCTGGAGGACGAAGCAACACAATCTTCTCAAACTGAAATGTTCTGATCGGAGGTAAAGAGGCTTGTGTTTATCACAACTTTCTGTGGAATTACTTTATTTATAGATGCTAAATGTGATAAAGTTAACATTGATGCAGGAAAACCCAAACAAATGTAGTCTGTACTGATAAGATCAATACAGAAACTGATCTTTTATTACTGTATGACACTCCTTGTTGCACAACTGCCCTGGTATATTGACAGAAGCAGTTACTCATGTGAAGCAGCTTGTTGGCTCTCATGTAACTTAATGATAACTCTGCCTGATGTCAGAGATGAACTGAGACAGCTGCAGGAAGACATGTGCGTCTCATAAAACCTGCCGTCTGTGAGTCAAGGTGAAATATGAGGCTGCAGGCCCACACAGGCCCGTCAACACGCAGACCGGCGGTCCCGAACACCTCTCCCGCTGATATGGCCTGAAGGGGATAACACTGCAGTCTCATCGGTTCAGAGTTCTCCATCATTTCTTTTTGTTTCCGAGAATTCCTCTATTTCTATCTGTGGAGGTTTTATGAATGAAGAGCAGAGTCCCAGCTCTTGCCAGCAGATGACATCAAGCAGAGCAGGACAGTTGGACACAGTTGGGCAGACAGGCGGATGGATATGTGATATTTATTAGGAGAAACCTCAAGAAACATTTATCGAGTCTGTATCGGCTCTGTCATCACCCGCTCTCTCACAGACTCAGCCTCCGGCGCAGCCAACAGGAGGCCATGTGCGGACGGTGGAGGGATTTCCCAAATGGATCAGGAGGCCTGGACCAGGCCCAGTAATGAGAGAAGGTTCATCTCAAATCTTCTGAGGACATTAGTCCAGTGTGAGTTAAAAACTGATGCTTGTTTGCTTCAGTTTTCTTGTTTTTCAGCACAAAACTGCTGAAAAAGTATTTGACTTTTTTTTCTTGTTTCTATCTAACTTTTTCATGCAGTCTGCTAGGACCTTTCCTTGAATCAGTGTAGAGGGTAACAGAGTAAGTGAGTCATGGATGCTCTTAGCTCATCCACAGTTGTTCGAGCTCCCTAATCGCTGCCAAAAATCTATAAACTTGACAAACTTTTGAAACCACATGGTTTCCATCCCAGTGAAGAAAGAACGACCCATCGTGATGACTTGATCTTGTACATGTATAAACCCAGAGGTCAAAGGATGGTCACTCACAAACACCAGAAGTCTCCTTCAAGGATTCTTTAAATTTAATAAAAATTCCTTTCTCCAATTCCAGAAATTCCAGATCCATGTAAGTTTTTATTTCATCTGAGATAGCTCTAAAATTGCTCACCATTTTCGTTGGGCCGTTAATGTTAGGTTGGAGTTGTGAGGGACTGAAAGAAGCTAGCGAGAGAGACTTCAAACAGAGAGATGATGATGGTAAGTGGGGGCAGGCTTACTCCCCACCAACCGTGTGCCCAAAACCCAGAGGTAAATTTCTACTGAACTCCTGCCGCTCTGCAGAAACTATGTCACAACACAGGATTTGTGATACTGCATACAAATTGCATAATAAAAGACCACTGGGAATGATTTGAAAGT
Source organism: Oryzias javanicus (assembly GCA_003999625.1). Lineage (NCBI taxonomy): Eukaryota > Metazoa > Chordata > Actinopteri > Beloniformes > Adrianichthyidae > Oryzias > Oryzias javanicus. The sequence continues at coordinate 2,881,207 of CM012447.1, forward strand.
AGTCGATTTCAAAATAGATCATCCTATATATAAGATCTCATAGTGCCTTACCAACCAATCAGAAACACAAAATGCAGGACTGCTTGCAGTTCCGAGAATTTCTAACTTTCATCCACCGAGCTCTTGATCTCTGGAATAAGCTCCCAGCTGATGTCAGAGATCCAGCACAGTTTCTACCTTCAAAGCTAGCCTTAAAACCTTCCCCTGTGGACAGGTGTTCTGCCAGGTTAGCTAGTAATCAGAGAATATTTAACTTACTACTCCCATAATGAAGTTTGGGAATAATTATAATGATAACATTTCTACTTGATATGCTAAAAATACGTGGATTCTCTTTTTTTGTTGCTGTTATTAACACCTGCTATGTGTGCCATTCTGGTCTAGACTTTGAATTAAATTCCAATAACAATTAGTTGTTGGAAGGCTGCTAGAAGTTGGAATGTGGTGAAAGTATGGTGATCTGGGGTTCTGTCCTCTAGTTTCATCTCCTTTTTTCTTTATTATTTATTTCTCCATTAGTTCTGCAGGGCTCTGTTGGTGCAGTGTGATTCATGTGTTGTTCTTTCCTCTCACTCCTCCTCCGCGGAGAGCGGGAAAGACTTCAGGAGTGGGAGAGATTCCAGGAGGCTCGTCTGTGTTCCTGTTCTTGGCCGTGGACCTCGCCTCTGGCACGTCTCAGATCCTCAGCTGTCTCCCAGCCCATCTGGATGAAGCCCATCGGCTACACTATTCAAACATGTTGTTCTAGAGTTAGTTAAGCTAATCCTTCTTTAGCAATCCTGGTTCATCTCCTGTCCGTCCTGGGAGAGGATCTGTCTTTCATGTGGTTCTCATTTTTACCCAAAATTAGTTTTTTACTGAGTTTTTCCTCACAGAGAAGGAGGGTCTAAGGGCAGGAATACCATATTAACTAAGATAGTTTAGTTTATCAACCAATCTGCAAAAGATTTACAGAAGAAATCATCCAAAACCCACAGGAAGTCAGCTATTTGCACTTAATAAATGGTACATTTAAATATAATCTGTCTCCTGTTTAAATAAATTGTAGGTTCCTTTTAACACTGGTCAGACATAGTCATTAAATGCTTATTTAAGGTTATAGAAGGTGCCCAGAGACCTGATCTCATCTGGTTACAGCTTTACCTTAATGGTGAAGAGCAACTACTAAAAATAATTATCAAAGTCTGGATGAATACTTAATTCTGATTGGCTGCAGCGTGTGAATTAGAAAGAGATACAGGGATAATGTACACCTAAAATGTACACCAAAAAAAAAAGTTTTGGTCACATAGCACACAGCCAGTTAGTATTCCAATTATTACAAAAAAGAAAAGTTGTCATACCTTGTTCCGTAGTTTATCATAACAGCAACACAGTAGAAAAGACGAGTGATTTTATAGCTTCTGTTTACTGGTTTGGTTGATTTGATAAAGATAAAGAGAGAAAAGAATCTAAGGAGGAAAGAAGACATGAGAACGAATTGAACTGTTCACATTTTTTTCTTTGAAACAAACTCTTCCTTCATTAAGAGGTGAACTTTCTATGAGCTGATACTTTATTTAACCCATCACAGTGCAGTCAAAGACGGTGCCGGTTCTATGGACGTTACCATGACAACACGTCGCACCGTTTATCAATTAGCCCGCTTTTTTGTGAACCTTAAAAAAATAACTGGATCAAAATACTAAAAGTGGCTTACTTTTGTAAATCTTTTGTTAGTGACCATGATGTAACTGGGAACACCTTCAAGGTGTGAATTTTCACAAAACAGAAGGTTCAACCTCCGTTTTACAACAGATGGTTGCTGCCATTGAGTCTGTTCATTTCGTATCGTTTACACCTCTTCTGGCACGATCCCTTACATCACACGCTTACATTTTTGGCTAAAGATGTCCGTGATGGATTTTAGATCAATGAATTGGATCAAATCCAAAATGAATTAATATCAGATCAGCAACCACAAACCATGGTATAAACGGTTTCGTTCACGATAAAACAAATCATTACAACTCTAATTTCAATAGGGATTGTATTTATTGCTGATATTTTAGAAATTCTCACATTAAAAATATGGTCAAAGTTTTGCTCTCTGACTTATAACCATCATACATTTGACCTTAAGGGTCTGAAAAAGTAACACCAAGACTACACATACATGCGTGTTTGTCCAAACGAGCACCCCGTTTTAGGAGCTTCTTCTATTTGATTCTATCTGGTCATCGTTGAGCTTTCTGCATAACTTGTTTCCATTTCTGTTAATGGAATTAATGAAGTCATTATCCACCGTAAAGCACCTACTGCACTCAGTGTGTTGAGTTTGGCCATTAAATCATGAAATCTCTTGTCCATCGAGTGAAGACATGCAGCCTTAAATAGCCATGGAATGGATTAATGATGGAGGTAATGTGATGGAAATTATACGTTTAGGTATACATTTCATCTTTACAATTACATGTGTCTAACCTTTGTGCACAGCCGTGAGGCCACAAGCTTTATTTTCTTATTGTCAGGACGCCTTGATCACAGTGTATAAACATTTTGACTTCATTAGAACATCTTGTCCATATTAGATATGGCGCTTACGTTCCTATCCTAAGTTTCTGATTAAAGTTGTTTGTATGGCTCTATAAAATACGAATGTCCTTCATCACAGGCAGAGCTCTGCAGACCTCTCCTCCATGCTTGCAAGACGTGTACTTTTCTCTGCTCTGTTTTAATAAACATTCTTAAAACCGTTTGACAACATTTCTTTATTCCATCGGATCCAACTATTTTTCCACCACAATCTTGGCGTCACGAACAGGATTCCTCGTGTGTTCGTCGGAGGATCGGACCAGAGGATTAGCTGTCCTGAATCACAAAGATTCAGCCTCATCTCACCAAATCCAAAAGAGTGACGAGGACTGTGGTCCGTGATCTCGATCGACCGCGACGGAATCATCGAACTTCGGTGGACAAATAGATCCGGTGAGGAAGATTCTATTCTAAAATATTTCCTTGGTAATAACTTTTTGCATAGGTTGATTGGAACATTAATAACCACTGGCTTTTGCCCCTGAAATAAGTCAAGCGTTTTAAAAAAAAAAAAAAAAAAAAAAAAAAAAAAAGAAAGATGCCATTTGCTGAAACCCATAATAAGAGAGTCCTGTGCGCGTAATCTGATCAATTATCGCTAGAGGCAGGTATCGTAAATTATAAGTGAAGTCCACTGGAATATAACTTGATCCGTATATTGAGACCGGGTAGCATGAACCTGTGACCACGTGGTGGGAGATCAGAGAATTGATACGAAGTAAGTGTTATAAGAGAGTCCCGTGAAGTATAGCTTGATCCGTTATATAGACCGGGTAGCATGAATCTTTGAACCACGTCGTGGAAAATCAAAGAATAAGATAACGGCGAACCAGCCGACGATTACTGTGACCAACAATCGAGACCAGGCAGGCCCCGAGATATAAATATATACAGGGGGATAGGCATATGTGAAGATAAATACGGTATATAATTAAAGTCCTGTGAGATTGGTTCGGGAAGACCAGAATATGGGTAATGCAAATGAGAAACAGAGCGGAGGTTCAGACTCAAGTCTGGTCACGTCCATGAAAGTGCAGCATGGTGTTAAATGTTGTGAATTTATGGATTACTGGTGTCAGAAACATGGGTTCCCCGAAGGAAGTTCTTTGAGTTAAAGCTAACTAGAGAAACTCAGAAAAAGAGAAAAAGCCTAAATGAAGAGAAGACAAAAAATGATGTATGAGCAAAAAAAAAAAAAAGAGCAAAGGAGGTTAAGCTCATGGATGTAATGAATGAATGTTTGAAAGTTTGGGAAACAGAGTGTGCGAGACGGAAAAGGCCTGCAAGACTGTGACTACCCTGAAAATAAAAAAAACAAAAACGATAACAAAGAAAAGTCTGATAAACCGTCTACAAATATAGAAACTCTCTCAGCACCCTTTTGTTCTCTTCTACACAGAATCTCTGGAGTGCTGCAGTCGGATCGAGTCTGGACTCTGCCCCTCCTCCACGCCGGCCACTGCTAGCTCAACCGGGTTAGCCAGAAACACCCAGTGATGATGCAGACCAGAACGCAACAGCAGCAGCCATGCAACCTGAGATGAAGCAGCAGCGACAGCAGAAGCAGAGCAGATGCCCCCCCCTCCTCCTGTGAAAGCGGAGGAAGTTAGGCTCCAGCCTTCAGCTCCTGCTGAAGTGGTGTTATCAGCTCCTGCTCACAACACCAGCTTTGGAAAGGCAAAACCAAGAAAGCAGCAGCAGGAGGAAGGCCTGACAGTGCTAACAGCTCCTATGGTTCAAGTTGCCGGCCCAACTCGAGCAACTGCGCCTGGACTGCCGATGACGTCGTGGCTGCATCCAAGCACCTGCCCAAACCAGAAAAAGGTGAGGAAGTCTTGGCACGAGCCCTGGAGGACTTTATCAGAGACTATGTGCCCAGCTCTGGGGAAATGGCTAGAGTGATGCTGAATCTTCTGAGCCAATCCCAGTTTTCTACTCTGAGGAGCCACTTCGAGGCCCAGCACCAGCCTGCAATCATGACTGGCATGAACCTGCCAACCAGAACACAGTGAACGCAGCCTACAGACAATGGAAAGATGGACTGACAGCGGCTGTTCGTGCCCACTTCCCTGTCCAGTGCGACCACAAAAGGTCAGCGCCTGCATGCAACATGAGGAAGATGATGTGGAGGAGCTCCTTGACTGACTGCAAACCGCTTACGACAACCACACCAGGATGACCAAGCCTGGCTCCCCTCAGGGGGACATGACCCCTTATGAGACCCTCCTCAAACAGGACTTTCTCAACAACCTCCAGAGGCCCCTCAGTGACATCACGAAAAACCCTCATGTTGGTGGTGAGGACAGCACTGTCCACCTGGCCCAGGTGATCACCCACGCCAAGCACATGCAGCACCGCCGGCGGAGAAAGAAAAAAAAAAAAAAAAAAAAGACAAAGAGCGACGCCCAGCATCATGCCCAGCTGCACCTCCTCCAACATGCGTCACTCCCACAAGCCCCTGCAACTGCTCTCCTCCTCCGCCTATACCAGCCACCTCACACCCCTGCTGACTATGCTGCAATGGACGCGTGCTTCCATTGTGGAGCCCATGGACATTGGTCAAAGAACTGTCCACTGAAAGCCCAGAACCACCGTGGGCGTGGACGTCAGAACCAACAGGACCTGCTCGTGGCGTGAACACGAAACTCCAGCTCCCACCATCAAGAAGCAGACTGAGGAGAAGGAGGGGTTAGAGGTCTGGATTCGGTGCCGGCTGTGGCCTCCCTGCTCAGATAAGAACACACACACACTTACACATTTACACCTCCCCACAGATGATGGCACTCTGTGTCTCCCTATGACAACAGTAACTATCTCAGACAGGCCTTTGAGTTCATTGAGAACATTTCTCGGTACCCCTCACATGTACCAATCCTGAACAGCTCTGTTCTCACACACTTTTCTTATTCCCTCTTGCTGACTCTTTAGTCTGATGAGTCATGAATTATTATTGAAGTTAGGCCTTCCACTCCTCTCCTGATGGAATGACTGTTGAACCACAGCGTGAATGTGTTTACACTATGGTTAATCAACCTCGCCTCCCAGATATCCAGAGCTCTTATCAATGGCAGATCTACTATGAACGACAGAATGAGCTTGTAGCCTTAGCTAAAGACAGAGTTACTTTCCCAGATCAGCTGATGCTACCAGAAAATGTTCATTGTACTGCCTAATTTTTTCAGGGGACCCAGACCCAGTGCATAAAAGTGTGTTTTTGAAAAGTGTGAATGATTGTTTGTCTGTGTGCAGTCTTTCTGGACTGCGACGCGCTGTGCGATGTTTGTTTCTGTTTTATTATTTTTTAGATTCCAGGAAGTGACCCTCACATTTCCTTGTCCAAAAGCCCCACTGATAAATGGAAAGATTTGGGTTCCTGGACTAGAGCGTGCAACCATGCTCTAGATTGGCAGCTTGATTTTTTTCTCACTTCAGACCCGACGAGCTCAGTACCCCTTGAAGCCTGAAGCGATTGCAGGCATCACCCCAGTTTTGAACTCATTTTTGGAAGCAGGTATAGTCATCCCTTGTGATGATTCCCCTGTTGATACCCCGATTTTGCCTGTTAATAAGTATCGCCCTCCTCCAGTCTCTGAGGAATGGCGCTTTGTCCAAGATCTGACCCCTGTCAATGCAGCTGTACATGCACGTGCTCCATCTGTCCCCAATCCCTACACCCTTTTGTCTAATGTACCACCTAACTCTTGGTGGTTCTCTGTCCTTTATCTTTCTAATGCCTTTTTTTCTGTTCCTGTTCACCCAGACTCTCAGTTCTGGTTTGCATTTCAGTTTAATGAGCGAGGGTACACCTTCACCCGCATGCCACAGAGCTACTGTGAATCACCTACTGTTCACAACAGAGCTCTCGCCGACTCTCTCTCCACTTTCTGCCCTTCTGCACAGCTCGAAGCCACAAAGTCAGCAGACAAAAATTGCAGTTTGCCAGAGAAGAAGTCACGTTCCTTGGACATGTTGTCAGTGCAGAAGGTAAAAGCCTTTCCTCCAAACATCTCACTGCAATCCAACAGGCGCCGAGACCGGAGACTGTTAAGCAACTCCTGTCTTTCGTTGGGTTGTGCTCCTACTGTAGAATTTTGTTCCAACTTTTCAGAATTAACCAAGCCCCTAGGTGAGTTAACCAAATCTAAACCAATGAGTTCTGAAGTGCAGTGGACAAACAAAGCTGAGAGTTTGTTCACGGCACTGAAATTTTCTCTCCAATCTCCTCCCACTTTAGGCCTGGTGGATCCATGCAGGCCATTCACATAGACTGTGAAGGAGAGAGGGGGCTGCATGACCTCTGACCTCCTCCAGGATCATGGTGGAACTCTCAGACCAGACACTTATTTCTCCTGTAAGCTTGATCCTGTTGCTGCTGGACTTCCTCGCTGCCTGCGTGCCATTGCTGGGGCGGAGAAGACCTAGCAGCTTCCAGAGATCTTTGGGTTACTCACTTCTGACACTTCTGGTCCCCATGAGCGTTCCACCTCATCCTGGCGGAACGCAGGTCATCGCACTTTTCCCTTCCCAGTTTCCTCAGGTATCAAACTTGTTTGCTCGAGCTGCCGAATTTCACTGTTAAAAGGTTTTCGGTCCTAAATCCAACCCAGCCACTGTGCTGCTCATACCTGACGAGGGTCTCCCTCATGACTGTGCTGCTGAACTCTGACTGACGGCCCGCTCTGACCTGACAGGACTGACCAACCGCTCCAGAACCAGACTTTGTGTTTTTGTTTTGTGGTCCTGTCTCTGAATGTTACTGTGCGAGTTATTCCGTCTGCATGGCTCATGGGACTGCAGAGTCCGCGCCTCTGTCCTCCTATGAGCCTACTTGGGCACTTTAAAGTTTTTTTTTTTTTTTTAATTCGAACGTCACATATTGAATTTGGATTATTAGCGACCGACATTTTCGATTAGAAATAAACTCATAATTAGAAACTATCTCTGGCAGTTGAACATTCACTTGTGCTCCAAAACAGAACTTAAGAGGAAAAGTTGCAGAAGCTCAGAGAAAATGTTTTGTTAAGCTTATCTCTGTTAGGAAAACACAGGCTGAAGGCCCACAAGAGTCTGCAAGCTGCGCAGGCACAGATCAAGGTCACAAACAGAGAGCTGTGATCAAACTTGTTTTCATTTTTAATGTGAATTATTACAACTGTTTTTTCCCAAGGTTCTCATGTTGTTCTTTTCACAGTTTAGAAGCCTTCTGAAATGTCGTCATCATCTCCTTCCATGTCTCTGTGGCCTGTTTTGATACAGTGAAACCAGAGATGTGGAAGTAACCTGCCTTTCCTCCCAGGACGGAGTGTGTGATCAACTGATATGATGGAGAAAAACCATAGGAAATTTTTATTTGTTGTATATGTATTTGTTGATTACTGTTGACTCTTTTGCAGAATTTCCAGAAGCCTGACCAGCAACGGCTACCCTAACCCTAATCCTAATCCAAACGTTCTCTTTCTGACCCAAATGTCTAATCAATCCTTTTTTTCCTCACAACAGTTTTCCGGGTCAACTCGGACAACAGGTCTTATTGTACGGTTGTTTATTGAATTGATCTAACTTTTAGAGCATCAATTGGCAAAATCTGTGCACAGAACAAATTTAAATGGGTTTAAGCGCTTTTTACTTCTCTCATTACTGTCAAATGTGTTGTGTATGCTAACACTCAGTTCACTCCCAACGAGCTTCTACTAGGTTAATAGTTCCCAGGACCTGCACAACCTCTGAGGATGGATGTAGAACCCATCAGGTGAGTATGAGGCAAATCTTAATGAAATGGAGGCTTTGTGTTAGCTTTTGCGTCACAGGTGAGAGGCCGGGCTCCAGACTCTGACAGGCGGTGAAACCACGAGCACTGGATGAGCCTCTTCCAGGTCCTCCTCACCATGCAGACCGCAGCTGAGATTCCTGGGCGAAATCGCTGGGCGAGCTCCTTGGGTTTGTGCATCGTGCTGCCAGAGGGTCCCACCCCCAGACCAACACCGAGCCCCAGACCTGCAGCTCCTGAACAGCGGACTGGCCTGTCCGGCTGCATCGCCCCGGGGAGAAACAGTGTGGAGTGAAATAGCGTCCCACTGCGACAGTAGCGTGCCAAGCTCCAACCCTTCAGCCTCACCTTGAAGAATCCCCGCCCCTGGCATCCATTCAGAGAGTTTGGCTGGCCCCTGAGAGGCCCCACCTGCCTCCTCTTCTTCCTGTCCATCATCATCGTGTTCCCCATTCTCTGGATACTCGAACTCCCTTCGTCTCCGTCCCCTGCTGCCCCCTCATCGACCAACTCAACTCCCCTTTCCCCTTCTCCGAATGACACCTCCACTGCCCCTCCGTCCAGGCCTCCGATCGAGCCCCCGCATCAGCCGCTGATTCTTCTCCCCCGTCTTGCGTCCACAAAGGCATTGGTGCAGAGGTTTGCAATCTCGTTCAACACCTCCACCTTCCCCCTGCCTGTGCAACCCCCCAGAATTGCGTCCTGGAATAACACTTCCTGTTTCCACATGACTCTGTTCGTTTATAGGTCCGGCGCCACAAAAGACCCCTTCACTTCCTTCTCCATCTGTAGCAATATTACCACTGTGTTTGATGTAACTGCTTTGTTTGGTGTTTTGATTGTTGGTCCACATTTTACTTCACAGCATGCTGTTATTGTTCGTAACAGGGAGCCGACAGTTGATGATTGCTTCGAGGTGATGTCAGGTATTTCAGGTTCTACTAATAACTGGCTTCTCTTGGCAGAACAGGTTGGCAGTTCAGCGGACTCTGGTTGTGTTGTTTGCTTGGATCCCTGGCCACTTTTGAGGATTGTTCCTCTGCCACCCGCCCTGAGTTTCTACTGCATGTCCTGTTTGTTGTCTCCCATTAACTTCTGGGACGACCTCCCCTCTTTGACGTTGATGTTGCTATAGGTGTGTTTTCTTGTTTTGCTAATAGTTCTGCAGGTCACATCCTGGTTGGTTCCCTCAACTCCTCCTGCCTGCCACAGTTGCGTTTGTGTCTCCCATGGATCACCCCGATGCTTGTCCTGCTCGCCTTAGGCGCTCTGTTGATGATTCTTCCTCAGATCCTACTATATTGATGCGATTGGCATTCCCAGAGGTGTTCCAGAGGTGTTCCAGATGAGTGCAAGCTTGTCGATCAGGTCGCTGCAGGGTTTGAGTCTGCCCTTTGGGTGGTGCACTATTATTTAAACTGTTGACCACATTAATTATTTTCATTCTCCGACGGGTCAGCTGATCAGAGCCTGCGCACACTTAGTTCTAAGTTGGAGGAACATTTAGGTGTAAATACATCAGTATGGGATTTTTAGGAGTCCATTTTTGGGAAATATCAGGCCCTTGTTGCTTTAGTTCTTATGTCCTTAGCTGTGTTTTCCTCTCTTGTCGTCCTCTGTGGGTGTTGCTACATTCCCTATAGTCGTGCCCTTCTGATTTATATTTTTAACATATTTTTAACAAGGCTTTCAGCAGGAGCGTTCCCCAATTCGTTTACAGTCCCCTAACTGCAGTGGTGCGTCCCGCCTCGTGTCTGATTTTGAGCTGGATTCTGATCCGGACCATTTCTCCTCATCTGGTGATTATGATAATGGTGATACAGTTGTTAATTATTGTTATTATTATTATTTTTAATAAATATTAATTAATTAATTCGGCTTCGTTAGTTTTATTGATCGATTGATTCGTTAGGCCTCATTGATTTGACTAGTTTAGGGATGGACTTGTTGAATTTTATTGAGTTGGTTGGTCTTTGGTTGAATTTTTAGAGTTAATTGGTTTGATTGGGCTTTGATTGATTTTTTTTGGTTGATTTTTTTTAATCATGGTTCTGCTTTGAAATGAAGTCCAGTGTTTTGCATTGCTTTAACCGGCTTGTGTTTCATAGAGTTTGATTTTGTGTTTTTCTAATCGTAATTTTCGCCTTTGTGTTGTTCCTGTTAGGAACAAAGGGGTGGAGTGTGATGGAAATTATACGTTTAGGTATACATTTCATCTTTACAATTAAATGTGTCTAACCTTTGTGCACAGCCGTGAGGCCACAAGCTTTATTTTCTTATTGTCAGGACGCCTTGATCACAGTGTATAAACATTTTGACTTCATTAGAACATCTTGTCCATATTAGATATGGCGCTTACGTTCCTATCCTAAGTTTCTGATTAAAGTTGTTTGTATGGCTCTATAAAATACGAATGTCCTTCATCACAGGCAGAGCTCTGCAGACCTCTCCTCCATGCTTGCAAGACGTGTACTTTTCTCTGCTCTGTTTTAATAAACATTCTTAAAACCGTTTGACAACATTTCTTTATTCCATCGGATCCAACTATTTTTCCACCACAGTAATCATTTGCAGTACGCTTTATTAATCTCTCCTCTTGTTAACACGACTGTCATGGCTGCCAGTCTCTGTGGAATGGTGGAGGTTGTAAACGAAATATTAAATTGGACTATTAGGTTTTGTTCAGTTGATTGATGGGATGTTTTGCTCTTATTCTTCCACCATTTCAGCAAAATTCAAAGACAATGGGAATGACTGGCTTTTATTTTCATTTTCATGTTTCTAATATTGAACCACAGTATTTTAACTGTCATAGAACAGGTTACACATTTGGGATGTTCAGTGTTTGATGCAGTTGCTAATGCAATGTAGGGCTGCCACGATTAGTCAAGTATTTGACAACTAATCGATAATTAAAATAGTCGACGACGAATTTAACTGTCGATTGGTTTTTACTTTATATTATATGGAGTCAGAGTGTAGTAAAGTTGAAATGTTAGATCATTTTTTTTTTTGCATTTATTAAGGCTTTTTAGGCTAACTTGGAGATTAATATTTCAGCTACATGCTAGCTATTTTGGCTAATTATTTTTTTAGTTTTTAAGGCTATTTTGGAGTTTAGCTAATATTTCAGGTACAAACTAGCTGTTTTGGCTAATTTAGGCTTTTTTTCAGTTTTTTAGGCTAATTTCGCTTTTAACTAATATTTTAGTTGTCTATAAGCTTCAGTGTTTTCAGCTATTAACTTCAGCTATTTCAGCTATTAGCTTCATTGATTTTAGCTATCAATTTCAGCATCTTCAGCTATCAGCACTGGCGTCTTGGCGCTGCGGATGGCTGCCTCGGCGTGTTGGTGCGCATTGGGCACCAACGTCACCAAGAAAAATTCTTCGCATGTGTAATCATACTCGGCGATAAAGTTACTTCTGATTCTGATTCTTCTGATTCTGATCTTGACCGGCCAAATTCAGCTTACAGCACTGACACTAGCATTATCACAGGTAATGCAATAAATCTAATTTTTAGTGAGTTTGAAGCTAAGGATGGTTAAGTTGTGTGTTTCACATCTAGTTTCCACATGACCTGATTAGTCAACTAATGGGAAAAAATAATCGATGAGTAGTCAACTATTAAAATAATCGTTTGTGGCAGCCCTACTGCAATGCTCATGCAAAGCAGGCAGGTTTTCAGATGAACGAATGTTGCAAACTCCTAACGGTCAATTAGATTTAAGTGCAAAAAAATAACTTTTGAGTCTTTTGACTTAACAACAGAACAAGATTTTTTTTTTAAATCCAAACAGTATTAACCCATTTAATAATCTGTCATCTTTTCCTTTTTATTCAACATTTTTACAGTTTACATCTCTATGAGCTTCAGTGTCCGTGTTTCCATCATACTCTCTATGACAGAAGTACAGACACCTGTTGTTGCTCTGACTAAATATCGAGTCATTCTGACCTGTTTCCTTACCTGAGGACCAGGAAACAGCTGGGCTCACCCCTAAGGAAGATCTTCATCTCTTCACGATTCCCTCAGCATGAGAAGGAAGGCTTGCCTTGTTTTGCTGGGGATGTGTGAACAACAGTTCCCAGCAAAACAAGCTGTGCAAACAGCCTCACTCTAGCAGGAAAAAACATAAAAACAAACTCTGTTGCCTCATAGCCGCTCAAACAGACAAAATTGCTTTAAATTAATCACCTCTAGTCCTATGATCCAACCAGATCAATATGTTTTAATCCAATAGACCAATACCATTTAAACCTCATTAAAAAATTAGATAAATCAATATTAGATTTTGGAAAATAATAATTGGATTAAGTTGTGGCGAGCTTATTCTTTTCAATAAAGACGACCGTCACAGCAGACAACATGTGATGCAGCAAAACAAGATCAATCCATCATAACAATCTAATATGTGGAAACACTTTCAATTTAGCAAAGACATTACAGTCTGGCTGTACTTTATAAAACAAAAATGTGAATGAATTTGCCGTTAACTAGTTACTTTTTTGTTCACACATTTAATCAAACTTGACTATTTTACAGGAAATACAAGGAATCTGGAAAACTTCACCTGCATGCTTCAGTACCAGGTGTTTATCTCTGAGTCAAACTTGTGGAAGTTTTGACCAGAAATGTCCTGGATCCATTTGAATTAGATCATTTAAAATGACTCAATATCGACTGAATTGTTTTGGAAACTACATAATAAAGAACTGAATTGTTGTTAAATTAATTACACTCCTAAAAATTGCTAATGCAAAACATCTCAGTTGAGTCACAGAACTGCTGGGGTTTATTTTAAACATTTAAAGTAGTACTATTACAAATCAATCACCTCATAAATCACAGACTTTCTACCAGCAGGCAGTAAAGACAAACTAGAAAAGAGACGGTAAGTTGAGAACAGAACAGGTAAAATGGGTGAATGTGTTTCTTTTATTGTATCTCTTTGTTCTGTTTCCCCTTTCCCTAAACTTAAATAAGGTGAGGAAACAACTCAGGCAGCTTAAGGCCAGGAAAGCTGCAGGTCCAGATGGCTCAAAGCCCTGGACTGCTCTGTGAGGTGGTCACTTCTGGTACATCCTCAACTTGAGCCTGAGTCTGGGAATGACCGTCTGTGTGTTTCTAATCCCTAAGATGATCGTACTGAGAAGACAAGCCACTGAACTCCTACATGATGAAGACCAAGAAGAGACTTATCCTGAGTCACCTTTGCTTTGTGGTCAGCATGGGGATTGACCCGCTGCTGTTTGCCTAGATTGGACATGTTGATGACACTGTCTTCTACCTGCTGCATTTGGAGACTGCTATCATGTTTTTCCAGCATCTTTAACACTATCTAACCAGCTCTTTAGAGACAGAAGCTGGAAGTGATAGGAGTGGACGAACGACTGGCTTCATGGATTGCCAATGACTTGGCCAACAGGTAGTGGGTAGTGCTTTCCAGCATTGGGCCCACCAAGAGGACGGTTCTCTCAGCATTCCTCTGAACTTTACATACAGCACAGGCAGTTCTCTGATGACTCCGCTATTGTTGGCTGTTTGTCACATCACTCTACAACTTCATAGACTTTGTAGACTGGTGTGGACACGACCACTTGTGCTTAAACACCAACTTCTGGAGGAACATCAGATCATGCACAAGTGAGCATCCAGGACTCAGCCTTTCAGATGGAAACACTTGGAACAATAAATTGGTCTAAGAAGATTCATGTGCAAAAAAAGGGCAAATTCTCTTCCATCTTCTGAGGAGACTGGAGTGTTAAGACTACATTACTTTGAGGCAACCACAAGGGTGTAGTCTGATGGGAACTAGACACCTCAAACTGGACAGAAAGAGATAAACAAGGTAGTCCAAAGAGTATAGCTGACTACCTCTTACCTATCCCTCCATGTAACCAACAAGAAAATGACACCTTTATTTGTTGGGCCCTTCCCGATAACCAGTCATCAACTCTACCGCTGTGAGACTGGTTGCCCAGTTCTTGGCGAGTTCACCCAACATCCCATGTGTAAAAGCTCAAGCCTGGACTAAACTATGCTCTGGTTCCCCCTGTCCCTCCCCCTTCTCCTGTCCACTTTATTGATGGGGGCCCTGCCTATACTGCCAGGTCCTTTCTTATGTCTAGCTGCTGGGGTTATCAGTGTTTAGTAAACTGGAAGGGTTATGGGCCTGAGGGGCGGACCTGGGTGCCATCCAGGTTCATTTTAAATTGTGCCCCATTACCAGTTCCACTGGATAGTCTGGTGGACCATCCGGTGCCGGCCTTTTCGTGGGGGGGCAATTTTATGTTCTGTACCTTCACCCTCTGTTTCTCTCTCGCCCCAGCTGCCTAAACGGTATTTAAAACCTTCAGATTTACTCCTTCTCCACCATTTTGTGGACTCATTTCACTCTCCAATAGTTAATAGCTCACATCTCGTAGCCCTTCCTGTTAACGATCCTTTTCTGACCCCGGTTATGAGTTTAGCTTGTTTATTTGGAGGTTCCCACTTGTGTTTCCTCTCCACTTGGAGAACGAGGAGTGTTTTTGGAGTTGTTACTGCCTCACTTTGGAGAAGCTACTCATCACCAGAGTGAGGGATTCCCCCCCTGCTAGCTTCAAGATTCCCTTCTGCTACTGATGAAATTGGCTCTATGCTATTTCTTGTCGTTGGAATCATTGGGCTCAATGGTTTCAGGAAATCCCCAGCATAAGCTAAAGATCTTCACTGCAAATATGTAGCAGGATTACTACTGTTATTACTTTCATTCATACAACTTTAATACTTTCCTAGGGAAGTGGAAGCAACCTTTTCACCTTTAAAGGTGTCCAGTGCATGCTCTGCTTGGGTCATCCTCCTTAATCCTTACTAGAGACACGTACAGAGAAGAAAGTACTTGAATCAGACTCCAATTTTCATTTTTTAAAGCTTGTAAAAAAGATTTCTTACACATTTAACAATGTAACAATTGTAATTAACGTGGCACATGTACAAGTGCCTAAATATGTGTTATAGTGAGCAAAAAAGATGTGCAATGTCAGTTGTCTACGTTAATATTTACTTACTAGAAATAGCCCCTTGTTGATATTACGGTTGGATGTTTCACCGCGTTGTGCAAGGATTTCAATGTCACACTCAAACATTCAAATAAACTCCACATGGTGTTTTCTTAAAAACTCACCTCAGATTCCTCGCAAACACAAGTTAATCATCTCTCCTGGAAGACAAGGAGGACCTTGAGCGGGAAACAGCAGCAGTAAAAGCCTCAGGAACATGATTGCACTCGCACCAAACATTTTACTGACATTCTCGAGAAGACGCGAGGATCGTGCCAGAGCAGTTTTGCTCTGCACTTTAACTCTGCTTGGTCCTGAACTTCAGACCCTCAGGGTATACAGATGATTCTGATGGTGTGCAGATGACACGATTTTGAAGAAAGACAAAAGGAAATAAATAGATGTCCAGTGATAAAAGGGTTTAATAATGTGAAGACTAAACATAGCTCTACTGCAGTGTATCCATCTGCCAGGCCGGTAGAACGTTATCTAAATACACTCCTGCATGACCATACATCCCGAATCCAGTTACACTTATGTACTGTGAAAGTAATGAGGCCGTAGGAGAGAGTACGCCTCTAAAAATGTTTCAGCAATACAGTACTGCTTATGCAAAAACCCACACCAAGTGATGCATTGAGAGCTATTTAAGCCACTCATTAACCCAATCCCTGTTTTTCATGCATCTGCTATCACTAAATTTACATCTTCCCATTACCAGTCTGTGGAGCGAAAGGATTTATTTGAACATTCCTTTCTTGGGGGGAAAAAAAAGAACATGTCTGAGTTTAAATAGGAAAAATGATTAGCGCACGCAGCATTAGAGCTAAAGCGCACGGAAGTTAAACGATTGGGAGAGGAAAACATTTGCCTGAATTCACATGGAAATGTGAAAAATGAAGCTTTTCAGAAAGCAGATAGAAAAACTGCACATGCAAACACTCATACGAGCTCAGAGCCTCGGTGTCATCCCATTCCACACCCTGGAAGAGACTCTAACTCCACTTCAAAGCTCTCAGGCTGACAGTGGCTAATGATGAACACTCAGATGAAGAGCAGAGAGACAGCCATCCAGACTCGACATTAAAGAGGCCTTTTCCCATCTTCTATGTGGAGATAAAAGACGAGAACCCATGCCCAACTGTGGCTAATATGCGTTTAAGAGCTCATACATTCATACATAAATGCGTACACAGGCAGACGCACTTATCATGTAAATGTAGAATAATTACAGTCTTGTCTGCAGGAGGAAAGCCGGGATGTGTTTTGAACATAGTGATCCTCAAAAGATTCATTGATGTTTTGCTGGTTAGTGGACTAGAGAACCAGAACTTGTGTCTCACTTTTTCTGTCTTTTTTGCAAAGTCAACGTTATCTTAGTTGATTGGGACAGGATTTTTTAACAATGACTGCAGAGACCTGGGACTGATAAACAACAGAGTGCACAGCACTTTTTAGATGTTGCACCTACCAAAAGAACATGTGTTGATCAGTAAATAAACTCCCCCTCTGATGAAAATCATGTTTTTTGAGTTTTGAACATGTATGTGTGGCATATTTCTTATGAAGGAGAACAAATAAAATAAGAAATCATTTAGCTTTTTCATTTCTGGGTATTCCTCCTTTTAAATCTGTCAACCAAACAGTCTTGGACAGACTGTTTTTCCTGAATGATCTTCTTTCTGCTGCACATGCACTAAACCCTCATCTGGTCCGGCTAGCGTGTCTAGTTCAGGTTCTGGAGAAGAGAAGATGCTATCTTCACATTGACTGCAGTCAAATGAGCCGCCGTTCACATTTCTGTGGTCCAATCAGCCGTCACTGGATTTTTGGTTTGAGTTTCATCCAATACTTACGGTAGCAGTCCTGAGAACGCTGGAAAATCTCCACCAGACTCCACGGAGCTTCTTGATGTGACCACGGAAATGTGAACGGCGGCTCATTTGACTGCAGTTGGAAAGGGTTGTAAATGAATCAAAGAGCATTTGGATGTTAGCTTTCATTATTTTCTGCTCTGAGAAACCAATGGATTGAATGGATTGATCACAGCAACGTCAAGAAACATCAAAGAGTCTTTGGTGAACTGGAAGGAGAAAGAATCAGGATTTTGGAGGAAGTTCTGTCCATGAAGATCTGAGCTGACATCCGGATCAGAACCATACAGCTGGACATTACCCAGACGTTTTTATGTAGCAGCGGGGAAGATTTAAGCTAGTGAGACACAGAGCTATCATAATCAGACATGGGGGATAAGGGGCGGGGCTACTCATCTCAGCTCCATAAGCCACGCCCCCTCAGAGGAGATTTTGCATACAGGTTCAGATCAACATGAAAAATGTTTTTTAAGACATTTAGGTTGTGGGATTTTGGTTAAAAACCTTCTAGTCATAATTAAAACATAACTGGGAAAGTTGTTTTAATTAAAAACTTGTCAAAGGGGGACTGTAAAGCTTATGTTTTTCAAAACTTGAGAGTAGCATGCTCTTCAGTGGTTAATTCAATAATGAAGAAGAAGAAGAATCTTTATTTCTATAGCACTTTTCACAGAACGGATCACAAAGTGCTTAACATAAGAACATAAAATCAGAAAACACAGGGAAATAAAACCAATAATCAGTAATAAAACAACTAAACACAGTAAAATACAGTAAACATAATAAAACAAGGGCTAAGATCAACTAAAAGCTCTCCTGAATAGAAATGTCTTGACCTGGGATTTAAAACACTCAACGGAGTTGATCTGACGCAACGGCAGTGGGAGGGAGTTCCAGAGACAAAGGTGACCCCGCATAGGACAAAGCAGGACTAGAAGATGGATGAACAAATGTGTGAAATCAGTGTTTGCATCTTTATTTTGATTTTGCAATTTTTTATGAGATTAGGAAGGATAACCCTGTCAGATTATGAAACTTGTTTGTAGCAGTGATTCAGAAACAAGCTTTCATAAGTTAAACCCCCCAAGGACGAGTGCGATTGCAGCTTCTACCCCAAAAGAGCTCATTCAGACACACGGCTGACTCATGAGATCCCGTCATAAAATGAGGAACGCACATCCGAGAGGAGATTAGGAGACTGTAAAAGCAGAGAAAGTGATGCTGTCAGCCTCATGATTCCAAAAGTAAGAAGGCAGCAAAAGACTGAGGACATGCTAACACAAACATGCATACAAATGACCAACACACACATGCCTGCACAGGTGCAGCACACAAACTAATTGGCTGCCCCATTAGTAATTTATTAAGCTTGTCCTTGTAAATTTTATCAGGTATCCAGCGAGGGAATAGATTTATTGATTCACTCTGTATTCATCAGGCCCAGAAAAGTGAGCGAGGGGCAGAGAGAGGGGAGAGTGTCACTGGGAGACAGCAGGAGAGAGTACATTCATCAAGACAGACAGCGCCGGGGTTCTAGGCCGCTTTGCATGAGATCAGGCTGGAGTGTGCTGTGATTCCCCCTGGGTCCCCACTATATCCTGCTTCATTCACAACGCTGCCTCGCTTCAGCTAATCAATGTGCGCCTCCCGATCAATGGTTCTCATAAAGCACCATCCAGGCTTTGGCCTAGGCCATCACAAGGGGGAAAACAAGCAATGCTGTCGGATTTCATCTGAACTCCAAGAAACAGTAGATAAGTTGCCAGAAAGACAGGGTCATAGATACATGACACGTGTGTTCTAATACATTTGAGAACACAATCTTTGACAAATTATGTACAATTTTTATGAGGTTGAGACCTCAATTATTGTTCCACCTTAATCCCCTCAGTTTCTATCTTCCCTATTTTCCAGCATTAACAAAAGAAGAACTAATGTAACAGCATCGTCCACTCAGCATTGCCTATTATTTATACTTTTTCTGTCAAGTTTAAAGGAGCTTCGATTTTTTGTTGAGTACGGCCAAGAGGAAATGGCAAATCGGAGAAGCTCGTGGTGGAAGGGTGAAATTAACCCACATGTTTCTGTATAACAATGAGCTCATGCTGTGCAAGGTGAGCTACCAAGACACCATCCATCACTTCCTAACCCATCCACCTATGTGATTACCAACGTTTCAGAATCACTCAACCTTAAACTTGTAGAGGAAAGTCCTAGAAAAGCAAAGTCCTACAAGTGCAACATGTATCTTTGTGACATTTTATATGTATAAATATAATATATATACAGCTCACAAAAATTAAAGGAACACTTTTTATCGGTCCTGGCATGAATTGAATGAAACCTGTCTGATAATGTTCTTGTTGGTTCAGCAGCTGAGGGCCTCGTTCATCAATTTCATCTGTATTGGTGTTCATGAATTAACAACAGGTGCACTTCAGTGGCAACAATTAGAAAACCCTCCAAACAGGACTGATGTTCCATGTGGAGGTCATTTCAAGTTTCTCCCTCTTGATCTTTTTTGGCTGGTTTTCCACTCGTGCTGATTTTGTCTTGTGTAATTCTCTCTACTGGCAGTATGAGGAGATTCCTTAACCCTACAGAAGTTGCACAGGTTGTCCAACTTCTTCAGGATGGAACATCCACACGTGCTGCAGCAAGAAGGTTTCATGTGTCTCCCAGCACAATCTCCAGAACATGGAGGAGATTTCAGGAGACTGCTAGTTATTCTGGGAGAGCTGGACAGGGCCGTAGAAGGTCCTCGACCCCTCAGCAGGACCCATACCTGCTCCTTTGTGCAAGGAGAACAGGCTGAGCACTGCTCGTGCCCTACAGAATGACCTCCAGAGGGCCACTGGTGTGTGAATGTCTCTACCCAAACAATCAGGAACAGACTTCATGAAGGTGGCCTGAGGGCCCCACGTCCTGTAGTGGGCCCTGTGCTCACTGCCCAGCACCATGGAGCTCCACTGGCATTTGCTCAAGAACACCAGAATTAGCAAGTCCTCCACTGGTGCCCTGAACTTTCACAGACCAGAGCAGGTTCACCCTGAGCACCTGTGATAGACGTGAAAGAGTCTGGAGAAGACCAGGAGAACGTTCTGCTGCCTGCAACGTGGTTCAACATGACAGGTTTGGTGGTGGGTCAGTGATGGTCTGGGGAGGCATATCCATGGAGGGACGCACAGACCTCTACTGCCTAGGAAATGGTGCTCTGACTGCCATAAGGTATCCAGATGAAATCCTTCAACCCATTGTCAACCCTACGCTGGTGCAGTAGGTCCTGGTTTCCTCCTAATGCACCACAATGCCCGGCCTCACGTGGCAAGAGTCTGCAGGCAGTACCTGGAGGATGGAGGAATTGAAACAATTGAATGACCTTCACCATCCCCTGACTTAAACCCAATAGAGCATCTCTGGGACATTATGTTTGGGTCCATTAGGCGCCGCCAGGTTGCTCTTCAGACTGTACAACAGCTCACACAGATCTGGGAGGAAATGCCACAAGACACCATTCGTCGTCTCATTAGGAGCATGCCGCCACGTTGTCAAGCATGCATACAAGCTCGTGGGGGCACACAAGATACTGAAAAGCATTTTGAGTTGCAGAAATGAAGTTTTGGAGAAAATGGACTAGCCTGCCACATCTTCATTTGACTCTGATTTGATGGTGTCGACACAATTGAGCCTCTGTAGACTGAAAACTTTTATTTCCATTAAAAGACTTGACATCCTTTTGTTCCTAAGACACTGCCCTGTCGTTATTTGTATAGATATCCAACTACATACTGAGATCTGATGGATCTAATGTGTTTCTTTAAAGTGCTCCTTTAATTTTTGTGAATGGTGTATAGTTAAAGGGTATTTCACAAAAGTAGAAACCCCCCTCACATTTCTATAGATATTTAATTATATAATGTCCATTTTCTTTAACAGTGTACATTTACTTTTCATTCAAAATTTCTCATTATACAGACATTATTAACTAAACTCCTGGAAACAAAAGTGGGTATACCCCTACATGCAAATGTCTAAATTAAGCACAATTAGTCATTTATTTTCTCCCGGCCATGTGACTTATTAGTCTTACAATGTCTCATGGGTCAATAGATAACATTCTATCAACCTGGTCACTCGAAGTTCAATATGATACCTCATGCCAAACAACTGTGTCAGAAAAGTCTGAGAAATGGAAAAATCCTTACATTAAAGATGGCCTAGGATATAAGAAGCACCCTGAAATTGTACCATCGTTGGCCACAGAAGTTGAGTGCATGATCTCAGCGTCACATGCAAAGGTGGTGTTTGAAACAGATGTATAGCTGCTTTGAGCTTTACTGCAGAGGTTCAAGGGTCAGGGGTGAACCCGTCAGTGCTCAGAACATACGTCACTCATTGCATCAAATTGGTCTCCATACTGTCTTCCCAGAAGAAAGCCTTTTCTGAAGATGACACACGAGAAATCCCAGAAACGTTTTGCTGAAGACATGTCCTGCGGTCTGATGAGACCAAGATAAACCTATTGGGTTAAAATGGCGTCAAGTGTGTGCGGCATCAACCAGATCAGGAGCACAAAAGCAAGTGTTTCATGTGTTGGTAGAGTCACAGTCTGGGGCTGCACGAGTGCTGTTGGCATTGGAGACCTGCAGTTCATTAAGGGAAACATGAATGCTAACATGTACTGACGCGTGGTTCACAATTGATGCTGAAGTACCACGAATCAGAGGCTGCTTCCATTCAGCACCCTTGTTAAACTATGGTGTGGTAACACCAGCGCCGCAGTCCTCCACAGAAGGCTTGCGGCGAGTAGCGGATCGTTCCAGCGTCTGTTCCATTTTATGCGTGATCCGCGAGTGATCTGTGTTAATTCTGACAGGAAGTTACATGACGATAAATGAGAAAATACAGTTTATTTTCAAAATAATAATATTTTTTTTTTTTTTTTCAAAAAACACAAGAAAACATTGGTTGGGTAGCACTACAATGTACACAATTACACTCAAAAGTTTGAGAGAGTGGCGAGGAGCATTAAGTCCTGAATGTGACACCAGCTCTTGTGATGGTCATCATTCGAAGAGTGGATTTGGACGGGAGTTCTTGAGTACGACATTAATAATGACGGAACAACATGGAATTGGACATTGTCTCCTAAGTGGCGAGTGTTGTTACCAGGGGTTTAGCTATTGATACCTTTATTATAATTTAATTTGAAGAAAACATAAATTGACACTGCTATAAAAGATGGACATTGGCTACGCTTCATTCTGTTAAAACTTTATTTTGGCAGAGCTGTTCCGTGAAAAAGTTATAAATCAATATCTACAGAAATATTAGGTGTACTCACTTTAGTGAGATACTGAATATATATGTATGTGTAGATCTTTTGAAGCTTGTTATCTGAAAAGTAGCTTGCAAGCCAGAAAATTGTGAACAACCCTGATCAATATATATTGTGTAATTATTATACAATGCTATAATACATATTTTACTATATATATTTACTATATATTATACTATACATATACTATATATCTACTATTTACTATATATATATATATTATATATATCACCTTTGTGGGTGCATGGATAAATTGTCACTTGTGTGGGTGTAGAAGTTAAATGAACGTGACAGCGAAGCAGCTCGACTATAAACAGAGGTTTTATGAATTGCATTCCTGTGTAACACAAAAACAACCCCTCTCTGGTAGTTTTTATTGTGACAATTGGATGCAATATTTTCGGGGAATGAGAAATGAATCCAAGATCCCTTTTCCCTCCAGGCTTCAGCTTGACTCGCATTGTTGCAGAATTCCATGGCACGGCTCTCTAGGAGGTAAGAAAACTGCACGCTGTGAGATTGGCAAAGGAACCTCGATTCTGGGATTTGGGGATTTCTAATCCTCTGCTTGCCTCCTTCTTTTCTTGGACCTCAGAGGATCCAACCTGCAGATTGAGTGGTAGAAATGCACTTATGCTGAGACGTATGGACTTAAGTGATAAGGCTTGTGGGTGATTTAAGTCCATTGCTGCATGAATTGAAACCATTTAGCCCGAGGCGTTTAGCCCCTTCTTCTCAAATCGTCAAGTCTGTATGATGTCATTAAAAAAGGGTTCAACTACATGTTGGCATACTTTAAAATCCAGAGGACTTCCTATCTCTAGGGAAGTTTTTTCAAAAGCTAGATATGTTTCTGAGCGTCTCATAAAGAGTCCTTCTAAATGTACAACAGCTTCAGAACCAACTGATATGTTATTTTAAGTGAAAGCATCACATCAAGCACTGCTTTTTGGACTATGATTGAGAAAGTATCCCTGTTATCTCCGGTTTAGCCTCCAGTCTGAATGTTTTATTTGTATATTTAAACAATAATAAATCAAATAAAAAACGAGAAGTATATTTCTTTTTCCTTACTCCTCTTAAAATAGCCTACATTTTTGTTGGCGCATATAAAACAGAAACTTAAGTAAAGTAGTTGGTTGTTGAGAACATAAATCAATCCCCAGTGTTTAGGGATATCTTATTTCATTTTACAGGGGTGGAAATTAGACTCTGTTGTCAGTTAATGATGGAGACTCATAGAAATAATTTGACATAGATCTGAGTGAGATAACTTTCAGAATAGTGAACGTTTAGGCTGATCTTGAAATCCACATGTGTCAAAGACAGCAAATTCTATGCGGACGTCCTGATCATTTTATTCTCTTGTATTAATGGCCTGATGTTATCTTGCGTTTATTTGTATAAATTTGACAAAATGTATTTTTTACACAGAGTAAAATATTTAAAATGATTTTTTTTTATTGTTCATATTTATGCTTAAAACTTATGGTTTTTTGACTATTTTGGCATTCATTAAGATTTCTTAGGCTATTTTGGAGTTTAGCTAATATTTCAGCTACATGCTAGCTATTTTGGCTAATTTAGGCTTTTTCAGTTTTTAGGCTATTTTGAAGTTCAGCTACTTCTTTTAGCTATATGCTAGCTTATTTGGCATTTAGCTAATATTTAGTTGGCTATAAATTTCAGCATTTTCCCCTCAGGGTTTGTCAGAACCGGCTCTAGCTCAGCAAGCCCCGCCCACAGTGCCCCCCCACCTGGACTGAAGTGTTCACTGCGCCCTCTCTCCTGTCCCCGGGAGGAACGAGGTCCCCCAGTTTCTCGCTTCAACTGTCGACCAAGGCAAGCTGTTACCAGTGCGCTCCAACCGCGCTGGTCTTTACGTAAATCGGACAATGGTAATAGGATAGCGTAGCGTCTCTAGCTTATATAACTTATTGGACCTTTCCTCCATATGGTGAGAACATTGTTGAATTATAAAACAATTCATTCTACTTGCTAGTTAAATAGTCAAATTAAATCAACCAACACCACTATGAATGTCTTTCAAAGTCAAATATATTAATCAATGACCATTCTTAAAAAATACCATTTGGAGACATGTTGGGTTTATTTTACTCTAACAAAAACAACTACGATCTATCACAGTGGACTAGCAGCAAAAACTGATCAACCATCAGTACAGACCAATGTGAGGAAACACTTGACATTATTTGCATTATTCTGTTGTGGAAAAACAACAGTGGACTGAACTGAAGTTTTGGATAAAGATGTTCTGGTTCATCTTAGATCAGTGAATCGGATCGTTCTTTTTGAGTTATAC
This sequence comes from Oryzias javanicus, assembly GCA_003999625.1. Lineage (NCBI taxonomy): Eukaryota > Metazoa > Chordata > Actinopteri > Beloniformes > Adrianichthyidae > Oryzias > Oryzias javanicus. Next base: position 2,906,129 of record CM012447.1, read on the forward strand.
TTCCACAGCAGCTAATTCTGATTTACTGGGACATTGTGACTACACGTTTAAATGGTTGACTCAATTATTAGCTTGGGTCCTAAGACGTTGGATTAACAGGTTTTTATTCATTAAAAACCTTAATGTATCCAAATCTTGACATGAATTTTTTTTATTTTTTGTGAACATTAGAACCATGTCATGGTCAGAATACAAACGTAATTTCGGTTTGTTGGTAGTTGCTACAGGTGATGGTCGTTCCACACGGTTTGGAGCCTGTCTTTGTCTTCTGACTGGATCTCTCTGTCCTTAATTTCTTCCAAAATCTGTCACTTAACTTCAGCGTGTTCTTGGAAAAGTGTGTCATGTCTGAGGCGCCATGTGTTATTACCAACAAATTAGTTTTCACTTATGAAAAGCTTGTCTGTACTTTAATTAAACAGCTTTAGTGAAGCACAAACTGTAAAAACACACTTTCCAGGAGAGGGAGTGAGTTTTAACATGAAGGAAGCATTTGAATAACAAGGTAATTAACAGACTTTTCACATGGATTCCTTTCTCAGGACTGATCACAGATGGTGTAAGTAAAATATAATTGTGACCAGCAGCCTAAAGAAAGATCAACGAATTCTCAAGAGTTACGACTGAATCAAGAACGACTGAATGGGAAATAATACTGAACTGAGGTCATGCATTTACATGGTTTTATTTACCCAGCAGTCCAATGTTGAACACTACATTTTTTGGTTCACTGGTATGATATACTAAATATTAAAATATAATGTTTAACATCTAAACTGATCCCACTTAAAAATGAGAGACATCAGGTCAATTCAGCCTGATACAAATGAACAATTAAGAGTAGAATTGCTCAGAACTTGTAAAGGTTATCAAATTTAGTTGACAATTCTCATTGTGTTGTCCTCATTTATGGTTTTGTCTCCTTGTTTTTTGTCTTTGGATGAGGATTCCCATCAGTTGGAGGTGTTTTCTAGTTTAGTGATGACAACTGAACTTCTTGTACTTTTAGTTTGCTGTTAGTCAGACTTTGTTTCTCTTGTCAGTTTGGGTCTTCATAAAGGTGAATTCACATGGAACGCGATTCGTACAGCAGAGGCGGACAGTTTCAATGTTAAGTCAATGGAACAGACGCAAAATGAGGCGATCTGAAGTCCCGCGCCGCGATTTAAGCGATGGGCGCGGCGGGAAAGTCAGTCTCAGTTTGAGCGACGAGGCCAAAATGTAAACATCTGAAGTTTGACAGGTCGCTATGTCACATCTACCAATCAGACATTTTCACTGACTCGATCAGTGGGTAGAATACTAGTCCAAAGCGAGCGTTTTTGTCGTGAACTTCTTTAAACGCTGGGGCCAGATTACCTCTGGGGTTCCAGAGCTAAGTGGCCTTGTGGTAGAGTGTCCGCCCTGAGATTGGAAGGTCATGGGTTCAAGTCCAGGCCGAGTCATACCAAAGACTGTAAAAATGGGACCCAGTGCCTCCCTGCTTGGCACTCAGCATTGGACTCCCTGCTTGGCAATCCAGGGGTTGGATTAGGGGGTTAAACCACCAAATGGTTCCCGAGTGCAGCTGTGTCTGCAGCTCACCGCTCCCTTAGGGGATGGGTCAAATGCGGAGAACAAATTTTGCACACCTAGGTGTGTGGCAACTAATGGGACTTTAACTTTAACTTAACTAATCTGGCCACTTTGGGGCGAAGGCGAGATACACTCTGGACAGAATGTCGGCTTTAGCTCCTATCACACTCACTCGCACCTATCACATGTAGTTTTTATTACATATTAACCCCCTCTGTTAAATGACCTCACCAGTTTTGACTTTATTTTTTCAATCGTCTTTTCTGTTCGCTTTTCTTTTGCAATTTTCAGTCTCAGCCACAGATTTACACTTTGTTTAACTAAACTAGGTAGTACAAATTCTTGATTTTCAAGTACAAACTGCCCTTTGTCCATTTATTGACTTAAATCACCATCACTTGAGGTAAAATTAGCATACTCTAAATGGAAACTATATATATATATAATATATATATATATACGTCTCACATATCTTCCAATTGTGGCCCGTCTCTATTTGACGTCATTCTCCAATGGCCGCCGGGCTCCTTTAAGTTCTGCCACCCCCCAATCATATGTAATTCAATTGTTGTCTGTGATCTCCATTGTGATCCAGTGTATGATGCTGTGATCCAGATGGCAAGAAACACTCATTCAATTTAGCGTTTAAATGTCACGTGGTGGTGTACGCCAAAGAAACATTCTGGTGAGGAATCTGCACCACATTTGATCCTAAACGTATCAGAGAATAGTGCGAGCGTGAGAAGACAGCTGAAGAAAAAGGAGGAGCAAGCAAGTGATTGTTTGATGGAGATGTACAGAAAGTGAGCGACAAATTAGAAGAACCGGTTTAAACATGGATTATTGAGAAAAGACGAAAAGGTGCAAAAATGAATCGCACGAAAGCAAAAAGGATTTTTGATACGGAGATTCTTCAAAGAAAAAATAAAATTAATCAGAACAATGTTCTCATCATTTCAATAACCCCTGAAATGTTCATCTGGTGTTGTCTGCGTTTTTTAATCAAATTTCACTGCAAAATGAACCCATTAGCCTCATCATTCTGTTTCTGTTGTAATAAAAACCAGGCCGGCTGCCAAATTTTTGGAATAAACGCCGGGGCTACTATTGTAAGATTTACAGTAAGGACAAACGAACTAGCTTATATATGCTAATTGTTGTTATTGAAACCCGAGTTCTTTCCCCTGACTACAGGATGGATTTCATTCCACTCATAACAAGCCAACAACACACAGACATGAGAGCCTGCTTGCACATATGGGCTTTTTTCTTTTAGTAATTTCTGCCTGACATATCAGACACAGACAGAATGGAGTAGACTCGCACGGAAAGAGCTGCTTTTGTTTTCCACTTGGTTACCTCAGTGGCAAGTCCTGTGCATAAGATTGATTGCCTGATAAGAAGTAACACAAGTGAAACCAGCACCTTTATGGAGAGTTTAATAGGAAGCTTTCAGAGCGACCAAAGCAAAAGTGGGTAGAGCGTTTTCTGCAAGACATCTGCTGTCCACATAGTGGCTGTTATCAGAGACCAGAAAGAGGACACTGGTCTGCATGAATACAATGCACACACAAGCAGAAACACGTGTTTGCATTATGGTGTAAATAATAAATAAATAAATGTGCTAATATGGACTGAAAATTGAAAAATAAAAATTTCTTAAATAATAAACTTATTTATGAAAAAATATTGAAGTTGCTATTTAAAAACTTTGAAGATACTTGACTGAGCAATGATTCTGTACTTTTTGATTTTAGACGTAGTTCAATAAGAGACCATGGCATCCATACATTGAATGTCATAGCCAATAGATTTTTGGCTATGACATGTGACAATAAAGAAATGTGCTTGTTGAAGGCAGTAGGTCAAGAAGTGTTGATAATGGATGGGAACAGAAGCAACAAACAAAACGCAAATGCAAACAAAACCAAGGTCTGTGAGCACATTTCTAATGTCAACTTTCTACCGCTTTATTTAAAGGGGCCATGCCACAAGTGTTATAATGTTCATTCCTCACAATATAGCTGTGCAAAAGCCTCGTATTGGTGTTGTGAACCAGTGGGCCTACTAAGTGTATTTATACATGGTATGACATTTTGCCACTTTCTTAAACAGATATGCCAAATGATTAATATTTTTAAAAAATCTAAAATGTTTTAAAACACTTATTCCTTCTAAAAATAAATAAATAAAACATTTATTTTTTTAACTTGTCCTGTCTGCTGAGCAAACAGATGCGGGCTGAGAGCCTCTTGCGTTGGGCAGATTCTACTGTCACAACAGGGGTTTATTGAGTATAAACCCCTGTTGTATTTCATGCTAAACTTTATTTATAATGATTTTGTTTGTATCATTTCTCTTTTTGGACCGGACAGAAAAGGAGAAGGGGGGGGTGGGGTTTAGAGAAAGAAGTAGAAGATGGTGACAGGAGGTAGATAAATCATTAAACCACCAGGTATAAATTTGAAATCTGGAAAGGGCGGGGCCTGTCTACACACACACAGTTGTTTCAAACATACCTGTTGACTAAAATAGTCTTCACATTTAAACTAGTTAAAATCTACACAATACAACTGCCGTTCACACAAACAATCATGCAAACCCAAACATATAAAGCCTTTCATTCTGTTATGCATACTATTAGTGCAAAGGTGGGCCAACACCTGTGCTCAGGTGAATGTTTGTGTTTTGCTAAGACGGATGATAATGGAGAGTGCAATAGGGGGAGGGTGCCCGGCCATTCCCACACCAAGACCCCCCGCCGAGGCAGTAGCAGCGGCCAGGATCCCCCCTACATCCACCACGGGGCCGCCCGCCAAGGAGATCCACCAAGTACCCAGAGCAGGGCGCGCGGGCTGGCCGCAGATATGTTTTCCAGAACTGGAACCAAGCGCTGGTCACCAGTCACGGGGATAACTGCCTGTCCTGGACCCTTTTAAACACCCACAGTCAGGAGCGGGCACATACATAATGTATTGTATGAGTTACAAACCAAGAATATCACATACAAACCAGGGTGAGTCTATTTTCTCTCCACGACTGTTGTGGAATTATTATTTTTTTTCATCATAAAATTGAATGTCCACTTCCTATTGAACTATCATTACTTTTTAAAGCATACTGGGAGTTGAATTGTTTTGAAATAAACAAAAGAATGCACAAGTTCTTTTTCCTAGAATGAAGTTGAATTACAACATGTTGATGATCTTTACTTAATAGATGAAGCGTGCCCACACTTTTGTTTCTTGGCCAGGAGTTACTGTATGTTTTGGTAAAAGAAGCGGCGACACACGTGTGGCAGACGGTCTGCACAGGGAGAACAAATCTGTGTATTCCTGTGAACTTTGTCTTTTCACATCCAAACACAGTCCAGTTAATCAGGACAGAGAGTGGGAGAGCGTCCACGAAGCCCGGCTGTCGGGAGGCCGCAGTCGTGTCACAGGAAAAAGGATGTGTTTCTTTGCTGGGCTGAGGATCCCTGCGATTAGAGCCAGCAGATTGAGCTGTCTTGTCACGTTACACCTACACACCTAAAAAAGTGAGCAGTCACGCACAGGCACGTCTCAACTGACACGTCAGGGTACGGACAGCTAGACATGAAGCATTGATGTAATTCAAAGCAAATTACATGCACAAAAAATGCCTGAATAAACACTTTACTCCTCATTCTCAGAGCTTCGCTTTAGTTAGAAGAATACTGAAAGAAAAGGCTGAAAGCTGAATGATCCATGCTGAAACTCTTTGATAAGGATGCTGTAAAACATTGAACAGATAAATCAATTTCTTGATTCTTGTTGCAAACCCATTCTAACAAAAAAGGAAAGCAAATCAGTTCACAAAGTCCAAATGAAAAAGCTGGTTCCTTTTTACTCAATTCAGTTTTATTTATATAGTCCAATACAAAACAATTGACTCATTGGGCTTCATGCACTTGATGCCGTGGATGAACATTGTCAGTCCAATGTGATGTCCTTCTGTCACGTTTTGTAACAGTCATACTGTCGATGGCTGCGGATCAAACAAACACATTCTGTACTGGATTCTCCTCCCTTTAATCACATTAAAACTAGAAGTCTCAGCTTGACAAATCTACAACCCGTATGTCAGAATAAACCCTCCTAACATGCAAACAACAGGATATTCCCTCAAGAGCCATTTAGGAGCATTAGTTGGAATCTGATTAGAGCTTATGAGCTTAGGAAGTCAAAGAAAATACTTTGCACAGTCGCAAAAACACCAGGGATGGTAGGTATCTTACAAACATAAGGGTGCAGATCAGTGAAATACACACTTCTGGCTCTGGAAAAGAAGAATGTCAAGGCAATGAGCAGAGAGGAAGGCAAGAAGTGGGGCAGAAATAAAGACAACAATGAGGCGCTCAGAAAGAAGGTGATGTTGTCTCTGCGCGGCATGTCCTGTGGATGTCCTGTCACCCTGCAGGGCTTTTCCTCATTCTTTTCACCGAATATCTCAGTGCATACTGAAAAAGACTGAAAAAAGGCATAATCAATGCAGGAAAAGAGGTGGGCCTGCAGGACGTGATTATGATGAAAAACATCGGCCTATAGGCAGCAGAGCGGCTTCTTCCCTTGTAGCTGAAAAAAAACATCACTTTTTTACTCCTTGAAGTGTGCGTGGTCACATTCATGGCATATTTTTAGAGAAAAGGTAAGGTTTTTTTTTCAACTGGCAAATCCCATCACAGAAGAAGAAACAAACAATTCCAGCTCTCTAGTATGTCTCTGTCTCACATATTTGAAGAAAGGACTCTTGTTTACAACAGACCAACGCCAACCTGACACATTCAGTAATGTAGTTATCAGCCACCGTCCTCATATAATGAATGCGCTATTAGTGTGGCTGTAGCTGCCTGATAATGAAGAGAGCTTGTTACACGGTTGGAGAGACACTTAGGAGGTGCTATGGCTTTGATTAGGCTTCGGTTAAAGGGATTGTTAGCCATGCTGACGGCTGTTAATTGCTGCTCGGGAGGCTTAAGAGTATAGCGTAAACCTTTACATGTGCAGGTGGAAAGGTATTCAGGTCGTTGTTGTGGGCCTTGAAAGGTCATTCCCTAAGTTGTTAGGCATTTAAGATAACAGTCAACATTCCCATATGTTGTTCATACACTATGAGAACAAATGGCTGCCTTAATTAAAGAACCTGTTTTTACAGCCTTTCTCCATATATATATATCTGTGAGTAGCAGTATGGTTTCATGCCAAGAAAGAGCTCTACAGATGCTATATTTGCTTTGAGGATGTTGATAGAGAAGTACAGAGAAGGTCAAAGAGAGCTCCACTGTGTCTTTGTAGATCTGGAGAAAGCTTATGACAGAGTGTCCAGAGAGGAACTATGGGATTGGATGAGGAAGTCTGGAGTGACAGAGAAGTATGTTCATGTATGAGGGCTGTAAGACAGTGGTGAGGTGTGCTGTCGGGGTGACAGAGGAGTTCAAGGTGGAGGTGGGATTACATCAGGGATCAGCTCTGAGCTCTTCCTGTTTGCAACGGTGATGGACAGACTGACTGATGAGGTCAGACAGGAATCACCATGGACTATGATGTTTGCAGATGATATTGTGGTTTATAGTGAGAGCAGAGAACAGGTGGAGGAGGAGCTAGAGAGGTGGAGGAGGAGCTAGAGAGGTGGAGGAGGAGCTACAAAGGTGGAGGAGGAGCTAGAGAGGTGGAGGAGGAGCTAAATAGGTGGAGGTTTGCCCTGGAAAGGAGAGGAATGAAGGTTAGCTGCAGTAAGACAGAGTACATGTGTGTGAATGAGAGGACCCAAGTGGAAGAGTGAGGTTACAGGGAGAAGAGATAAAAGAAGGGGGAAGGAGTTAAGTATTTAGGGTCAACAGTAAGAGAGAGTATGGAGAGTGGTTGGAGACAAGAAGTGAAGAAGCAAGCAGGTTGGAATGGGTGGAGAAAAGTGTCAGGTGTGATGTGTGATAGAAGAGTTTCAGCACAAATGAAAGGAAAGATGTACAAGACTGTGGTGAGAGCAGCCATGTTGTTGGACTAGAAACAGTGAAGAAAAGACAGGAAGCAGAGCTGGAGGTAGCAGAGATGAAGATGCTGAGGTTCTCTTTGAGAGTGACCAGGATGGATAGGATCAGGAATGAATCCATCAGAGGGACAGCACATGTTAGAGGTTTTGGAGATAAAGTCAGAGAGGCCAGACTGAGATGGTTTGGACATGTTCAGAGGAGAGACAGTGAAGATATTGGTAGAAGGATGCTGAGTCTAGAGCAGCAGGAAAGAGGTCTAGAGGAAGACCAAAGAGGAGGTTTATGGATGCAGAGAATGAAGACATGAAGGTGGCTGGTGTTAGAGTAGAGGAGATGCTGAAGACAGGAGGAAGCTGATTCGCTGTGGCGACCCCTGAAAAGAAAAAGAAGAGGTCAAATGATTAAAACAATAATCAGATTAATTACACTTTTGTGTTGTGATTAAATACTATAAATCACAATGTTCTACAAGGTACATTTGATGACAATATGTAGCTTTTGAACAAAAACAGGCCAGAGAGAAAACGTTAATGAACACCTGTGTTGGCTGTTAGAGCTGGAAAAAGCAGACTTTTCCTCATCTATGACTGAGACCGCTTCGGTCCAGATTTCTGCTTCTCTTCTGGTGCAGCGGTCGTCCGTTTTCCTGATCGTGCAGGAGCAGGGCCAGAACCCTTCAGGCCTCTAGTGCTTTGTACAGCCTTGTGGGGTTTGTCAGGACTACCTAGTTGCCACCAGGTCATCCGCCGATCACGCCGATCAACCACAGGTGCTTCTGGGACCTCTGGTGGCCCTTCAGGACCATTTACTTTTCCGCTCTGCTTCACAGGAGTCCTGTTAAGAGGGCTGGACCAGAACTACATTGTTTTTTTTTGTTTTTTATCACTCTCTGGAGTAGAAAATTGATCATTTGTTTTTATGATGTCTTTTGTTTGGTTATTTCGCAGCCATAAAAATGTATCCTTGGTGCGAGAGCCCTGGTCCTCCAAAAAAGCTGGAGCGTCGTTGGAAGTAAACCCTGGTGTGCTTCGGTGATAGCGCAACTGCAGACAGAAACAGAGGCTGGAAGTAGACTAAACATCACAGATGAGGATAGTATCATACTCAAAAGATCAATGCAAGATCCAATACAGAAAAAGAAAATGTGATTTAATGCAGGAATTCTTCATTTAGACACAAATATTTTCCACAAATAAACCAAAAGATCCATGAGTCTGGGTAACAACTTATTTGTTGTATACCAACATGTCTGTTTAAGTTATTCATTTTTTAGAAGAGTTCTCATAGTTTCTGGTTGTGTCCTCCTCACCTGTGCCCGTGTCTCGTCTCAGTATGTGTTGCAGTGGATCTGCTTCCTGTTTGTGCTCAGGTAGAGAAGACGCTGTTCTCTCAACTCTGAACTTGTGAACTGTGCTTCCAGCTGGATCTCCAGGAACGTTCAGTGCCATTTCCATCTGCTTTCTCTCCATTTCCTTGTACATGTGAGGCAGTAAAGTCTTATCAGAGTAACCTCCTCAGCTTTTCAATGTGGAACGTCATCAGAACTTCTGCTTTAGATTTGTCTCAACATGAACACTCAGTTAGTGTTCACATATGAGCGCTTTTTGTTCATTAAATAGAACATTTGGGTTGAAACTTTTTTGTTTTTTTCTTTAGAAATATTGCAGCTTGATTTGTTAGGTAACAAAGCTGACAGATTACTTTTAAATGTCACATTTTTTTCTCATTTAAAAAAGTCATAAAAAAGTTCGAGTGATTCTGATGTGGAACAAATCCATAAACCTGAACATTGCACTTGGACGACAGCCGTTGAAAGTCTGCCATTGTTGGATTTTGGCTCTAAAGGAATTTGAATCTTTAACATATTTTTAATTTGTTACTCCTTAATTAACAGATATTTTTAAAACAAGTTTCAGTTTCAGAGGTTCAGTAGGTTAGCCCAGAATCACTCAAATCAATTAAACCTCCAGTGAAACGTGTTTCAAGAGCATCTCACCTTTTAATGTGAGCATGCGGGTAATAGAAGGAAAATCCAGAATGAAGGATATTTGGAAAAGTTTCTTTGGAAAAAGTGTTGGAAGGAGCAAAATGTAATAGAGAACAAGAAACTCATCCCTTTTTGGGGTTCCACTCGAGAATGGTGTCCAGAAAGTTTGTAAGTGTGAAATGACATCCTGGAGAGCTGTGAGATGTCTGCACTGCTAATGCGAGAAAAGAAGCCGAGTTCCTCTCCGGGAGGCTGAATGCCATCTCTGTCACCGTGTTAGAACAGAAGGAGGCGGAACAAACCTGGTAAATCAGGTGTTTCATTCACTTTTGGTTCTCAAACTACAGTTATGACCACAGATTTGAATTACTGGAAAAGTACAAATTGCAACATATTTGACTTTCTGATCAAACACATTTCAAAATTCAAGCTTTCCTCTGGAACACATAATAACATAGTGATCATTATTAACGCCCATGGTCCAGTGGTGGAGTGGTAAACCTCTAATCGGTGAAAACCAGGCTTGAGTCCTGCCTTTCCTGCACCATTTGTTGAAATGTCCTTCGGAAAGGGATGGAACCCTACATTGCTCTTAGTGGTTGAGATTGGCGCCATTATTGGGCAGCAGAGTTGTCATCCGCGTGTGAATGGGACTTTGACTGTCCCATACGGTCTATGGGACCGTATGGGATTCCGTTTGTGCCAAAAATATGTTTTTGCATCAACAGTTTATATCTTTGGTCCATTGTCTATGTCTACTGAACAAGTTTATAGAACATTTCTTCATGTCTATGTACAACTCTTCTGCGTGTCCTGTAAAACAACAGGAGCTAACAACGCTAGCAACTGTTGCTAAAGACTTTTTTGACAACCAGATCCAACGACAATGGGCTAAATTCAATGGATGTTTTGAGCGTTGTTTTTTTGCCGTACTGATTGATCCAATTAAATCAGAGCTCCACAACCTCTGCGACGCAAAACAGCGGCCCGCCCCTCTTTCAGCGCGTGCTCACCCCGTCAGCACTTTTACATGAGCCCGCCCACTGTCGCAGGAAGGGCAACGGGATTGGCTAGAAGTTCAGTTGGTCTTTTTCCAAAGACCAATAGACATTTAGTGAAACAAAGCATGAAACTGCGATAAACATAACGGTTCCTACTTGGAACTGAACTTCAATGCCCAACCCTATTTAATTTTATGTGATTAGGACTTGGAAGGATTAATCCGAATTCTTCTCTTCTCCCTTCCACTTCATTTGAAGGAGTTTAAGTGCAAGTCGTGTCCAAGAAAATGTTTTTTAAATCCGACCCTCCAAACGGAGAAATACAAAGTCCATCGTCGGGAGGTTAAACCACGTTGCACTGAGAAGGGCTTTTCCTCACGTGGGTGCGCTCTGAACCACAGAGTTTATATTTAAATGTCAGTAATGACTTTTTGCTGTAGCATGACCTATTTAAAGTAAAAAAAAAAAAAACGATGTTGTTTATATATATTCAAGTGCTGGAAGCTCCGTGCTAACAATAGCGGATTACTGGTGACATCATCGACAAAAGTGAGATCTGAATTACAAGACACAATTATTTTCATAATTCTCCATTTGCAAGGCCAAATGAAGGGAGAAGGGAAGGATGTAGATTGGGAATAATTTGTTTAAAAACTGGAATATATTCAAAAAACATCAGAGAAAACAGAAAATTAGTATATCTGATGCAAAAATTATAATAATGCTTAGATTTAAAAGAAAAAATTTTGTATATTTTTGTTTCAAAAAAGTAAAAAATATTTTAAAACAATCTGGCCATGTGTTCTACTTACATGTATGGAAGCCCAGAAAGAACAAACTGAACCATAGGTTTCTTTTCCATTTTTGGTCTGTTCTCCTCTCATGCAACAAAGAAACTCTGAAGTTTGCTTAATGATGAAAAAAATGATTTGCAGAATAACCTCAAGCTTGTGCAAAGCTTTTTATAAGGAGATAAAACCAAAGCCCCTCAAAGGAGAACAGCACGTCCTTGAACACATGATGTAATGTAAACACATTTGCAGACGGGAACATTTAAACACACACCGACTCTGCCACTGACATGCAGCTTTATAAATGTGCTGAGTGTGCAGCGGGGCCTTGACCCAGCACCTCTGACTCAGGCAGCTCTGCTGCTTGTGCTGTACAGTCTTCAGGCATGCAGACACATGCACACACACACATGCACACACATCCTTAGAGGTAAAGCGGGGCCAGGAGAAATAATCAGCGTGTTTGTACAGCCTCAGCAGCTACTTCATCCTTGTCGAGAAAAGAGCTAGAACAAAAAAAAAGAAGAAAGGGAGACTAAAAGCACACTGATGACTTTCACAGAAAACCTCATCTCGCTGGGCTTTTGTTTTGGATGCAGTCAGGTTATCAGCAGCAAACATTCAGGAAGAGGAGTGAGGCAGGGAGAAAATGGCCTCGGTCAACCTCCAGGGAGCCGCTCTGAGTGGATCCAGACGGCGCTTCTGTGAAGTGCGCCTGGAAACGACTTCTATTCTTTCTCCGTTTCTTTTTTCCTCTCTCTCTCTCTCTCTCTCTCCAGCAGTTTGTGAGTGCCTCTCACCCCAAATAGCTCGTCCCTCCCCCTCTTACTGCACACGTCCCTCTAATTTCCCTTCCCTCTTTACCTCAATTCAACTTGAAGCCAGAGATGTTTGAGGAAATAGAAGAGAGATGGAGACAATGAAGCAAGGCAGATGGGAAAGCAATAAAGAAAAATGTAAAAAAATATATTGAATAAAAGGCAGAGGTGGGGCTAAAGGAGGGGGTGAGAACGGAGAGCCGAATTCCAATGAATGCAATGAACATGGAAAAAAATAACCAAACAGAAGATTCTCAGATGCATGTTCCATCAACATGCAGACTCATAACTTGAATGTAGCAGTAATTCTGGATAAAACAAAGACACTAAGGTGACCCAAGGATGTCTTCAGACGTCGCCTGTTCCTTCTGCAGTTTGACTGTGAGTTTCTGGCCTGATTGATAGTTTTTAGATGAATATATTGAAGCTCTATAGTGACGTCCAACCTTTTTCCTTTAGCCCCGAAGACAATAATCTCAGTTTTGTTTTTGTTTAACTGAAGTAAGTTGTGGCACATTCAGTCATTATTGTCTTCAATGCAAGAGCCTGCACAGGGCCTCGGTCTCCTGCTGTCAGTGTAATATATATATCTGTGTGTCATCTGCATAGTTATGGTAATTGTTTACAACCTGGGCCAGAGGGAGCATGTAGATGTTAAACAGAAGTGGCCCCAGGATGGAGCCTTGGGGAACTCCACATGTAAAATTAAATCCAAATATGACAACACATGATAAATTAGAGTAGTTTTCTTTCATTTCCAAATGTGGTATAGAACAAAATGGAAAAGAAAAACATTAGAAGATCGTAAAAACATTTTTTGAAAATTACTGAAAAATTTGAGAGCAAAAATTCCTTAAAAAAAACGTTTTGATACTGGAGACTTGGCCTTTGGTCCATCCATTCCCGTGACATGTGAGATGTTACCCAGGAACAACATGACACTCAGGAAAATGCAACATATTGAAAATCATGTAAATAGTTTTGGTGAAAATCCCCATGGCAACAGTGCTGTAGGGTTAAAAAGGACAAAACTGTGGACATTCTAAAAAATCCTCCACTCTGCGTAATTATCCTTCTTCTGCTGCGTATGAGGAATGCAAGTGGTGGAAGAACCAGAAGGATTCTGTTCAGACAGAAAAGCAGAAAATGATCCTGACACCTTTGCAGCAGATTTATTTGGAACGACTCCAAGGATGTGCAGAGGTTAGTGTTGTCACTTCACACGAGGAAGGTGTTGAGTTTTAACCTGCCAGCCATCTGGGGCCTTTCAGTGTAAACATTTCACATTCTTCCCTTTGCCTGTTTGATCGACTTGAGCTTCTAAAGATGAGCTAATGTGGCTCATCTGTCTGTAACGTCATGTTGTTGTCATGTCATTTTTAAATTATTAACATGATCGATGTAATTCTAGTAGATTTTGATAATGGTTGAATAGTTACAGTATGTTACAGATTTGGGTTTAAGCGTCACCAAAAACGATTGATTGATAATGTACTGAAGTCGTCATGAAGCCAGTTCACTTCAGTGTGACAAATGCTAATCGGCAGTTGTCATCATTGACACAAAATGTCATGGCATGCACACGTAGATATGAGACACAGTCAGACGTGTGAGTTCAACAGATCTGTTTCGGTGCATCGGAGGAGGTCTCAACACCTCTGTCACACGTTCAATGTGGCAGTGCAGTCAGAGGGGTGTGACTTCCACTCATGTCAGGAAACATCTTTAAGGGAGGTTTAGTTCAAAACCAAAATAAATCAAAGAAGCTGGGAATATAGAAGAAGAAACTCATAAGAAACTAAATTCAAGCATTTGTATTATACTTATGTTTGTCTATGTACTTTCGCTTTAACATTGTGGTCAAAACAGTTGTTGTTTGTGTCTGTCCATGCATGTTTGTGTTTTTTTGTGTATGTGTAGATTTGTGTATGTACAGATGTGTGATTTTTTTTTTTTTTTTTTTTTTTTCTTCGGTTTAGATCGCTTTCTCACAAAAAGCGGACTATTTGATGGGTAATGCAGCTTGTTGTCATGGTTACATGGCAACACGACTGAGCCGACACAGACCTCTAACACGGCACGCAATCAGCTTACGTCTCGATGTTTCATTTTACAAGTTCTGTAGACTCTTTTCTGATCTGCTTAAAAAACAAAAACTTCCTCTTGTGGTGAGACAGAAGAATACATCATTCAGCACGCTGAGTGCTGTGTGTCTTATGAGAAGGAGAATAACTAATTTTTTTAAATACAGAAAATAAAGCTCACATTATGAGTGAGGTATGAACTCATAAATGCTGATCTTCACGATAGGGCAAATAAAGCATCAGTTCAGAGAGAAAGTTCATCTCTTACCGCTTGCTTTTGTCCAGATAATGAAGCCAAAGTATGTTTAAAGAAGACAGAACGTTTGGTCTAAGTGACCGGAACTTTTTTTTTAACAGTGGTTTATCACTTTTTAATCCACACCCAGCAGCCAATCAGAATGGAGGATTCACCTGAACCATGATATGTTATTGGAGAGAAAGTACAAACAAACAAGAAAAAAAGAATGAATGTTGAATCCATTGACATTTAAGTTTGCTAAAGCTCAGCCCAGTTTTGTTTATCCAGATCTACCACACCCTATGGTCACATGACTTTGTAACATTTAAAGTGTTTCCACACGTTGGACTGAATGATGGTTGATCAGTTTGTGCTGCATCACACGTGTATTGTCTGCTATGATAGTACTTGGTCATTTTTAAGATTTGTTGCAGGATTATTGTTTGTAAACTTTGTACCTGTTATAAAAAGAAATCTGTCTGTAAAACTCTTTTATTGCTGTAGAAAAATTGTCCATCAAGCATATAAGAGCACTTCTATTGATCTCCAATGACAGAACTGAAGTTACAAGTACAATTCTTTTGTTTCCCAATAAATCAATCAATGAGTTGCTTTTTTGAAAGTGAAAAGCTGCTGATTGGTTGATTTATTAGGAAATAACAGAATCATACTTGTAACTTGGGTTTTGTCTCTGTAGATCAATGCACATGCTTGTTTGTGTCAGTTTTAAAGACGCACAATTCTCTTATTATAGATACAAAATTTTATGTACGAAAAAATGTATCTATGAGTACACAAATCTTTTTACAGACACAAAATCCTATCATAAATACATTTTTATTACCCATGAAAATACTTTTGCAACAATCTATCATCATAAAATATTTTCTAAAATTAATATAGATACATCTCATTTCATTTTGAAAGAGTTTTATAGGAGGTTTTGATTAACAACAGATCAATCCTCTCGTCACACACGTGAATGTGTGTGTGTGCTTGCCTGTGTCATCTCTGCATGTGTGGGCGTGGCCGCCGCCGCCGTCTCGTACCTCTTTCATTTTCTCACACTCAGCAGCGAGCGACCACGTGTCCGCCCGTCTATCTGTCTGTCTGGAAAGGAGGTCTGTTTCCACGGCGCCTTGTTTCCATGACGACAGCCACCCCGTTCTTATCCCCTCTTCCTCTGTTAAATCTCTTGCTTCAATAATCCATCCCCCACTCTGACTGCTATTTCCTCAATCCACGTCGTCCATCATCTCACCCCATTTGCACCCCACAAACCCCATAATGACTCCGTCTAATTCACACTCCAGCTTCTTTCTAAAATCCGGAGGAGGGAAAGGGGCTACCATCCCTTAATGGGACTCCTAAAAGCAACGCTGTTAAAAACCAGTGGGTGGATGTGGGGTTAGATGGAGATGGGACTGGGCGGGGCTTCCTCTACACTGCTTTTGCAGTGACAGTATTTTCTTTTCTGGCACACAGCCAGGAAAAAGGTATAGTTCTGTGCCAGAAAACACATCAATGGCGGGGCGACTGTAGCTACAGGGCACACATCTGGTGGAACGGTGGGCCGGCGGACAAATCAGGTCTGCCTAATGATCTCTGAGGGAGCTCATTCACGTGAATGTCATTAACCCAGGGACGGGACGAGCTGTGGAACTGCAACCTCAGGTTCAGGTGTGAAACTCTTCTTCCACGCTTGCCACATACACACACCCAAGGAATCATGGGATTTTCCTCCCCTCTGCCAGATGATGAGAGCAGATAGAGGGAAAGTGGGCCAAACAAACAACTGTCACTGCTGACTATTATTATATCACAGAGACAGTAAAAAAAATAACAAACTTGTGACGCTCACATTCCATAAAACAAGGACAGACTGGGATATCCTGTCATTGTTACGCTTTCTAATGGGGAGAACTAGAACAAATAAATTAAAGAGAAAGAAATAACACAGCCAGACACGTCTCTGGCTCTGAAAGCAGCTTCCATGAAGTCCAGAAAGGACTGAATAAAAAAGTTTCTCATGATTGTCAGCTCACTTATTCATCCATCAGAAGACAACAGAGTTTTCCAAGAAATTAGCATCACATGGGAGAGTCCGAGCAAAGAACAGCATTGCATTGTGCATAAAAATGTCAAGATTTATGATATAACCCCAGGGAATGACTGGCTAATGTGTATATGAGCTGCAGGGTTGTTAAAATCATTATCTCCCTTCTATCCAGTGTTGAACTTGAACAGTGGTTTCCCAAACCTTGCAGATCCCCCTGACCCCAATACCTACAAAAAATGAAAACTAAGTGAGATGAACTCTCTTAAAACAAGAATATACTCACCTATTTTTTGTAATAGTAAGATAAATCTTCTCACTTCGTAGATTTTATGCCAGATAATTTTCCGTATTTTAAGAGATTTGGTACCAAATTATCTAAAAAACATATTAAGGCTTGTTATTAAGACTTATTGTGAGTAAAAACAGTAGGGCTGTAACGAGTATCCGGGTGCTCGGGTATTCGTGATCTGCTCCCGAAAATCCGAGTATGAATATTCGCAACGTCCAAGATCGCTGATTTGCGATCTTTATAAATATAGTAAATTGTAGTAAAATATGATCAGAATATTATGTGGTTATGATGTATTTTTCTTCTGAAATTCAGATTAATTTATTATTTTAAGTTTACGAACTAAAACAAAGCCGAAAGAGCCGCGTTAGTAACCGAAAGTAAACACTTTTTAGTTGCGGAGAAACTTCCGGTTTTCAAAGTAAAACTAGCAAGACATATTTTTCTGTTCAAAAACTGAGACTGAAGTTCTGTTCACTGACATAACTTCTGAAAAAATGAATTAGCTTTAACATCTGAGCTTTATCTCAGTGTTTACATTATTTTGGTTATGGTAACTCTTCAACAGTTGAAGCAATTAACAAAACTCCATCTTATTCTGAAGAAACGCAGCTTCACGCTGCTGAAAGACGGATGTAAACAATGTGAATCCGATGATTCTGCTGCAGAAAAAAATACTTTTTCACACGGGCTCTGCACCGAAACATATTAAAGAACTTTGAGGATAAAAAAAAATGTTCGAAACATTTTTAAGTTTTGTTGTTAAATGATCCAAAATGGCAGTAATTTTTATCCTCTTTATGTTGTTTATGTTGCTGCTGAACTTAACCAGAAGGCTGACAAAAAAAAAAGTTTAAAATGACAAACAAAATTTCTTTCTATCTGAATCTTTTTGGGGTTTTTTTAAAATCAATTTTGTTTATTCTGATATACTGTTCTAAATAAATGTATAAATGTTGGTGATTTAATACAAATAATTTCAATTTTCCTCCATCTCGTAAATATTCTCATAGCAATAAACATAATATTAAAAAGTAAGAATCGTGGTTCAACTTGTGAATCGTTGAGCTTGATTCGTGAATCGTATCGGATCGCCACCTAAGCAACGATCCACAGCCCTAAAAAACACACTTAAAAATAGAATCTCAATAGTTACAAATTGCATTCAAGCCTTTGACATTTGTATGGCCAGATCAAAGCAGGAGTGTTGCCTTAATTTAAGAATATTATGTAAATTATGATGCATTGTGAGAAAAGAACAGTGCTAAGAACAGTTCACTATTCTTTTTGAGGAATAGAAAAGTACTATTGTTTTTAGCATATTTGGCTGGTGTCAAGAAACAGATCCCTAGTGGTTGGCATAATGTCAAGATAACCCTACTAGCAAAATCTTAGTTAAAGAATCATTTCTGAGAGAATAAATCTTAAATATTATATTTATTTTAGTCAAAATGAGCTTGATGTTATTAAAAATATACACATTTTAAAATATTTGAGGTTCTATGAGGTTAGATATTTTTACATGTTTTGAAAAGTCTTGACAAGACAAATTTTTTGTTCTGTTGGCAGATAATTTTTCTTATTTAAAGCAATATTTATCTCATTTTTAAAGCAGACTTTTTGCAGTGTTCAACCTTGTAGAAAAATCACCAGAACAAGATCATAAAGCATACTTGAATAAATTATTTTGGCTGACTTAATAAGCCGATCCACTGTTTTCTCTTGAACAGCCCTACCTACCCTATCATTATCACTATTATCATCAACATGGCGTCCTCCCACCAAGCTGTGCCAGATCACTGGCGCGTTTCCGCCATTTTAAATCTTGAATAATTCATCTAACCCGGCTCACTTCTGTATCTTTTGATGTAATGTTTAACTGCCTGAACATTTGCAATTCTCTCATATGATTTCAAGTATTGAGTAAAAAGTTAGCGAGCTTCTGTGAATGTCCTGAGTGTTGGCCAAGAGTTAGGGGGTGAAACGCGGTGGCTGCAGGCTTGTTTTTGAACACCCTCTGCACTGACACTTATTGGTAGAACCAGAAAAATGATTGAATAGAAATTTGCTACCAGAAAGGAATTAATCTGTATTCATAAAAATAACACCACATTTCTCATGATCTCCACAAATTAAGTCAACTTATATTTACATTTGGGAAAAAAAAAAAAAAGCTCTTCTTCGCTGTCACTTTAAATGTCAGGAAATGATTAGTGGAGTTCTCTCAAACAGAAGCCTGTCTTAACCTGTTGGTTTCTGCAGATCCAAAATTCATAAAATATGAGGCAGCTGTTTGAATCCCCTGAAATTAAATGAGTTCATGTTCCAATCATACAAGTGTTCCTTACAGATTTGCGGTCGCAGTGTCACGCCACATAGGGAATCAGAGCCCAGTTTTAGTCGGTGTGTTATCCGACATGCAGTCAATCTGCTAGATATTCAGTTCAAGTTAAAACCCAAACACATGACCTAATGTTTTTATTGTCTGTTTACCCTTTTCTATCCAGCCATGCACAGATATTTGTGGTTCACACAAGCCCATACAGGAAGTACGAAACTTTGCAATCCCTCAAATGACCAGCAGAGGGAGCTTTAGAAGGGGACTATCGTATATCTTCCAGTAGTAGCCACGACATTTATTTGTACATTTTGGCAGCCAGTCCAACATATATTAGAAACACTCATCTGTGGGAGACCAGCGTTTATTACATCACAGACAGAATGGCAAAGGCCAATGGGTTTTATTTTGGGGTGAAATTTGGTAAATAAATCCCGACAACACCAGTTAAATGATGACACATTTGATGGCACAGTACGGTCTCTGCTCAAGGCTCGGGATACGGCCTATAGGTCAGGTGACAGGCTGGCCTACAGAAAGGCCCGAACAGAACTGAAAAAGGGCATCAACCAGGCCAAACGCAGGTACAGACAGCGCATAGAGGAACACTTTGCTAACAACAACCCACGGGAGATGTGGAGAGGCATCAGGACCATCACAGACCACAAAAATTGTAAACAGCAAATCATCACCCATGAGCCCACTTTGCCTGACACCTTAAACACCTTCTTTGCACGCTTTGACACTCCTGACAGCAGAGACACCGGCTCTCTTCTACAGCTGGAGGAGCAGTCCCAGCCGCTTGTTCTGCAGCAACACCAAGTGTGCTCCACCCTGAGGAGAATCAACATCAGCAAAGCCACAGGGCCAGATAAGGTGTCAGGTCGTGTTCTCAAGCTGTGTGCACAGCAGCTGGCAGGGGTTTTTCTGGACATTTTCAACCTGTCTTTACAGCTCGCTTCAGTACCTGTGTGCCTCAAGTCTTCCATCATTGTGCCCGTACCAAAAACATCTTCTGTCTCCTGCCTCAATGATTACCGCCCTGTGGCTTTGACACCGGTGATCATGAAGTGCTTCGAGAGGATCATCCTGAGCCACATCAAGGACATCATCCCTGCGTCCCTGGACAGACATCAGTTCGCCTACAGGGAGAACCGATCAACAGAGGACGCAGTTTCATTAGCCCTACATGTGGCCATGTCTCATCTGGAGCACACCAACACCTACGTCAGGATGCTGTTTGTGGACTTCAGTTCAGCATTTAACACTGTGATCCCAGACAAGCTGATACTGAAACTCCACAACCTTGGACTGCCTGCCTCTCTGTGCTTCTGGATCAGGGACTTTCTTATCAACAGGCCTCAAGTGGTGAGGATTGGAGACTCCACATCATCTACTCTGATCCTGAGCACAGGAACACCACAGGGGTGTGTCCTCAGCCCGGCCCTCTTCACTCTATTCACCCACGACTGTTCTGCTATCCACCCTACAAACATGGTTGTCAAGTTTGCAGATGACACCACCATTGTGGGTCTCATATCAAACAATGATGAGACCCACTACAGAGAGGAGATCCAGCACCTAATAGGTTGGTGCACCAACAACAACCTCGTCCTAAACACCTCCAAGACCAAGGAGGTCATAGTGGACTTCAGGAGGTCTAAAAAGGTGGAACACATCCCTCTTCTCATTCACGGGGAAGAGGTGGAGCGAGTGGACCACATCAAGTTCCTGGGGATCCACATTACATCTGACCTTACCTGGTCAGTGCATGCATCCTACCTAGTGAAGAAAGCTCAACAGAGACTCTTCTTCCTTAGGAAACTAAAAAGGACTGGACTTTCCTCTCAGCTGCTGAACAACTTTTACAGAGCCACCATAGAGAGCATCCTCTGCCTGAGCGCCACAGTGTGGTACGGGAGTTGCACTGCAAAAGACAAGATAGACTTGGCCCGGGTGGTGAAAACCGCACAGGGGATTGTGGGTCAACCGCTCCCACAACTCGACTCAGTGTACGACAGCCGGGTCCAACGGAGGGCTGGTCGTATAGCTGCAGACCCCACCCACCCTGGACACCAACTGTTTGTAGCTCTTCCCTCTGGGAAGAGATACAGGAACATCAGGACCCACACCAACAGACTGAAACACAGCTTCTTCCCCAGAGCTGTAAAGTCCATCCACCCACCCACCCTAAGTCTAAGGAATTAGACTTAACAATAACTTTCAGGTCTCTGTGCACTGATCTATTTATTCTTGCAGTACCTTAACTGTTGTGCAATGTCCACTTCACTCACCGTGCCTTTTAACTGTAATGCACCTTGTATATATTTATATTTATATTTATCTTATTCTTTTTTAAACTTTAGCAAAGAGCTGCTGGCAGAAATTTCATTTTGCTCTGCATAAATGATAATAAAGATTCTTGATTCTTGATTCTTAAACATTTCAGGATTTATTGAAATGAGGTGACAGAGCTGGGTGATGATGTCAGAGGTGGGCGGTCATGTTGGACGTTTATTCCCACATTGTACGATATAGAGATAAAGGAAATGTTGCAGATATAGTAATTCTTGTGACACATCTCGCTCCCTGATCATCATATTCGACAGCAAACCCTAGATGTCTCCACACCGTAGGTTCTAGTGTTGGCTCAAGCATCCACGGAATGAAAAGTCCACGAAAAGACACGCAGAAGTCTCAAATTCTGCTCTACTCACGTTTGCACAGACTCACCACTTAAAGAGGCCGTCAGAACACGCACCGAAGCAGCCAGAACACAAGCACATGCCGGCCACAGAACTACTACATTCACCCCCTCTAACAATGTTTTTAGCATTTGTTCTCCGCCTCCCGGGGGAGGGGCAAAGGAGATTCTGGCAGGGCGGGGGAGAGTAGGAGCGGACCTGGAGGAGACCGGCTCAGCAACGCAGACATGAATACAGACACGCTAAAGGCAGCTAACAGTAGCGCTAAATACATAAAATATAAATATGTATCGTGAAAAATGTTGCACCGAATCGTGGAACACGTATATAGAATTTTACATTGAACATTGTTGCATCCCTAATATATACGTATATGTGTGTATTTCTATATATATATATGTATATTATATATATATAATATATATATTTATATATATAATGTATGTACATGCATGTGTACATATTTTATTTATTTATATATATATATATATATTTATATATATATATATATATAATATATATATATATACATACTTTTTTTATATATGTATATTTATATATATAATGTATGTACATGCATGTGTATATATTTTATATATATATATATATATATACTCAACAAAAATCTAAATGCAACACTTCTGTTTTTCCTCCCATTTTTCATGAGATGGACTTAAAGATCTAAAATTCATTCCAGATTCACAATATCACCATTTCTCTTGAACATTGTTCACAAATCTGTCTAATTAGGCGTGTTTGAGATCATGCAGGCGGACGCGGCGCTGCGCAGATCGCCTGGATTGCGGTGCATGCTGGGTAGTTTCCGTCACCGACGTCACATTTGCGACGACATGAAGTATCGCGAGAAAGGGGCGGGTTCAAGGCGCCTACCTAAGCCAGCACAGCCAGAAAATAGGTACTGCGCTGGCTGCAAGCCGCCTTGATGACTACAAAACAATGCATTGTGGGAAACGGTGTCCTGAAAGTTTTTGTAGTTTTGTGTGAAATAACTGGCGCTAAATGAAGGAAATATGTGTATTTTTTTACTCTTTCTGGAAGGTAGTGAATCGCTGATGAAAAAATATACAAGATTTTAAATAATCTGTGGTTATGTGTGTCATAGTTGTCTTTAAAATGAACTTTAATATTTATTTTATCTGTTTATTTGGGACTGTGCACATGTAATGAATCCCGCAGCTATTTTTTTTTATGTGTTTTACTCTAAGAGATGTAAAAAATACTATTAAAGACAGAACAGCACAGATCATACTAGGAGGAGTGGTGTATTAAAATTCAGCGAATGTTGAGGACAACCCCCAACTCCTCGTTCTCGTACAGTCTCGTCGTCCACCTTCGTCTCAGGCGTCTTTCTCCGCCCCCTCCTGCAGCAGCTTGGTCTCACCGACGATGCAGGCGAGGCGCAAGTCAACTCAAACACGCCTAATGTGTGATAGTGAACACTTGTGCTTTGCTGAGATGAACCATCCCACCTCACAGGTGTGCCACATCAAGGTGCTGATCTGACTTCCTCATTAGTGCATGTTATTTGCGTACTTCCATGCAACCAGCACAAGACTGACAGAAATATAATTGTGAAGGAAGAAAACATTAAATTTAAAGATAAAATGAAAACAAACATGTATAGCCTGAGCAGATTTCTACTCCACATAGTTTGTCCAAGTGGCGTTAGCTCAGTGTGACGTCATCATTAGCCACAAGCCCCTGTACCGATCTTCTCAGGCCGAACACAAACGCTACCTACAACAGAACTGTGACCAATCAGGGACTCTGATTTGATAGAGACTTAAAACACTAAAGTACCAATGGTTTTAAAAAGAAAGAGAAATTAATAATTGCAGTTTGTGCCGGGTCTGATTAATATGACCCCGGAATGGACATTTAAAGGAACAGAGCTGTGAAAATAAAAAGGATGCGCGTTCATAAAACCGCGTGGAGCTCGTTCTTGAACGTACCTCATGCAGCCGGTGTGTAAGAATCTTAACACTGAGAGGATGCGGCAGCAATCTGTCCAGACTGAACTCCACCTTCACTCCACAGGAGGTTGGAGACCATGAACAGGAAGATGCAGATTTAGAAAATGAAGGGTTGAGTGTTTAAATCCTAAATGTTATATGATTTTTAATGCACCCTCTGAATTCAGTCACTAAATTGAAAGACTTATAACTGTATTTATCTTGATGTTTACTAGTTGTCTTTGCTTCAACACACCTGATGCAGCTCAGTAGCTCTTGGCAGGAGCTCAAAGTCTGTTGAGACTTTGGTTACTTATAATCTGAGGCATGACAGTTGTTAGAACATCGGATTTATTTTCAATATGTTATTCTCAGTAGTTGGACTGTTGATGTACAAAATCCAGCTCTTTGGTCCAAACAAAACTACCAACTACAGGAGCCTGAGGCAGTCAGCTGCTTCACCTATTGAACCAGCCAAGCCTTGAGGTATTGTCCCATTCCTGTTTGTCCTTGGGCCGCTGCGTGACATGAATATACATTTTCTAAGGAGTGTTTGTGTGTCAAATGTGGAGGCATTTTCCTCCACCACCTTAGAGAATCTCCAGCAGTGCTTGAGTGAAGCAGAAGTTTCTGAGTGTGAGTTTTCTTGAATTCCTGTGAACATCTGTTTGAGAATGAGCGCATTTCTTCCTATCAGGTCACGTAGAAGACAGCAGTTTGAATGACAGTCCCCATCAAGTCCTCTGCTCCTGTGCAGCCAAAGCTTTGTTTACATAACAGTGTCAAAGTCAAGGCCCGGGGGCCGGATCCGGCCCGGATAAATTTGAATTCAAAAAATGCATAAATGAGCAAACTTATTTATTTTCTTTGCTCCAATAAAACAACCGACGAATATTTTAAGATATATCCGGTCCTTCAGATAATTTTATTTCATTGTTATTAAAGGCCTGATGTTATCTTGCGCTTATTTCTAACTTGTATAATTTTGACAAAATAAATTTTTATGGAGTTTATTTTTATTGAAAGTTATTTTACGTTTAAGTTGATTTATTCTGGAATAATATTCCTGCCTGTTTTTATTATTCATAATTATGATAAGAAGTTACTATTTTAAAGTTTAAAAAATTGGCATTCTAATAGCTTTTTGGACTATTTTGGAGTTTGGCTAAAATTTTTAGCCACATGCTAGCTGTTTCAGCTAATTTAGGCTTCTTTTTATTGTTTTTTTAGGCTGTTTTGGAGCTAGGCTAATATTAACATGCTAGCTATTTTGGCTAATTTTGGTTGTTTACATTTTTAGGCTATTTGAAGTTCAGCTAGTTTTTCAGCGACATGCTAGCTGTTTTGGCAAACTAAGATTTTGTTTTTAGGCTAATTTGGCATTAAGCTACTATCTTAGCTGGCTATCAGCTTCAGCGTTTTCAAGTATTAGCTTCAGTAATTTCAGCTGCAAATTTCAGCATTTTCAGCTTCCACATTTTTTATTTAATGTTAATCTAATACTTGTAAACTTGATTACATTTACACAATCAAAATAAATCCATCCAACAAAATTGCTTACTGTTCAGGCAACATGTTTAAATCATGTGGAAATTCTTTCAATATTATATTTATGTTTAACTACAGAATAAATATTATGTCAAATCAACAACAGGTTTCAGACAAATTGAAATAAAGGAGAAAAGACAATGATAAGATGTTCAACATTTATTTTTCCAAAACTACCACTCTGGCAGCTGAATACAAACGCCAGCAAAATCACAATCTTGTCATACAAATAAAGGGACATCCAAATATTAATACTAAAAATCAAGTCCTAACAGTTTTTTCTGACTAAAGTCCTTTGAAAACACTTATTTGGATGCAAAAGAAAAAAAGAAATGTGAAAATGTGCAGAAATGCAACATCTACATTTTTTACACTTACTAGCTTATTCTGGGTTTCAAAAAGTCACAACTTTTACAATAATCACAAACTTGAAAACTTGCAAAAGAGTACATTTTTATCACATGCACAACATATTTAAAGTGCTAAAACAGAACAATTTTCTAGTGTAAATGGTAACAGGAAAAAAACATCCTGTACTGAGAATAGTGAAGCATTACTTAACAAGGTTTGGTTCCAACCGTTTCAACTCTGGTGTAGCTCAGATTTAGAGGATACACAAGCACAAACACTGAGGACTTCCACTCCTTCCAAAATCATTCTTACAGTCTCCAGGTCATCACTCAGGTCTGCACGAGTGTGTTGGATGCCAAAGATCTCCAAGACTCCAGATGCCAGAGCCTCGTCTTCGTCTTCATCCCTCTGGAAAACAAAGAGAGAAAAAAAGATAGATTCTAATAAAATGTAAAAAGAAGTAAATTGTCACTAAAAATTACAGTCTAACAATGTATGGGGTTAAATTAAGATCATCTTAAAGATCCATAGATAATCTGAGATTCATATGGATCTAAACCATATACGATCCGTTACGCCAATCTTAAAGCAAATGAAAAACCAGATTATACATTTTAAAAAAAGAAAAAAAAAACAATGAAGATTGAAAACAGGATCAAACTCGAAAATACAAACTCAAAACTTAAAGGAATTATTTAAAATGTGAAAAATAAACATGTAAGTTATATATATAAACTTGAAATAAATATGGAAAAGATCATTTCAAATGTTCAACTTGAATAAAAAATAAAATTAAAACCTTGCATTGTTTTACAGATGCGGCGGGTGCAGTTTGCCAACGTTACATAAATCTTAACAGTATTTAGGTTATTTATTGTATTCTAATACTGAATTTTTTTATTTGGTGGTTTAAACTTTGTGAGTATTGATATTTTTAGTGAGGAGTCCCCTCTGTCACCCCGTGCAGAATCCTTTTCCAGTTGCAGATGACCTGGAAGTCCCGCCTCCACGTAAAAACAGGATCAGCTCAACAGCGAAAACTTGGAAAACTGAATTGAAATTAAAAACAAAGCTAAAACAGAGACGGAGAGACAGGAAAAACAAATAAAATAAACTAAAAAATATTTATTTTAATTTAGTAAAAGTTGTAAATGTAATTGTTTTATTCAAGTTCAACATTTAGCAAATATTTTTTTCAATATTTCATTCAATTCAGTGTTTTTTCCCCAGATTTACAATTTTATTTTATATTCAAATTTAAAATGTGATTTTTCATTCACTTTAAACTGATCTTGATTTTACCCCATACAATTGCCTTTAAAGGCCAACTTTCAAATGTAAATGAACAAAAACATAGTTGGTACCTCTGTTCAGAACAGACAAACCCACAATTGGAACAAAAAATTAAAGTAAAATATTAAAGTCAAAAAGATGAAGTCCTCCTGTTTTTCCAGCTGTTCCCTTCAGGACTCAGCATCACATCCTCTCACTCCATCCATACGTCCTCCTCTTGGTCTCACTAGTTTTACTTTGAAAACAGGAAGCTTCGCCAACACAAAGATTTGTTTTCTTCCGTAGGGGCTAACACGAGGACCAATCAAAATTGATGAGGGAGGTATCTTCTTTTGCTGGAATAGAATGTCTCCGTGGTG
Organism: Oryzias javanicus; assembly: GCA_003999625.1. Classification (NCBI taxonomy): domain Eukaryota; kingdom Metazoa; phylum Chordata; class Actinopteri; order Beloniformes; family Adrianichthyidae; genus Oryzias; species Oryzias javanicus. The sequence goes on from CM012447.1 coordinate 2,933,548, forward strand.
GATCTCCTTCTCCTGGATGTGGAGCTCCGCAGGACCTCGCGCTGCAGCTCCTGCGGAGCTAATGCTTGTTCCCATTAAATTGGAGCGCCCCAACGTCGGAGCCGCACACCGGCGCCTCCCCGCTTTCGCGCTGACCGGCGCCGCACTTCGGTGCTCACTGCCTGTCGAACATGTAATCCTGCACTGATGATGCTGGTTTATTTAGTGTGAAGAGTTCCACAGTGTCTGGAAGACAGCCGCTTCAGTCTGAAGACAACCTGAGTTTGAAGGTTGTCCCGCAGTAAGCTGAGAGGGGGGTTGAGGACCTTTTTAAACGATTGTCTCGATGAAAATAAGAAAAAGATTGCAGTTAAGGACCAGAGCAGTTACATGTTTGACAGGCAGCGAGCAGCCAATTCACAATGCGGCGCCAGTCAGTGGGGAGGCGCCGGTGTTTGGCTCCAATGTTTGGGAACAACCACCATCTCCCTTCTCCTGGATGCGGCGCTCCGCAGTTCCACGCTTTGAAGCTCCCGCGGAGAAGGGAGACGTGCACGGGGCTGATAGATTCTGTAGTGGTCCTCCTCAGCCCAGTCCCCCCAAAACACACACTGCAGTCAGGGGGGATCAGTGAGTCCCGGTACCGGGCCGGAAAAGCCCCATATGCAAAATGTTAACTGGTTCTACACAGTTTTAACACAACGTTCTTATTAAGCTTATTAAGTTCGACCCACCACGGAGACATTTTATTCCAGCAAAAGAACGTTTTCTTCGCCTGTATTTAACTCAGTAAAATGGCGCTTTGACCGGGCTAGAACAGTGTTTTGGTCATGCGGTTTATACGGGATAAAACTCTGATTTTTACACCGTCTTGAGTAGGGATGTGAATCTTACAACAAGTCACGATTCAATTCCGATTCTTGGGGTGCCGATTCGATTCGATTCTGAAACGATTCTCGATTCAGAAATTCAAAACACAAAGGAAATCTTTTGATAGAGATATGGAATTTATTTATGATACTGTGCAAACTTATATTATTCAGACCCTCCAGGATTTCACTGACGATTTTTATGATAGTTGCGGCTCGAAATGGCCGATGTTGCAGCAGCTTTTGTAAAAAGTTGCAATGTGTTTGAATATATACATATTTTTAAAAGCGCCTAAAAATTTTAATTATGAAATACAAATCATATTTTCATATTCCAATTCTTTTTATCGTGACACGTGCACAAAGTAAATCCAGCATCATCACCATATATTAGTGTTGTTGAGCTGTCATTTAATTTGAATAGAACTGTCAAACACAAAATGAACTTTGGTCTTTCCTGCTCACAGTAACCCAAACATGTGAGGGTTTAAACATTATTTTAGAGTCAAATATTTCCAGATTTCTACATTTCCAGTGAAAAAATTTGAACTTAAAAAACATAAACAGATGAATCCTCAGATGTTCTCAGAATCTTCCTCTTTATCTATTTCTAAAGCATCACTGCTGAGCTGCTGGTAGAGGAAGACAAAGACTTTGAGGAGCTGATCTGGTTTTAATGATCTGTTTTAAAGAATCTTCTCTCAGGTGTCTGTAGGTTTGTTGTGGAGGAGGTTCTAGATGGAATTCTTTTCCTTTGTATCAACAGTTAAAGTGAAATGGTTCCAGATTTCCAGAGTCTCTCTCTGTCTGTCTCTTCATCCTCGGTTCCTGTTGTGCAGCAGCTGAGCCCCGTGCAATACCTATCTGTACCTGCGCCCCCCCCCGCCGCGTGCGCGCCAGGGGACGGCGTAACACCCGCGTGCATGCTCGCGCTTAGCGCACCTTCACCCCCGCGTGCGAGCAACGCATGCTCACCTGCGGGGTGAACGTTCACGCGCGTTATGAAGACAAGAAGTGTAAGAGGACTATAGAGAGAACGGCTCCCGGGAAGGAGTCGGAAGGGAGACGGTCACGTGATCATCCATGACTGTTGTCACGGTAGATTCTCAAAGTTACAGTAAAGTTGCGGTGAAAATAAAAAAGCTGCAAGGTGCAACAAATCTCGGGGTTTGATCGGATTTGCATTAATAGTTGCAATCACAACATCAGGAAATCCTGGAGGGATTTTCAACAGTACGAAGGCAGAGAAAGACTTTTCAAACTTGAATCTCCGGTGATGGGACGAGATATGAGCGCGAGCATTTGAAGTGTTCCCAAAATATTGGATTTTGCACACTGCACAACTGCAACTGCAAAACATGTGGAATCCGAAGTGCGCCCAAACATTTGCCTTCACTGACGACGGGACAGGAAGAATCTCTTTTTCTTCTCTCATGTTGTAGCGTAGCGCGCGCTCAGTAAGCTCCACTCGCCTCCAGAGAAAACAAACTACGGTAGCCATTTCGGGACAAACATTGCGACTTGCAAGTAAGCTAGCAGGTTCGAGCCATTAAATGAAATATATAAATGCAGAAATACGGGGGGGGAATCGATTCTTGGATATCTAGAATCTATTCTGAATCGTTAAAAATGAGAATCTCGATTCGAATGTGAATCGATTTTTTCCGACACCCCTAGTCTTGAGAGAACTTCAGACTGTGAGAGTACAAACTGAACAGTCATTTTCTGATCTTAATTATTACAGTTCTCAGAGCCAGTGAACGCATCGGAACTGATGATACCACCCTCATCGATTTTGATTGGTCCTCGAGTTAGCCCCGCCCAAACGCGGCCAAAAGTTTTGAAACTGAAACTTTGAGATTCGAAAAAGAAAAAAAAGATTTGAAACTGACAAAAAGTTTTGAAATTGAAATGTTGAGTTTTTAAACCTATTTTTTCGGCCAAACATTAATATTTTTTTTCCAAAATATTTTATTTCGGTTTCAAATAATATTGGCCCCGATTTAGCTCCATATAAATGTTGGTGATTTAATACAAATAATTTCAATTTTCCTCCATCTAGTAAATATACATATAGCAATAAACATTATATTAATAATTGTGAATCCTGGTTTGATTCGTGAATCGTTGAGCTTGATTTGTGAATCATATCGGATCACCACCTAAGCAACGATCCACAGCCTAACAAAGACATTTACACTCAGTGCTAATAAGAACTATGTTCTCATTATCTCGATAAATCCTGAATTCTTTTTTATCTAGTTTTCTCTACATTTTTTGACCGAATTTCATTGCAAACTGAACCAATTAACCATAACCATTCTGTCTGTGAATGCCGAAGCTACCAAAGAGAAATACACAATATGTACATCCATCTTTGCAAAAATGTAGACGTTTGTTTTAGTGGGAGAAACGGACATTTGGTTAAGCGTACCAGTTTCTTTTTCTGTTTAAATGTATTTTATTGATTTATTTTACAGTAAAATGTAAAAAGAACCAAATATAATCAGACCAACATACCTTGTATTCTTTCACCAGCCTTCTCTGGATCTCCGTTCATGTGATGTAGGGTGCATTCACGTCCTACATCTGTGCTGTCCGTCTAAATGTGTAAGTTAAAAGAAAAAATAGAGGGGAAAATAGGCTAAACATTAATAGAATGAGCTTATATAGGCTTTAATAAAAAAGTTATCTTTTTTATCCTCTGTAATTTTGACATTATTACTTTTAAAGAACCAGCAGCTTTCGTTTAGCAAATGAAACATTTTTCTCTTACTGAGGGCAGGCAGGGAACTTCTCAGTCGGCAGGTGTTGTACTCTCACAAACTGCAGATTCTGTTTAAAACAAAAGTAAATCAGTCAATATTGACAAGAATAAGTATTACTATATTTATATAAAAATCCAAACAAAACCCTATTTATAAAGAAATTAATATAATATAATATTTATAATATAATTATATATATATAACATACAAAAACAATTGCTTTAATTTGTTGAGAAATAATTTAAGTAATGATGTCTTCACTAAATCAAAAATCCAGTATGGGCACCAGGGCAGACACAGCTGACAACACAAAAGTGATTTATGATTTAGATCAGAGGAGACAACAACAGGAAGAAATAATGAAACATTTTCTTGTTTTGTTTTGATTTTTACCCTTTAACAAGCTTTTATTTTGGAAAACAACCGGATCTTCTCAGCTACACTTTGAGCTGTAGTGTTGTCAGAGAGTAATTTGATTACATCTGAACAAAATTATTATAAAAAATAGTTTCTTTTAGAGGCTCGGGGTTACTTTTCAGTCAGTTGAGCGGTGTGAGACATGATTCCTAGAACAATGATTTATCCAGAAGGTGATTCCCACACACCGAGCCTGTTTGTGTTTTATTCAAGTACGAAGCTACAGGTAACAACGTCGGATGAGCACACCCACAGCCGCTTACCTGCAGGAGGCTGCTGGGCTTTTTGCAGCCGCAGAGCCGCGGTCAGACAGGCTGGCGTTCTGTCCGGAGAGTATCCCGCCTTCACCGAAGAAAGCCGCCGGAACGAGCTCGAGCAACCCCGGGTTTAAAAAAATAGAAGAAAGTTCCAGACAAAACGCCATTAGTATCATACCAGGGACTCAAAGTTGATCGAACAACCATTCCCGCTTTAAACAAACCAACCTCCGCTCATGACGGAGCTCTATCCGTCCGCCATGTTAGCTTCAGCTCCGGGTTCCTCTCGTAGATCTGCATTCAACACAGTGTGTCCCCCGCGCGCGCGCAGCGGGGAAATCCTCATTCTTCATTTTTGCCAATTTTAATTTATACTTAAACATCACGCGATTTTAATAGTAATTCATTCAGAACGTGCAGGGAAAGTAGTCAGATAGGAGAATCCGTCCATCATTCACTGCAGCTAGCTTACTCTGTGTGCACATAGAAAATGATCGTCTAAATCTCGCATTTGCTTAATCATCCACTACGCATTTAAAAAATGGTAAACATTATAAATGAGCCGTATTAACACAAAATACTGAAAGAATTCAAGAGGATTGTTTTCAATTTACCTGGTCAATGCAGAGGATCCATGGAAAGTAAAACTGTTTCCGGTTTTTTTCCCTCTCATTTTGCGTCTTCCGGTTTTGAGTTTGAACATGAATAAATTAAATAAATATACGAAACAATGAAAAAATCACAGAAATGCTACATGAATTTAATATGTTTACACTGAAAACATAAATTTCTTATGTACATATTACATAAAATATTTTATCTTGATTTACAAGGTCTTCTTTTTAAGAGAAGCCATGGCAAAACATTGCGTCGCCATGGCAACGGCCATGATGACGTCATCGCTGTGTTGATGACGTAATTTGACGTCACTGAAATTGGAAGAAAAAACTTAAATACAGGGTGAAACTCTCTATGGAATGATAGCTGTGGAGCAAACTAGAGCGACTTGGTGAAACAGAAGAAAAACAGAACAGGAAGAGAAAAAGACAAAATGAACGACAGAATGAAAGACAGAATGAAACAAAGTGGAAAGAAGCCGAGGAAATTTTTTACATTAAAAAAATTTCCTTACAAGAATACAAAGAAGATGAAGCAGCGTCTTGCAAAAGTCTTACTTTTAAAATCAATGAAGGAAGAGATCAAGGTAGAAAAAGATTTGAAGACAAACGAGAAGAGAGGCCCCGGAAGTTCCAACGACAAAGTGCAGCAGCACTCAGCGTCTTTTTTTTTAGATTTATTGCAAATGTTTTTGTATTTCTTTGTTTCAGAGTTTGCATTACAGTTGGCAGGCTGTAGGACTCTCTCCCAGGACACCTGGCTTTGCTTCCCAGGGCGGTTAAGGAGCTAAAAATCCAGTGTTGGTCCTTAGGCCAGACCCCTCATGCTGCTGCCTAACTGGGTCTCCCTGCACCTTAAAAGTACGGCGTTGAATGCACAAACTCTTGAACATCAGATTTTTGAACTCTTGAGCTTCTGCACAACAGCAAGAACCTCCATTTTCTATGTTTCCAACTTTTCAACCAATCAAATGGCCAGATTAGTTCCAACTTCAAGTATCAAACTTTGCTGCATCCAATCACAGAGCTGGATTTGTTCCAAATTCTAGATACCACGCCCACTGTTTACTGTCATGGCTTCTTTCTTTTGGATGGAGAGCAGGTGCTTGTTTTTTTATTCATTTGAACAAAAAAAAGTGAATATAAAATGTTTATAGAGACAAAATGAGACAGATGTGTTTGTGGAGAAGATAACTCAAGTGAAAATATCACTAATATATTGTTTAACAGCCACGTTTTCATAAGGTTTTTATCCATAAGATCTACAAGAACTGTGTGGTCTCTGTTTCCCACAATGCATTGTTTTGTTGTCACAAAGGCTCAGGTATGCGCTGTTAATAAATGACTTAGCTGAGAATGAGGGTTCTACTGACCGTCTGTTACTATTATTAACTTTTTTAACACCATCATAAAGAATACAAATATTTATAATTCTCCTGTGTTCACTTATGTTAACAATATGCTAGCTCCAGGGGCGAAGCTACAGGGGAGCAAGGGGGGGCAGCTGCCACCCCAGCAAAGAGCTCTGGCCCCCCAACTTGCCACCCCAATTTTTGAGTCAAAAATGACAAAGACCACCTGATGCTGAAAGATGCGTTCTTGCCTAAAACTGCTTTTGTTCAAAATGCTCTCAAAATACCATCTGCATCCCTCCACTGGTCATTAACTTTCTTTAGGAAAGTTAGGAACCCTTTTCAAGCATTAGTTAGTAGGACGGGTGTGAGGCGGAGCTCCATCCGCTACCTATTGTTTACAAAGACCAATTTGCGCTGAAGCGACATTTTTGGCTGAAAAATGTTCCAATCTAATGTAAGTTCTGCAAAGATGAAAATATCTAAATACTTACTGAATACTTTTCTCACTACCACAAATATTTGATGATTTGGGTTTGCGCGACCACAGGCTACAAAGAAAATGTGGAGCCGCATCTAAACATTTTTCAATCAACACTCGAGGATTTTCTTTAGAAACTGCAGCGATTATTTAAGTGGTTTGAGTGTAGAGTGATTTTGGTCACTTTTTGAGAAGTAAAACATCTCTAGAATGATTAGTTTTTGATGCAGTTATTTGTTGTGTTTCAGATCTCTTCCACTGAAGATGACGTTGCAGAAAGCATTGCAGCCACGGTCATCCGTCTCAGAAGAGACGGGATTCAAAAGCCAGAAGATGTTGGCATTGCTGTTGAAGGAGTTCAAGTCTGGACCGACCTCAGGAGTGTCATGGATTCATATTGATCTACGCACTGGATCAAAGTTTTCCAGAGGATCTCAAGTACAACTTTTGAGTTCTGTCAGAAGATCAAAATGATCCTAGATTGACACAAGCTGAATCCTAAAATCCAGCAGCTGATGATGAAGCTGTTTGCTTTGTGCTTGAGAACATGGACATCAGACTGAGAGACCCCACCACCCAGTTTCTACACAAAGACTTCTGCAGTGGATTGGGTTTTTGTTCCACTTCAAATTTACTGTTTACCAAATCCTCCTCTCCCCCCCTCCCCTTAGCCCTCCCCCTTGATTTGAAGTGGAAGTCCTGTCCGGGATTATTATTTTTGAAGTTTCCCTCTCCAAACAGAGGGGTCCAGAGTCCACTATCGCCAGAGTAAACGGCGAGTAAAGCACTTTTCATCACGTTGGTGTTCTCTGAACCACAGAAGTTTCCATTTCAAACAGTCAGTGGTGGAGATCTTGAAGACCAGGAACGATCAGCTCTGGTTTACTTAATCTGGCCTTCTTTCTATTGTGGATTTACTTTCTCAGGTATCAAATTCATGAAAGCAGGGTCAGTTCTACGCATTAGAAGAACTCCTTTTCTACCAAACTAAACTGTAGTAATTGTCTGTTAGCTCTTTTGAAATCCCACCAATCAGAAAGTTTTCCAGTTAATTCTGTCCACTTTTTTTTTATTTTCCTTTTTCAAGATCTGCTTAAAATCTTTGTGTAAAACTAGTTTTAGTTTAAAGTCCACGCTTTATATTTAGAAAAAAATAAGTTTATATATTACAACTTGATTTTTAAACTGTCAGAGTATGCACCTTCATGTATTGTGAGGACTGAGTTTTATCATCAATTTATTTTTACATATTTTCATTTTTCAGAAATGCTTTTGTTTTTTTCTTTTATTTTAAAATATTAGTTTTATATCTAAAGTAAATGGTATGTTGGCACATTTTTGAAAGGGTTTCCTTGAACATTTAATTGTATTTTTTCAGAACTGCATTTCAGAGACCAAAGAATGTGTTTTTGCTGTAATCAAGTCTAAATAAAATTGAGTTAATCTATTTTCATTTGATGTCATTATTGTAACATTTTCAATTCCACTGAAATAAATTAAATTGAGTTGGTTGAACACAAAACACTTCTCATAAGACAAAGTAAATAATTTAAATTAATTGAATGACTACTTTGAGTTGAACTAACATAAATAATTTATGTTTAATTTATGCAATTTTTTCCATTTATAGTGACTAAAAAAAGGTTAGTAGGACTAACTCTCATACTTTGCATTGTGTAAATGTGTATAATTTGAGTTCAGACTACATATTTATTGGACGGAAAACTGCTCTTAATTAAATTGAGTTCATCCAATGAATAATTTCTTTGTTAAAAAGTTACGATTTAAAAGTTTTAAAATGTAGTTTTAGAGTGTTCAATCAATGTTTATCCTGTTCGGCCCACGACCTCAGGTGTGTTTTGGGTTGTGGCCCCCTGCGCGATTGACTTCGACACCTCTGGTTTACATAATCAAAACCATGAAGGTGGGACTCTTCTCATTCTGAGCTTTACTCACCTCCTGCTCCCTACATGCTCTGCTAGTGATGAGATAAACGTGTTTATCGCAGAACGCCCTCCTGATGACCGTTTCTGAAGGTGATTACTGACATTGCTCACAGCTTATGAGTTCATACCGACCCCCCCACATTGTCCTTGTGCTGTCTGGAGGCAAAGACAAAGTGGGTTTGGGCTCCTTTCCGCTGACGACGGCTGGAGCTGCGTCCATCCTGGAATTCACCCCACGTCATGCACGCTCTGACTGAGCCAGATGTAAACACTTTTGTTGTGTTCAACAGCTGTTCACATAACCCCCAGTGACTTGGCAGCTATTAAAACTTCCAAAGGGCAAACACACACGTTCTAAGCTTGAGTTGTCTGCCAACTGTGGGTTGTTAGTTAAACTCCAGGCAGTTCCTAAAAGGGAAACAGCTTTTTTTAACCCAATCTGCTGAAGAAGCATCTGGCCAATCACAAATTAGAAAACAGCAGCGCCAGGGTGTCGGGGTCAGGGAAAGCAAAGCGTACAGGGAGGAAACGAGGGGCAGGGCTGCTCTGACAGGGTGGAAAGTTGTTGGAGCTCCACACCGACCCGAACCCCCCGCTGAAAAGCGCAGGTTAGGGACTGAGACTGATGGATGGCGATGGAGGTGGGTGGAGGAGTCCTGCTGAGGCGGAGAGAGGGAGGACGGAGGAAACAGCTGGGGCAAGAACGCGGGAGGCGGGGGAGGAAAGAGAAGCATGCCAGTGTTTTGTTGGAACTTCCTGGAGATGCAAACACAAACAAACATGATCAGACAGCTCAAGGGGGAACGAGGGAGTGAGAAAAGGTGAGCTGGAGAGACCGGGTGTTTTCTGATGTGGGAAACAAGAAAACTACACATTCAGAGAGAAACAAAGACAAAAAGTTCTAACTAGTTATCTGAAAATATTTTATGTCAGAATTCAACAATCCAAATAAGTTTTCTAAAATGAAACAAAGCTATCTTTCTGTCTGTGGTGTAGCAGTTCCAAAAAGTACAGAAAAGAATGAACCTTAAAGCAAAAAACAGTTAAAATCCACTAATGCTTCACTGTTTTTAATTTTTTATTTTATTGTCTTTTATGCATCTATATATCTTGTGTTGCTGTATCTTATGTTTTTAGTGTTCAGCACTTTGTTTTAGCATTCTGCTCTTTAAAAGTGCTATATAAATAAAGCTGAGTTGAGTTGAGTTGTTTAGTGTCGCTTTGCTAAATAGAGTAGAATTTCTTCACCAGTTCCTCCAGAGAGACCGAGTAGGGTGTACCTGCAGGCCTGGAGAACCAACAGCGCTCACAGGACCACGCTCTCAGGACCGCACTCTCAGGACCCAGGCGGTTTTAACACAGCGCCTCCTATAGGGTGGAGTTTGTTGTGTTAATTTCTGGAGACTTTACGAGACACATTGCATACGTGAGTAGTATGAGTAAGAGTTAAAAAATGATCCAAGCGCTGCTAAAGGATAAACAACTAGATAAATTATCACATGAATCTTAAAACATAAAAAGTGAAATTACCAATTAATTTCCGTGTTTTGCAGAAACATAAACAGTGATGTTTATTTAGCTTTTATCCAAATTAATGTTCTTTGTACAAAAATAAATTCATGATGGTTTGTTAGGATTACATCTTTCAGCATTTTACAGCATACTTATTTTTGTATTTTTCCATCTTCATGTGTTATAATTTTTTTTTGTGCAATTCATTAGTATTGTGTCATTATAACCCAAATATAGTTGACATGTATTACAAAACCAGGGAAAATTAAATGTTTACTGAGCAAAGTCAAGTATGAATTTATATGTATTTTACTATTTGGTAATGTAATATAAATACTTGATTCATTACTATTACTGAATAATATTACTTTTTTAAGTAATAAGTATTTCTACTGTATTATTTAGAACGTATTTACTCTTTACTTTACATTTTACTTGTATATCTTCTTTTCCAGATAGATACAACAATTCAAAAGAGGAAATCTCCAGATGAAACAGTGTGTGAATGCTTTGTTCTGCAAAATATTTCCAACCGACAATAGCATAAAAGGTTCAAATTCTCCACGCCACATCACCTTTCGTAATATCAAAAATATGAATGTCAGCACTCTATCTTCTCATATTAACTTCATTCCCTTTCCAGACTCAACTGACCCCAATGCATTAGTCTCTTTTTATAACAAAAGCCTCACTGACATTATTAACCTCCTTGCTCCTGAAAAAACCCGCACTGTGTCATTCACAAAATCTGCACCCTGGTACACCGCTGAGCTCCGTGAAATGAAAGCTAAAGGCCGCCGATTAGAGCGGCTACATAGAAGAACTAGCTTGACAGTTCACAAGGAAATGTACGCAACCCATATCATGCAATATAAGGACTTAGTTTCACTCACAAAAACAAACTACTACTCCAATCTCATCCACACAAACAAAGGAAACTCTAAGACTTTATTTTCTCTTATGAACACAATTTTTCAACCCTGTGATACTCTTCCTTCTCATTTTTACTCCAATGACACCTGTAACTCCTTTCTGGCATTTTTTGATCATAAAATACAAGCTATACATCAGCACCTTCACTCCCCTCCCCCTTCCCTCGTTTCCCCAGATTCCTTCTCTGTCTCCCATTCATTTTCTACTTTCCAGCTGCCTGATCCAAGTGAAGTCTCTTCCCTCATCCAAAAGTCAAAGCCCTCTACATGCCAGCTTGACCCTCTCCCAACGTCCTTGGTCAAGTCATGCCTCTCCTCTCTTCTTCCGTTTATCTGTGCCATTATTCATTCTTCATTAACGACTGGTATTGTTCCTTCATTTCTCAAAACGGCTGTTGTCAAACCAACTTTGAAAAAAACCCGGTTCTGATCCTAATATCCTTAGCAACTACCGTCCAATTTCTAACTTACCATTTATCTCCAAAATCCTTGAAAAAATTGTTGCCTCCCAACTCAACGCCCATCTCATGCAAAATAACCTCTTTGAACCCTTTCAATCCGGTTTTCGCCCCTCTCACAGCACAGAAACAGCTCTCAAAAAATCACAAATGACCTCCTCCTTGCAGCTGATTCTGGACTCATCACCATCCTCATCCTCCTTGACCTGAGTGCAGCCTTTGATACAATATCCCATTCCATCCTCCTCCATAGACTTTCTTCTCTCGGAATTTCCTCCACCCCCCTCCGCTGGTTTCAGTCTTACTTCTCTGACCGCACTCAGTTCATCCAGCTTAAATCATTTCGATCCCAGTCATCATCAGTTTCCACCGGTGTTCCCCAAGGTTCCGTCCTTGGCCCCCTCTCTTCATTACTTACCTCCTCCCCCTTGCAATATTTTTCGTAAATTCAATATTGATTTTCATTGTTTCGCGGATGACACCCAGCTCTACCTGTCCAGTAAACCTAATCCTCTCTTCCACCCCGTCCCTCTCCTCCCTCTGTCTATCTGAAATAAAAAACTGGTTCACGTCAAACTTCCTTAACTCAATAGCGACAAAACTGAAATACTTCTTGTAGGCTCTAAATCCACCCTCTCTAAAGTGCCAAGTATCACAATTCCTATAGATTCAGTTCTGTGTCCTCCTCTCCTCAGGTAAAGAGTCTGGTGTCCATCCTTGACAGCTCACTATCATTTCATAACCACATCAATAATGTTACCCGAGCTGCCTATTTCCACTGCGCAACATAAATCGTCTCCGCCCCTCTCTTACGGTCCACTCCGCTTCGATTTTGGTTCACAGTTTAGTCACCTCCCGCCTTGATTATGTAATTCCCTCCTCTATGGTCTCCCTAACAAAACCCTCAATAAAATTACAAACTGGTCCAGAACTCAGCTGCCCGTATAATCTCTAGGACTTCAACCTATGACCACATCACCCCTGTCCTCCAGCAATTGCACTGGCTTCCAATTACAGCCAGAATTCAGTTCAAACTCCTCCTCCTGACCTTTAAAGCCCTCCATAATCTGGCACCTCCTTACCTCTCTGATCTCCTCCAAATGTACTCTCCTTGTCGTCCTCTCCGGTCATCTTCTTCTCTCCAGCTCTCTGTACCTCCTGCGCGCATGGTCACTATGGGGAGCGAGCCTTCAGTCGGTCGGCTCCCAAACTCTGGAACTCTCTCCCCACGAACTCCGCAATATTGTCTCCTACCAATTTTCAAATCCCATCTTAAAACTTACCTGTTTAAATCTGCCTTCTCACTTTGATTTTCTGTATACTCTTACTGATGTTTTATTTTTTATAATGCTCTGTTTTTATGTCTATTTATTCTGTTTTATCATGTACAGTGTCCTTGGGTGACATGAAAGGCGCTTTAAATAAAATGTATTATTATTAAATTCATGATTAAAAACTCTGAAACTTAAAAAAAAAAAAAAAAAAAATGGCAGCTGTTACAAAACATTTCTGAGAGCAAAATATTTCTTTTAGTAAAGTAGATACATTTGACAGAGGATTGATATAGAATTGAAAAAAAAAATAGATACTCTCCAAATTGAAAGTATTTTGTAATCTCATGTTTAATTTGAAAAAGTGTTCTAATATATTTTTCCTTTCCAATATACAGCTGTGATTTCTTGTACAGAAAATAACTGTTAGGTGGCTATAAGTATTGTTTTGTCTTTTTAAGCCTAATGTAACGCCTAATAAATGTACCTTATTCTGTTTAATGCAACTTCTAATAAAAGTTATTCTTCCCACCTCAGCAGATCCTGTATAATTTTTCAAATGTTTTGGGTTTGGTTTTTATTTGATTTTCTGGCACGTTTTAATTTATTATATTCCATTTTTATTCATTATAAAATACATTTGTTTCTCATTGAGAATGTGTTAAATTAGTGCAACATAATAAGGACAAAATGTAAAAACGAATTTATATTAAGATCCAAATATTCTCAACTTCTGATAAGTTTTAGGTGGTTGGAAAACACCAGACTCAACTCTCTATCAGCAGTTAGATAAAACAATAAAGAGAAATCAGAAATGGTTCAAGATCTATATGTACTGAATTATATTTCCACTGAAAAACTCTGGTGCCTAAAGGGTTAAAATAAATCTATGATTCATCAGTAAGAAACATTAGAAATATTCAGTCAACATTTGCAACACTTAGTAAAAAAATAAAAAATAAAATAAAGACAAACGGCACTCAGCAGCAAGGAGGCGCTGTCTCAAAAAAACGAGTCCTTAAATCGTCCTGAGGGTGCAGTTCGTCCTCCAGCCAGTAGGGGCGCTGTCTCAAAAAGACCTGGGTCCTGAGAGTGCGGTCCTGAGAACGTGGTCCTGTGAGCGCTGTTGGGTCTCCAGTTCTGCAGGTTTATATTACTGGAGAGACCGTGAGTTACGAATGTTTGATGGGTTTGTCACTTTGAACTTTGTGGTTCTGACTATACGGGGTCAAATAAGGATCAGTTTAAAGCAGGGATGTCAAACTCAATCACACTGGGGCCAAAATCCAAAACTCACCTTAAGCCGAACAGGATAAACATTTATTGAACACTCTAAAACTAACATTTTAAAACCTTAAAAACCTAACTTTTAAACATCAGGCAGGGAAATTATTCCAGAATAAATCAACTTAAACCTTAAATAACTTTCAATATTTTACTCTCCATAAAAATATACTTTGTCATAATTATACAAATTAGAAATAACTTCAAGATAACATCGGGCCATTAATCTATCTAGTAATAGTAATCTGGTCAAAAACGCAGACAAAGGATTTTAAAAGAGGTAAACTTTCCTTCTGTGCCTTTCCAGAAACAGAAGGTAAATTAAAATACTTCTCCTAGACCTCTCAAGTTAGCTGAAGGCCTCTATCAAAACCATGTTTATAAATATCTACCTGCCCCCTGGATACTGTGCAGAATTTAACCATGAGTTTAGTGAACTGCTGTCTATGATTTCAATATCTTTAATTCCAGTATGTGGAATATCATGGATAGTATTGCTCCAAATAAGGTGAAGGGGATTTCTGGTAGGAAAAAATCTCCATGGAGAAATTCCATTCTTGTAAAGAGATTGTCAGAAATATGAACGCAGATGGAGAAAATCTAAACTACAGGTTGATTACGACTTCTATAAAGACAAACTTCACTTTTATAATTTACAACTGAGCATTGCAAGGTAGTCCTATTTCTCTGACATTATAACCAAAATCTCCCATAATGCTCGGGCCTTATTTGCTACAGTCCACAGGTTAACAAAACCCCCTGTGTCTGTGGCACCAGAACTTTACTCCGCCAAAGCCTGTAATGACTTTGTCAAATTTCTTCAGGGACAAAATCAAAAACATCAGACAACAATTGTTTCAGCAACTACAAGTTCAGGACATAAACCCTATCCACTAGAAACCAGTATAAACCCCATGGTTCAGTTTCAACCCATAAACAGTAAAGAACTGCAGGACATTCTTTGTAAATTGTCTGGATATTCTACCCACAAGCTTTTTCAAGAAAGGTTCAAAGATCCTGAAACCAGTCCTGCTTCACACTGTCAACTTGTCTTTAACATCTGGTGTTTTTCCAGAACCACTGAAAACAGCTGGAATCAAACCTCTCCTAAAAAAGGACAGTCAAGACAAAACACAAATGAGCAACTATAGACCGATATCAAACCTTAAGTAAGATCATTGAAAAAGCTGTTTTCCATCAGCTTAATGAATTCCTAATAAATAACAACTGCTATGATGTCTTCCAGTCAGGCTTCAGACAGAACCACAGCACTGAAACGGCTCCGACCAAAGTGACCAATGACATACGTTTAAATACAGATAGTGGAAATATGTCAGTGCTAGTTTTACTGGATCTCAGTGCTGCGTTTGATACAGTCGACCACGCTATAATACTCATACTGGGAAAACTGGGTGGGTCTCACTGGCCCAGTACTAAACTGGTTCAAAACGTACTTAGAAAACAGGAAATATTTTGTGTCAGTTGGTAACTTCACTTCTGAACCAACAGAAATTACATGTGGAATGCCCCAAGGCTCCATCTTAGGACCTCTTCTATTTAATATTTACATGCTCCCACTGGCCCAGGTTATAAAGAACAGCATTAGTTACCATAGCTATGCAGATGACACACAGATATATATTACACTGACATCAGCAGACGAAGGCCCTGTACAGGCTCTTCTGCTATTGGTTTATAAGCTTTTAATGGTTTAACACCAAAATACATGACTGATAACAGCTAAATACCAGCCAGACCTCTCCGGTCATCAGGATCCGGTCTTTTATCAGTTCCTAGAGTCAGAACTGAACATGGAGAAGCAGCATTCAGCTTCTATGCTCCACAGATCTGGAACAGACTTCAAGAAAACCTTAGATCAGCTGAAACACTCAGTGTATTTAAATCCAGGTTGAAGACTCACCTGTTCTCAGCTGCATTTGATTAATATGTATTCAAAAGTTTACATCCGCACTGTTTATCTATGCTTCTTTTAAATTAAAATCTTTTTACTTTCTTTTTATTTTATCTTAATGATCACACTTTTTCTATTTCTTCTCTTAATGTTTTATGTAAAGCACTTTGAATTGTCACTACAAGAAATGTACTTTACAAATAACCTTGCCTTGCCTTACCTAATAACTATAAAATTATATGATCTGGAGAGCAGGATTGAATTACCTGGAGGGCCGGATCCGGCCCCCGGGCCTTGATTTTGACCCATGTGCTTTAAAGCAAATAAAAATCCAGATGGCAAATTTGAAAAACAATACTGAACATGAAAAATCTATTTAAACTCTAATTGGGCTGCCACGATTAGTTTGATTAGTCGTGACTACGTCGACTATTAAAATAGTCAACAATTATTTTGGTCGTCAAAGCGTTGTTTTTTGTTAGTTTTTTTCTTTGCTTTGATCTCAGAACTACATTGTGGGCTTTCTAATCCCAGGTCTGCCATTCTCTTTTCCACACATGCGCAGTAGTGCTAATCCGGTTAGTAGTGATGTCACAGGGTAGGCTGGGGTATCAACAACAACACACTAACGGAGCTAGAAAAGGTGGGAAACATAAGAAAATTAAAAGAGGAAAAGTGTCCAATGTAATTTCTGCAAGGCAGAACTTTTGTTCCATGAGAGCATTATGGCGATGCAGGAAGACGAAGCATGTTGTGACGAAGTTTGATCAAGTCGAACAGAGAGCTTCGTCAAGCTAAGCTAACATCAGCGCTTACACAGCTCAGTGGTTGTATCATTAACGGCTTAATAAACTATTGTCTTTATTTTTAGTTAGCGTATAGCTTAAACACTTCAAGTTTAAAGTTAATTATGGTTGAGAGGTGTGTTTTACATCCAGTCGCCGCATGACCCGATTAGTCGACTAATCGGAAAAAATCATTGGAGATTAGTCGACTATTGAAATAACCGTTTGTGGCAGCCCTAACCTCTAATTACACTTTAAAGAAATGTTTAACATTTGAATAAATAAATACATAAGAAGAAATAATATAAACCAGGACAAAAAAAAGAGGACAAATTTGAAGGAAAATAACTCACATTTTTCTAAACTTTTTCAAAGAATTGTCTTTTTGGTATTTTCTTTTTTTTTGGACACTTTTTTTTACTTTTTGTTTGTTTCTCTCCTTGTTTGCTCTCAAGTTATAGTTTCAATCAGGGTTGGATTGTCACGGATCGGGAGTCAGAGACCCAGATGCAAGGACCAAACTAAGATTCAG
Source organism: Oryzias javanicus (assembly GCA_003999625.1). Taxonomy (NCBI): domain Eukaryota; kingdom Metazoa; phylum Chordata; class Actinopteri; order Beloniformes; family Adrianichthyidae; genus Oryzias; species Oryzias javanicus. The sequence goes on from CM012447.1 coordinate 2,950,920, forward strand.
GTGAACAAAAAACAGGTCTTCAATAACAAAAAAATCACCTCAACAGAGGGAAACTAAAGGTGCTGCAAAACTACTTAAACTAGAAAAGCCCATGAGCACAGGGGAAAACATACAAGACAAACCAACACTGAGGGAAGAAAGCAGTCAACTTAAATAGAGAGCAGCCTAATCAGGTAAGTGCAGACAGCTGTGCCACCTGCAGATCACAGGGAGGACCCACAGACTGCCTGCACAGAAACAAAAGGTGAAACACAACCAAACCAAACACACATAACACAACATGTATCTGAAAACTTGATCCAGAGAAAATGGGTAACTTTCAACTCGTCATTTCAATTGCCAGATATGCAGTCCACCGCGTTGGAGCCAGACCTAACCAGTGAGCAGTGATTGGTCCAAAAAATATTAATCAATTATTTGGGGTATCAAACATGGGGGCCAGCAGGAACCACCAACTTCTTTGAGCCATCTAGTTGGTCCGATTATAACTTGAATAACTTGCACCACAGAAAAAAATATAGTTAGATTTGGAAAGAATATGTTAAAAAAGTAGCAAAAGAATAGTGATTCTGACACATAGAATAACTGACCAATAGCTGTTTATTTCTCTCTAGAAGTCCATAGAATTTTGGTTTCTTAAAGTCTTGTTTGGAACACCAAGGGGGAGGGGTCACTGTTCATTTCTCAAAGTCAGTAGTTTAGAGTCAAACTTTTGGTTTTCAATGCTCCTAATTTTACGTGGTGTTGGGGCTTTACGCCAGTAGCTATTGGGACATGATTGACATCAGGTCCAAAGGTTGTGATGTCATTTCCCCTCCTGGTGCCACATGTATCGCCCCTCCTCTGATGTGGCGTACAGTCGTGATAATGTTCTCCAAAAGCTTGAGAATTTGTAACGATGGTCCTGGTCTTTGTGGCTGACGAAATACTTTTTTGCCCCATTGCATTTTCTCCAGTTGATTTTGGTCTTCTTTGTCTTTTTTTTTTTTATCTTAGAGCTATTTCACATTCTATTCTCTTAACTCCTGGCTTTTGGTATCATACACACACATCTGACAGGTTCAAATCTCCGTGGTCGTACTTAGTTTGTTTAGTCAAATCTTTCAATTCTCCATCACATCTTACCGGTGTGCCACAGGGTTCTATCATGGGGCCGATGGTCTTTGTTAACGGCTTTCTCCGCCTCGGTAACATTTTTCACAAACTCAGCATTAACTGATGCAGTTAGGGTGCATTCACACTGAATGCGACCAGTTTCAATGTTAAGTCAATGGTACAGGCACGCTCTGAGGCGAATTGAAGTCCCACAGCGCAGTTTAAGCGACAGACGCGGCACGAAACTCTGGCAGCAGCTCGATTCAAGGGACGAGGCACAAACTAGGCGACAGCCAAAATGTAAATATCTGAAGTTCGGCAGGTCGCTGCGTCGCATCTGCCAATCAGGGACTCAACCTTGGGCACGTGACGTTTTCAGTGACCATATCAGCAGGTAAAATACTAAGCTAATACAGCGTTTTTGTCCTATCACACCGGGTCTCTGCCTGCATCCAGCCTACCGGCAGATCTCACTCAATTTGCCAGGAGACAGACAACCTGCTCAGGTCTCCTGAACTCTGATATTTTACTTATTGTCCTAGAGATATGATTAAAAAAAGTAAAATAATATTTAATTCCTGTTTTACACAATGTACAAAAAGTAAAGCAAGAAGAAGACGAGCTGCTGGATGACCTCCATTGTTGCTTTTCTAGTTGTTGTATTACAATGACACAATGACACGCTAGCGGTCTACACCGCGCACCTGTGAAAACGACCTGTACAGTGGAAGAGAACCTTCAGACTCTCAATGAAGAGGAATGCATTCAATCACTCTGTCAGATTTGTTTCATGATGTATTTTTCTCATAATTCAAAGGGGTTATTTTGAACGGCATTGGTTTTAACTGGTTTATCTAGAACCAGATGTTGAACAAGTGAAACATCTCGTGTCATTTGAAAATCAAAGTCATTTTTTACATAACTGACCTAAAAAAGAAGCAGAAGGTCTTCCTTCAGGTAGATTTAGAACAAAAACAATTATGTAGATTGAATGGATATAATGTCAGCATGAGAGTTACTTCCTTATGTATAAGAGTGAGCTCTTAAATGCCACCTGATTAACAGTTACTCATCTCCAGCCCCCCTCCAGTGTTCCCTTTCTCCCATCCTAAAGCTCCCTGATCAGGATAAATCCAAGACTCATCAGTTGGATGCCCCGGATTCGTGGCCTCGGATAAATGCGATGCATTGAGAGGCTTAAAGGGCCTGACTTTGCGCATGCATGGAAACAGAGAAAAACAAACACTCGCAGCTGTCTGTGTGTACATTTAGCAGTGCTGGCAGGAGAGCGTAAACAAGTCACCGAGGACAGACTGACCTCTATACGTACGCTTGTTTATTTCCCACCTTATTTTATATGTCGCCGTATTTCCTATTGTTCCTAAATCTGTGTTTTGTAAATGTTGGTAATGAGTTGAAGTTTTACATTCTGGAGCGTGTGTTTCTGCTCTCTGAATTCAAACCAGGACAGAGGAGCAGAGCCCCTGCTGCACAGCCTTACATTCGTTAAAACCCTTCCCCTGCAGGGCTGCAGAAAGTGCCAAAGAAATCATCTGGAGCTGCACTAATTCTCATCTAGAAGGAGCGAATGCAGCTCTATAGCACGTGTTGAATAAACATGAAGAAATCGGTGTTCAACGGCAGTAACCAGATAGTCGGGGCGAGCGCAAAAAGAGATAACATGTCAGCCAGTGGCCTGATGAAAGCACAGAGAGCCAAAGCAAACCCTTCCACCCTTCGGCTGCGGTACTGACTGGTTTTGGCGCTCGGCTTTGTTAGGATGCCAGTTGACTTGTGTTTTTGCATGATGACCTTGATGTCAGAGAGTGCAAGTGTGTAGGAGGGAAGAGGAAACAGTGAATGCGACCTCACATTTCAGAGATGTTCTCATTACAATGAACAGCAGGAAAAGATGCAAACGGGACGAGACGAACATCGGCGGACGTCGGTGTTCGCTTGTTTTAGGATTCTCTGCAAAGCAAAACCAAAAATCTCATGATTTACAGAGAAGTCTACGAGGAAATCAGCTGAGGAGAAACATGATTAATATTTATATGTGATAGATTTATAAAATACAAATGCTGCTGAGTGGAAACATTTGACAAATATTAAAACATCTTATTTACCTAAAACTATTAGAAGATTTTTTAAACATTTTTATCTCATGATTTTGGATCAATGATGACAGTAGCTCTATCTTTATCTGCTCCGAGAGTGTTATTTTCATGTAATATATTGATTTTCTCTCTATATTGGTGATGTTTATGATGTGGGAGAAGTTGCTGGTTCTCTCACTGGTTTATTTTCATGATGAGCTTTTTTTCTTGTTTTTTTTTTTTTTTGATGAGGTTATTTTCCATCCATCCATTTTCTAAAACCCACCTGGATCCATTCAGGGTTGTTGGAGCCTATACCCACCTACTGAAGGGTGAAGGCGGAGTTCATCATGGACAAATGGTGAGGTGAGCTCTTGTTGTTCTGTGTCTGATGTGAATGGTAGTAGATCCACTTTGGCTTAAGTTTCTTTGGTGTTTTTTTTTTCTTTTTTTTATGGATGAAAATCAATTGAAAAACAATTAATCGTAAACTTGGGGGGAAATTAATCACAACTAATCACAATTAATGTTTTTTTAAGTCACAGTATTTGCAGACCACTTGTTATCTGCAAATAATCACATTGATTATATAATAATCAATTGATTTAAACAAAATTCCCATTATTCACACTTTTGTGTTATGATCAAACACTATTAATTACAATGTTTTAGATAACAATTTTTGGCTTTTGAACAAAAACAGGCCGGATAAATTTTTTTCCTTCGTTTTTATTGTCTGAAATGTCTAAATTTTTCAAGTATTAAACCCGATATCCAAAAGTGTCATTTGAGTACACAGAAAAAACATTTAACTTAAGATAAGCAGAACTCAACATGCATGGCCCAATTTTTTATTTTTTGGTAACTTCTTGATGATGTTACAAATATTTATTTCAGATCCAAGTTATGGGGCTGTTTCTCTTTTTTTTTAAGCAGGAACTCTGTTGTGATTCGGTTCTCTCTCTAATGTTTGTCATTCCATTTTCTCTTAAACAGCAACACAATGAGGGACAGTTAAGTCTTGCAGAAACACCTTCATCAAATAACAGGACCCAGGTTTAACCCTTTAACACTGGAGTTCGAGTGTTTTGTTTTTTTATTTACTGTGATTTTTTAATTGTTTAAAATCAACTCCAGCAGATTCAGGAGCCGCAAAACCCTTTTTATCCTTTTAGGACAATTTGATGCTACTTTGCATCATCACACTGTCGTTTTTGTAAAAAATATGAATTATATTTATTTTTGTTCGAGAATTAATACGTAAATATTAAGATAAACTGCAATTTTCCCAAAGTGTGAAGTTATTTATTTTTTTTACTTTTGACAGAACCTCATGACTTTATTTCAAAATAAAAGACTTCCTGTACCGGACAGGAACATTCAAGTGAAGCAAATGTATTACTACTGCTGTTAACTGGAGCATAAACATAATGATCCAGTAGAAAAAAGTGTATGAAAAATACACAAATCTTTATATATTAGCCACTCCCCTCTGAAAAACTGCCAACAATTCAGCTTAAAATAAAATGTACTTTAACCCTAGAGCACTATCGCCGGGAGATTTTCACCCGAGCAAAAGTATCTACATAATTTTCAATATATTGCATATTTCTAAGTGTCATTGGTCCCTGGCATGTCCCAGGAAAGGATGGACCAACGGTCAAGTCTCCAGAATCATTATCATATTTTTAGGAATTTTTTGTTCTCAAATTCCTAATTTTTCAATTATTTTCAAGTATGTTTTAAGAATATTGCTGCTTTTGATACACAAACCAGAGTTTAAAATAAAAGGAAAGTACTCTACTCTTGTCATATTTTGATCTATTTATTTTATTGGGTCAAAGTGAAGGTTTGACTTTTTTCAGACAATTTACCAAATAAAGTAAATCAAAGCTAAGTCAGCAACCCTTACTTTTAAACAGAACTATGATGTTTTTGAGCCTCAGGTTGCAGACCTCTGAACTCAACTGTAAAACTGAGATTTAAACACAATATTTCAAACACTGAAAGCCTCTTTGATAGCGGAACATTTTATTCTAATGAGCTGTGAAAGTATTACTCTACACTTGCATGTCAAAACAGGGAAGGTCTCTGGAAAGCAAAACTGTAGGAAAAAAAACAGGAAAAACAACAAAGGGAAGAGGAGTCGCGGGGAATTCATTTCAGCTGCTCTTATTCTTTCATCTAATAATTAAAAATGGTTTCACAGACCGCAGTTTGTGTCTGGCACACGCCATGATGTTGTTTGACAGCAGCATGGCAGCAGACCCCCCCACGGTGCAGAACGAACTGTGTCCCTTTTCGTTCGGGTTCGGCTTCAAACAGGATGGAAAATGAGTCAATAAAAGGAAGAAAAAGGCGCTGAATCCACGTTTGGAGAGCAGGCACAAACTTCCTGTTTTTCATTGACCAAAATGAGATGCCAATGTTGATACATCTGAAAAAGCAGGGGTTCTTGTCGACTAAAAGCCCTGATCAGCAGCGGTTCTGTTTGGACTCAGCTATTACAGTTGAATGGAGAGCTGACAATGACATGGGGAATGGAGGAAGCCGTGTCAGATGTCACGATCCATCTCTCCATCTCGGCCGCAGCCACGCGGGACCGTTTGGAGGCAGGACAGGTTTGATGGATATGGAAAGAAAAGGGAGGAAAACGAGAGCGGGACGGAGGAGAAAAGTGAGTGAGTCACTGTGAGTGCATGCATTCGCACGTCTCCATTGTCCGGGTGTGAGTTTGTCCCGCTTGCTTCCATCTCCCCAATCTCTGCTTGCCTCTAATTCACAGTGACCTCTCCATTGTTGGGGAGCAGATGAGCTGGCTCCGGCTCCTCGTGATTGCATGGAGTCCACGGAGGCTGCCGCTCTGCTCTCTCCTCTATTCTCTCGGCTGTCTTCCCTCATTCTCATCCCCGTGCATTGTTAAGGCAGAGGTGGCGAGGTGACTCGCACCACTGTGCTCGCACAAACACTCCAGGAAAGAGGAGGTGATCAGAAAATCCATCCCCCTCCCCACTTCTATTATTCAATCATTTCCATCACAGGTTTCAAAGAACCACACCAACATGCATTTATACTTTGAGATCTATAGGTGAAAGGAAAAGTGTGTTTTTCATTGTTTGAAGTATGAGTTAAACAACACAATCGTCAGCATAAAATGATTTATTAACACTGAAATAAATGAGCGTATCTTCTTAGGACTTTAATGGAAGCGCTCCTGTATCTACAGGTCATTCTCACTCACAACTCGTCACCTATTGACGTTTGATTAAAGTCTCCCTGTGGAAATTTTTTTAATCATAAAATACGTTCCCAGTAATGTCTCAATTATGAAGTTTTTAACAAAATCCCACAACTTCAATGTTTTAAAACGCCATTTTTCATGTTGATCTGAAGCATCTGTTTCCAAAATCTCCTCTGAGGGGGCGTGGCCTTTGGTGCTGAGCATAGAAGCCCACCTCTGATCCCCCCTGACTGATTATGATAGCTCTGTGTCTCATCTTCGCTGCTCCATAAAAACATCCATCAATCTGGGTAAATTCCAGCCGTATGGTTCTGATCCGGATGTCAGCTCAGATCTTCATGGACAGAACTTCCTCCAAAATCCTGATTCTTTCTCCTTCCAGTTCACCAAAGACTCTTTGATGTTTCTTGACGTTGCTGTGATCAATCCATTCAATCCATTGGTTTCTCAGAGCAGAAAATAATGAAAGCTAACATTCAAATGAGGGTTTAGTGCATGTGCAGCAGAGCTGATGTGATGGAAAGAAGGTCATTCATTCAGAGTCTGATGGACAGAGATTTAAAAGGAGCTAAATGATTTCTTATTACGTTTGTTCTCTTTCAGAAGAAAAATGTCTCACAGACATGATAAAACTCTAAAAACAGGATTTTCATCACAGGGGTGTCAGGGATGGTGGTGGACGACCCAAACGCAGGAGACCAGACTTGGTGGCAGAAACATAAAAGTTTACTAAATGAACTTAAACAGGACAAAACCAGGAGCACAAACCAGTGCAGTGACAGAACATAAATGAGCAGATGATCTGACCATGAGAAACTGAAAACCAGACACTTAAATACACTGAGGCTGATTAACTAAATGAAGACAGCTGTGGACGATTAACCTGAATGTGGTGAAACTGACAGAGAAAACAGAACATGACAAAACCTAAGCACAGAATCATGACAAGGGGGACTTTAAAGACCCCTCTGCGTCACTTTTTGACATTTTGGGTGTCCCCATGTCAACATTTATCGACGTACTAGATGTGCCTATTAACCCTTCCGTTCTCCTTAGCTTGTTTACATTAAAAGTGGGGTCATCTGGACACCACAGGACAGTGCGCTGAACTTTTTTTTTTCACTGATTTCGGAGTTTCACTAATGTCCATGGCAGACATAAAATCCTGTCCCCCTTCGTCCACATTTGTCATGGAAGAAATCGCATAACAATATGTGGTTGGAGCCATCTGGACCCCAAGGAGAGCGGAAGGGTTAAACCATGGGTCACCAACCTCCGAGTCAGAATCAGGTCAGTACCCAGTACCTGCAACGTAAACAGACACCAGACCAGATGCAGGACCGGACCCGAACCTGACGTGAACCAGTACCTGGTTAAGGTTAGGGTACTGGTACTGATGGTACTGGTCCTCAGGACGCGTCCAGTACCCCAACCCAGTATCGGCACCCTAACCTTAACCTGATACTGGTACCCTATCCCTAACCCGACACCAGATGCGATACCGGTCCCGAACTGTTACAGGACACCTACCAGTACTGGGTTAAGGTTAGGGTACCAGTACTGGACGAGTCCCGAGGACCAGTGTTTATCCGAACTGCATCATGCTCCGAGGGTTACAGACCCTTGAATTTAGGAACAGCCAGCACGTCAAAATATGACGAATTAGGGACACCCAAAACATCAAAAAGTGATATGGAGGGGGCCTTAACCAAACGTCGATATGTGGCCACGGATGAGAATGTGTTGGATCTTCTGGATCTTTCTGGATCCCAATCCAAAAAGGTCTCTATTGTTAGAGTTTCTGAGAAAGTAAAAATAAAGCAGCAAGGACGTTGAAGAGGCTTAAAACAGCACTCAGGGGTCTGAGCCTTTGAGTCTGAGGAACAGAGAAATCCAATTACCCAGCGGAGAACATATACGACTGTAGGGTTCTTCCTGTGCATGTGTCTGTGAACAAGTGCAGCACTTCAAAGACGAGGGTACATGCGCTCTGTGAGCTTGTAATTACTGAGGCTTGAACACACAGACACATCAACAGGAGAAATTAAACGTTTGATTCGAGATTATTGTGGATAGCTTCAAGCAAACCAATTAGCCGTTTCCTTGAAGGCCAAACTTCCTTTGCAAACATGGCCAAAGAAGTAGTTATGTGTATAATTATACTATTTGACAAATTAACCATATAGAGCCATTTACTAGAATGGATATTACTTAAATGTTTGTTTTCAATGAAAATCTGAAGAATTTTTGGTTCAAAAAATCTCACAAAAACCAATAGTTGATTCTTTTGTTTTAGAAGATACATTACTGTTGATTGACTGTATGTAGAGACTATTTTCTAAAATATTAGACTTGGTTTGTAACCCTCAGTCATAACAGCTTAGACTCCAGCATGGATGAAAGAAAACTCAGAGTTTCCCAAATCAGACCTGTGGCAAAGATAAAAACCTGCAGCTGAAATAATATAAAGTTTCACAAGAGAGTCTTAAACTCCTTCTAAAGTTTTGAGGTAGTTTAACTCTTTAAAGTCCACTCCAGCTACATTTGTATCTATTGTAAATGTGTTCTCATCTCCCACCATTTACACAACTAATATAAAGCCAATGGATTCTAACTGGCAGAAAGGCGTCTTTTTATGCATCAGAATTAGCTGATTTACGTTGAATTTGTAAACACCTCATTACTATAAAGTAATGCATAGGTCTATCAGTGCATTTTATTTTGGGCTGATCTGGAGTTTAGCACTGTTCAAGTACTAAATAGTTTTTCAAATCGGCATGTATTAGGGATTTTTAAGCAATTTCACTACAAAATTTTCAGAAATTTAGATCAACTACCGTACTTTTTCATTGTTCTTTCAGAAAATTTTCAGTCTTTTAATACATTTAACATTTTTCAAGTAGTTTTTGTATTTTCGGCTAATCCCTTGAGCATTTTAAGTAAATTGTGTCACCATTTTTAGCAAAATGTTTCAGCATCTTCAGTGAAAAGCATTCACACTAGCAGTATGTAATTCAACCTCTCTAGTTGTACATTTTTTCCCAATCTTCTCTTACTGTGTCCTAAATGTTTTGTGTCTTTCTTTCATACTCTTTGATTTATTGATTTGTTAAAATGGACAGATAATATCATTTTCTTTTTCTTTCTGTCCCCATTTTTTTTTGTTTGAGTTAACAACTCAAGGTAGTATTTCAGGTTTTTTCTGTCATTGAATAAAAATAAAATAAAAATAACTGAAATTCAACTTCTTGATGTGAGAGCTGTAGCTTGTCAAATGATTAGAAAATGTCACACTCCTATAAAGAAAACTCTCTTTTGTATTGTTTTATTTTACTTTTTGACCATTTTGAACTTGAAGCTTCAGAGATTTACGAAATCAAGTTGGTTTTTGGTCAGGAAGGATTGATGTCTTCACAGAGTGTAGTAAACTATATAAAAAATATTAAACATCGGGTTAGACAAAACCAACATTACTGACTGACAGTAATTCGAGGTCAGCAATATGTTGTAAAAGCACACCAGCAGCTTGACCAGCTGCTCTGGAGGCTGCAGCACAGCTGCTCCCTGAGATTATCTCACTGCCCACAAATAAACACTTCCCTATCAACTCTGGCCTCCCTCCACCCAAATCACGCACGCAGAATTAAGGAGGTGTCTGAAGTGACTAATCCCATCACGACCCACAGGTCTTCACGCTGTAGACACATCTGTCATGCCTGGATGCATCACTCCCACAGCGTTTCCCTGAGTCATGCGCCGTCAGTGCCCCACGTTATCAAGAACGCCTCGATTTGATCTCTGAAGTTCAAGAAACCAGATCCTCCTGTTCACTCAAAGGATGTCAACAACTCAGAGTTGGAGTCGGATCGTTTACAATGGATGATGCAGTCAAATCATTTGGTTTATTCCAAAAGCTGTCATTATCTTTCTCTTTATTGTTATTTATTATTCCTTATTTATTCTTCTGTATGTTTTTTATTTGTAAAATTTCAAACGATTATTTTAATAGTCAACTAATCAACGATTTTTTTTTTCTGATTAGTCGACTAATCGGGTCATGGGCAAACTGGACGTAAAGCACACATCTTAACCATCATTAGCTTTAAACTAACTAGAAATTAGATATGTAGCAGAACATGTTAATGCTAATGTGAATATAGTAAGCTGAATTTGGCCGCTGAAGATGCTAGTGCTGATGGTTAAAGATGCTGAAATTGATAGCTGAAAACACTGAAACTGATATCTGAAAGTGCAAAAGCTGAGAGCTGAAAATGCTGACGTTAATAGCCAGCTAAAATTTGAGTTAAATGCCTAAAAATGAAAAAAGCCTAAATTAGACAAAATAGCTATTATGTAGCTGAAATATAAGCTAAACAGCCTAAAAAATGTTAAAAATTGCAAGAATAGTTAAAATGTGCAGCTTGTTAAAAACACTTTTGGTATTCGTACATTTTACGGTTTTTAATAATTCACTCACTGTATGTGATTTTTCAGCCCCATTGAAAGTGAATACGAAATTTTTCAAATGTACACAATTGAAAACATTCAGCATGTCCAGGACATTTATGCTTTCAGTTTTATTTACATCATTTTATGCAAATAATAAAAATTTAGATTGTTTTTTTACGTATTTCTTCACATATTTTTCACTTATGCAAGTTTGGTATTAAAGCCTTCAGCATGTTAAACCATTATTGCTACTGAGGTTTTTAAGGGTAATTTTGAGTTTAGTTAATATTTCAGCAATATGCTAACGTTTTTTGGCTAGTTTTCCATGTAATTAAGTTGTTTTTTATATCCTTGTTCAGGATATTTATGCTTTTAGTTTAATTTATGTAACTTTTAACATTTTACACAATTATTGACATTTTACACAATTATTAATTTTTCAAATATTTGTGCACTTTATGCAAATTATGTAAGTTTGGTATGAAAGCATTCAGCATGTTAAGGACATGTTTGCTACTGAGGTTATTGAGGCTAACTTTGAGTTTAGTTAATATTTTAGCATCATGCTAACGTTTTTGGCTAGCTTAGCATCTACTGAGGTTGTTTAGGCTATTCTTGAGTTTACTTAATCTTGGAACATAATTTCAACATTTTATGCTAATTTAGCATTTACTGAGATTTCATGAGTTTAGCTAATATTTCAGCACAATGCTAACTTTTTTGAGTAATTTGGCAGCTAATTAATTTTTTGGGCTACTATGGAGTTAAGCTAGTATTTTAGGAGCATACCAGCTTTTTTGGCTTTTTTGATATCTACTAAGGTTTTTCTGGCTTCAATTTAATATTTAATAGCTTTTTTAGCTAAGGTAACATCTACTGAGGTTTTTTGGGCTAATTTTGAGTTAAGCCAACATTATGGTAAAATGTTAGCTTATTTTGACTAATGTTTTCTGGAATAATTTGGAGTTATATTTTAGCACCTTTGCAAATTTTTTTCACAAAATTTTTCAAATTCTTTGTGCACTTTGTGGAAATTAAGCAAGTTTTGTATTTAAATGTTAAACACCTCCATGACTTAATTCAGCAATTAAAATAAATACCTAAGCATTTTCAGAAAACAGCATCTTCAGTGACCACATTCAACAAAAATCAGTCATACTAGCATTTTTCGCAAGTAATACTACTTTTCTAGTTTGAAAAAGCATTTTTCCCTCAAAGATCAGTCATGGCTCAATTATATGTATCCGGAGAGTAAACCCCCATTAAAGCTATTTGAAAAAAAAAAAAAGATTTAAACAATCCTTATTATACATGACTTAATCCAAAACACATCTGTCAGAAACATATTTGAATACCATCTACAATGGAGTCACACACTTATTTTTGGATACACAGAATATTTGGATATTCTGCTAAAAAAAAAAAAAGATAAATAAATGCATTAAAAAAAATCTTATATGTTCAGATTCCCCTTTTTGTTTTGCAAAACCCAAATGTAAAAGATTGATGCATCGAAGTGAGCATCCCAATCATTTCCCCCCTGCCTATTGTTATGACAGATCCCAAAGTGGGACGCGCTCCGCAGACTCAGGGGTGCAGGCTTTCTCAGAGGATGAATGGGGTCATGGGATTTGTCGCAGATGGTGCAGATGGGGTACACCTCATCCCCCCCTGTTTTAACCCCAAATCTGCCATCCCCACCTCGATCGCTGGGGCCTGGCTTAGCACTCTGCTCATCATGCAGTCCCACGATAAAAACAAGATCTGAAAGCTGCTGTTGAACATATTGTGTTGCAAAACTGAACATCTTTATGCTTGTAAAGGAAAACAAAACATCCCAACACATTTATGTAACTGTAAATGCCCTAGCTGCTGTGTCAGAGGGATGAGAATAAGGCACACATCACTTTCTCGATGCTCAAAATGACTAGCACTTTGTGTCATTTACTAATCATTTAACCATACCAAAGTTCACCTGTAAATAAAGAGATATCCTTGTTTTAAGAAAGACCAGAGTTTATTGACAGCTGGAAAGGATTTAATTATCTTTACCTGGCATGATCCTTTCTGATCACACAGAGCTGGCCACGTTGTGATGTTTGGGAACTACAAACCCCACAATGCACTTCTCATGTCTTTGTAATTAAAAAAAAATGGGGGAAACCCATGAGGGGAAGTCCTTCTCTCTCCAATTAAATGTTTCTGAGAACTCCTTCATTCTTATAGATCTCCTCAGTCAAAAGCCTGATGCAGAAGATTGATGAATTTAATCCAACTGAGCTCTTTCATGTCTCTGTTTTATTGCTGCAACAGGACATTTGTTTTGGGTTTTATTTGTGAGAAATCAGATTTAGTTTGTTCTTGTTCTGTAAGAAAATGCTGTTGTTTAAACACTAATGAAGGAAACCTACAGTGAGCTCAGCTTTTTATAAACCTTCACAGTTCCAGTTCATGTATATTGTGCATCACAAAGTGGAGAAATAAGCTTTACAGTAATGCAAAATTTTTACTGCACTTTTTTTTGCTGCTACAGACACTTCACTTCTTTTTTAATCCTTTTGTTCCCTGTTGTTTTCTTCTTATGGAAGGTCTAGATCAATTTACCTCCATGGTAATTCTATCCGGCCCTCCGGATCATTTTATTTTATTGTTATTAATGGCCTGATATTAGCTTGCGCTCATAACTTGTATAAGTTTGACAATTTATATTTTTGTGGAGAGTAAAATATTGAAAGTTGTTTAAAGCTTAAGTTGATTTTTTCTAGAATAATATTCCTGCCTTTTTATTATTCATAATCATGTTAAAAAGTTACAGTTTTAAAGTTCTAAAGATTGATTTTCTGCTAGTTTTTTGGACTATTTTGGCATTTTCTAAGGTTTATGGGGCTTTTTTGAAGTTTAGCTAATATTTCAGCCACATGAAAACATGAATGTCTTTACTAATTTAGGTTTTTTGTTTTAAAGGCTTTTTTGAAGTTTCAATGATTTTACAGCTATATGCTAACTATTTTGGCTAACCAACGTTATTTATTTATTTTTAGGCTATTTTGGAATTTAGCGAATATTTTAACTGGCTATCAGCTTCAGCTATTGACTTCAGTGTTTTTTAACTATTAGCTTCAGCGTTTTCAGCTATAACCGTCAGCCTTTTTTCAACTAATAACTTCAGCTAGCAGCTTCATTGTTTTCATCTAAAAGCTTCAGAATTTTCAGCTAATGACTTCAGAGTTTTCAGCTATTTACATCAGTATTTTCAGCTTTTAACTTCAGTGTTTTCAGTTATAGCTTCAGCCTTTTTAGCTATCAATTTCAGCATCTTCAGCTATCAGCACTTGCGTCTTCAGTGGCTAAATTCAGCTTAAAGCATTCACACTAGCATTATTGCAGGTAATGCTATATGTAGTTCATAATTATGTTAACAAATGTTAGTTTTGGAGTGTTCAATAAATGTTTATCCTGTTCAGCCATCGACCTAAGGTGTGTTTTGGATTTTGGCACCTTGAGCTTGAGTTTGACCCCTGGTCTAGATGGACGGACGGACAGCATTTGACTTGTACAATTTTTAATGTGTTGGAGTCCTTGTTTAGATGATTTTACACACCTGTTTAACCCTAGAACACTTTCGCTATAAAAAGTTACACCATCACTTGTTTTGGGTAATTTTTACCCAATATGATGTACTTAATGAAAAGTATGTTATAAAAATAAATGTAAAAATGACAACATATGATAAATTAGAGTAGCTTTGTTTCATTTTCAACTGTGATTTATGTAATAAAATGGAAGATATACACATAGGAAGATCCTAAAAACATGATTGAAAATGAAAAAATAAGAATTTAAGAATTCCTAAAATAAAAATAATGATACTGAAGACTTAGTCTTTGGTCCACCCATTCCTGGGACATGTATGGCTTTAGAGACCCATGACATGAAGAAAAGTAAATACTTTTGCTTGGGTGAAAATCACTTGGTGATAGTGCTCTGGGGTTAAATGACGATGACCTTTCAAAGTAACCAACTCTGGTGTGGAACGAAAGTGGGTTTGTCTCCTTATGCCCGAAATCTCCCCCAAAAAAATGAAATGTCTATTTTTGCTTTGAATCTACCCTGTTGCATGTGCTGTTAAACAAACCATAGGCTAAGAGTGAAATGACAAGTTTTAGCTTCCTCTGCAAAGTACAGCCCTTTTTTAATTACAGGCAGGAGCCCGAAGGCAAAAGAAATTCATTACTTGACAGCTAAAACTCTTATTGCCATGATTAAAAACAGAGCCGTTTTGCACTTTGGGGATACTTTTTTCAATGTTCAATAAATCATCGAGCGCAGACTGAAAATCCTGCTGTTCGTTCGCCTGCAGAAATGTTTCATTTGAAAGCAGCCACAAATCGAAGCGTGTTGGCAACCTTGTGTTCATAACAACACCCCGCAGCAGCCGTCTCCATTTGAATTAACTGGGCTGTTAATCATTCTGAAGACTGCATCTGGACCTGTAGGACGGGTTGGTGAAACATTCGCTCACGAGGACTCACCTCTTTCTGTTTCACATCGTTCTACGATGGTGGAAAGAACACAAGGCAACAGGTGGGAGAAAGTGGTATGAGAGGAATTGTGATTGTTTCAGAGGAGTGTCTCTTGCTAATATCAAGTCATCAGGACATAAAAAGATCATAAATAATCAAAGACCTCATTGAGAGCTTCTCAACTCTTCAGGACTTCACTTGATAGGGCTCCCAGAACCACTGAGCGACAGTTAAAACTGTTGTCCCTGTAATGTCCGCTAAAATGACCACAGCTGAGGATGTGGCAAAGACTCATGTCCTCATTCAGGCCGAAGACCTTTGTTCTATCCTCAGGGTTGTAGAGTACTTCTGTCAGGAACTGGTGTCAGACCCAAACTACAGGAGACAAGGATGAATGATGAAGATTTCAACATTTCATTAAACTAAACATGACCAAGAAAAAAATTAAGAGGGGAACAAAAGGGTGACAAAGCATGTGAACCCGAAACCAGACATGATTAACAATTAACCTTTAACAGCGGAGCTGTACCTTTAGTGTTGAAGTTCGTCCCCATAGTGTAACTCCAAAAAAAAAAAAAAAAAACTAGTACGTAAGTATAACGTTCTAGTTATCCTAAAAAACAAAAAAAAAAGCCTAAATTATCCAAAACAGCTAGCATGTGGCTGAAATATTAGCTAAACTCCAAAACAGCTTAAAAAACTTTTAGTAAATGCCAAAATAGTCCAAAAAGATATATATTTTATATATATATATATATAATATAAAAGGCAGGAATAATATTCAAAATAAATTAACTTAAACCCTAAATAATTTTCAATATTTTACTCTCCTTAAAAATATTTTTTGTCAAAATTATACAAGTTAGAAATAAGTGCAAGATAACATTGCGCCATTAATAACAATAAAATAAAATGATCTGGAGGGCCGGATAGAATCATCCGCCTTGACTTTGACACCTGTGTCCTAAAGGCTTGAAGGTCAAGCAGTCAAAGGTTGTTGCCACAAGTCTACAATGATTTTTGACATAATTTAGCCAATCACATTTAAGAATTCAGATGCACAGTTGTTAGAGTGCTGAAGCCACTTAGTGTTATGAGAGGAGTCTGCGCGCTGGCAGAAGCTTGAACGTGGGCCACATTTGTCAGGTGTCCGGGTCTGCCATCCACCCAAGGCGTTGATTCACCACACCTGCTCCTCATCTCATCAGACGACTGGTTAAAAGCACTTCCACGCCCCCAGCCAACGTCGGTTCGTCTGCTCCACTCCGGATCATCCCGGACTTCCCCTTGACACGCCATAGACCAACCACCTGCCACGGAGGATCTCTGCCCTACTCAAAATAAACAACCTTCTTTCAAACACTCCGTTGTCCTGCATTTGGGTCCTCCACCACAAGTTCCCAAAAACATTTGGCAGATTTTTCAGACTTTGGACATGCTTGATTTAACGTGTCAACACTTTCTACTATTAATCCAGCGAATTCTGAAGCAGAGAAAGTAGCCTAGCAACACCGCGGTAAAGCGGTAACATAATCAACATATCATCTGTTTGTGTCATGAAGAAAAGTGGCTTGTTGATTCATGTTGATCACAAAAGCAGTCGAAGAGTTACGATTGGTCAAACTCTGCAAGTTGTTCATGTGTCATCTGCGGTGGTACAGGGTTAGAAATGAAAACAGCTGTGGATAGCTAGCTGTAACAATGTGTGACTGTGACAGAAAATGTCAGCTTCTCCTGACTCATGAAGATCATCAATCAAACCTGTTACTTGTTGGTTACAAATCTAGAGACAATCTCTATGTAATTACTGCCACTGACACAATATTCTTCAACCTTTACAAAAATACACATCTGAGTAGAAATAAACTGGATTATTAAATAAATTGTAATAATCAGCAAAACTTTAGATATAAAGACATGGGTGTTAGTCTATTAACAAGTTTTGCACAATCTTCATGGTTTCCCATTGAAATCTGATCATTTTTTCAGCTGTTAGAAAACATCTAACGCCAGATTCACACCACAAAGTGGAGTGAGCGCGGAACACCAGACGCATATTTTGTTTTTAGACACCTAAAACTACCACCACCACACCCTGCTCCCACTACGTTGATCTGTGTGTGTCTGTTTGTTGAGTGTTTGTGTGTTTACAGTCCTCCTTTTTCGTATTTTTTACTAGCGGTTCCACGTATTCACAGATTTTTTGACCAGTCATGTGACTTCTCCGGTTAGTCACAAAAAGTCAGACGACTCCAGTGTTCTTTAATAAATGTTTATATGATCAGAAGTGTTTGTATGTATCAGTAACAGACACTTTCCGACTGCAGGGGGTGGTGGGGAGGCGGAGACTGAGGGTTCTTCGTATTCGCAGATTCAGCGCATTCGCGGAGGTCTCCAATCCCCAACCCCCGCGAATAAGTGGAGACTTCTGTATTTTCACGTCTAGAGTCTGTTAAGATACAAAAATATATTTGCATTTGTCAATAGCAGTATTTTATTGAGATAATTGGTTATATTTCTGGAATTTCTTTTCTGCTTTGCCAGGATTCCTCTGCGGTGCACCAACCAGGTCCGCAGCATTTCACGTTTGATATGAACTACAAGACAGGTTACATATATCAAGGTCAAGGCCCAGGGGCCGGATCTGGCCCTCCAGATCATTTTATTTAATTGGTATTAATGGCCTGATGTTATCTTGCGCTAATTTCTAACTTGTATAATTTTGACAAAATATATTTTTATGGAGAGTAAAATATTGAAAGTTATCTAAGTTTTAAGTTGATTTATTCTGAAATAATATTCTTGTCTTTTTATTAATTTATAATTATGTTAAAAAGTTACAGTTTTAAAATATTGGCATTCTGCTAGCTTTTTGGATTATTTTGGCCTTTACTAAGATTTTTTAGGCTATTTTGGAGTTTAGAAAATGTTTCAGCTACATGCTAGTTGTTTTGGCTAACCTAAGTTCTTTTTAGGCTACTTTGCCATTTAGCTATTATTTTAGCTGGATTTCAGCTTCAGCGTTTTTCAGCTTTAGCATTTTTCGCTGTCAACTTCAGTATTTTCAGCTTCAGTGTTTTTAGCTATCAATTTCATCAGCTTACTGTATTCACGCTAGCATTATCGCTTGTAAAGTTTTATATCTAGTTCATAACTATGTCAAAAAGATATGGTTTTAAAGTTTTAAAAATGTATGATTATTGTGTTCAAAAGGTGTGAATCCTGTTTGGTCTGTGACCCAAGGTGTATTTTAGATTTTAGCCCCTTGTGCGATGGAGTTTGACACCCCTATAAGGTTAACAAGGAACTACCAGCGCAGTTTTTCTTAGACTGAGTCATCATTGTTCAGGAAAACTGTAACAATCACACATTATCAGTAATCAATAAAATAATCAATATACAATCAAAATACAGCATGTACACGGTATGGAAGGCAGAAGAGCCGATGACTGACAGGAAATCATCTGCCCTTCCATCCTCTCTCCCATCTGGAGGCAAATTCTTCCCTCTCTATCCTTCAGTTTCCCTCCAAACTTGAATCTGGTCATCCTTACCATCATCCTGACCACATAGCACCACCCCCCCTTTCCCGTTCCTCTCTTTATTGGAAAATGTTGAGCTGATTAAGGCATTTGATCTGTCCCAAACAAACAAGCGTGGCAGGAGGTTGCACACACTTTTTTCATCAAGTAAAGTGCTATTCAGAGGCAGAATGAATAACATTTGGACACTGTCTGCTTATTGTAAAGGATAAGAACCTTACCAGGAAACACAACCTCGCTAACATCAAAACTCCCAGGACTTAATGATAAGTCTGTAATCCTCTGTTTAGGTATTTGGCTTCAATCAGGTTGCAGTGGTGAGTATGTGTCTGTGTGTGAGACAGTCTACGAGCTGCCGGATGTGGAGTGGTGTTTACTGGAGAACACTCACAGAATCGGAGACACAAACAAGTTTCCTCCTCCAAACCTTCCTGAAGGGAGGAGGGGGGGCGGACAGCGGGAGAGGTAATCTGAAATCAAGGACAAACAAACACACTGATTCTGATGCTGTTATAGTTTTGGATTGGGGACAGATTACTGGAATATTAGGATGGGATTTAAAGGCCAGGTTAAGCTTTCTGGTCCTCAACTAAATATGGCTTAGAAGCCATAGACAAGCTGATGTCAGTAAGAATTAATCCAGCCATGATTTGGGTATGATTTAGAAACTGACTCGTAATCCACTCATGATTTTTATATGCTGTCAACTTAGTACAGGCTAGAAATGGCTGTGTGTTTGTGTGTGGAAGAGTCATGTCTGAACATGTGTGGACACGTCAACTGCATTTACTGAAACCAAAACTCACTACAGTCACTGGCTGGTCATTCAATGGGAACCAAAACCAAAGAAAAGCAAGTCCAGTGTTTTCTTTCAACATTTTAAAGGGTCTATATCATGCTATTCATGAGACTTTCAGATTAAACTAGATTAATATTAATGATGATATATTTCCTTTGACACACTAAAGAAGGATTTTATATGTAACATGACTTCTTTTTGTGAACTCTCTTCCTGTAAAACGGTTCAATCTCTAAGGTCAGGTTTTGTATGTCATGACGTCATCCTAGAGCCGGCCTCAGCAGCGTTTCTGCGTTTGGCCCGCGAAAACAAACAACTGAGCTTCTGCATCGCCGTGGTGCAGCGGTGGGGAAGTTGACTCCTGATCGGAAGATTGTGGGTTTGATTCCCGGCTTGCCTGTCATGTGTCGAGGTGTCTTTGGGTAAGACACTGAACCCTGCATTGCCTCTGATGGAAGGTTTCTTCCAGTGTCAGCAGTGGAGCCACCACCAGTGACTGTATGGGACGGGGATTACAAAGCGCTTTGGGCCTTAAAGGAAGGTAGAAAAGCACTATATAAGTATACATTATTTACTATAGATATACAGCACTCTCTTGGTGTTGAGGAGGACTTCGTGCTGCATTTTTTGACTTTTTTATATCGATTATTGGCCATATCTGTTTAAAGGGTAACCAAACAGGACAGTTGGAGGCTGACTACAATATCAGCTCAGTTTTGAAAAATTCAAAAAAAGGGACGGGGCTAGGGGAGGCAGGCTGAGCGGAGGAGGTGTGGCCTGTATGTGGTTGACAGTGATTTTAGCTTGAGGGAACTAGATCTTTTTATTATTGTCTCAATGAAAATAAATAAATAAAAACAAATCAGAAGGTTCAGGAGGCCCAATCCATCCCACAGCCGATCTTTGTCTGTATGTCAGTCAGCTTTCCAAGGGCCGGTTTAGCTAGCAAGCAAGCTCTGGGGTTCCTGGCATAGCAGAGTGACCTGCGCCGCTCTTGGCGTCAATGTCACGGAGAAAGCTCCGCAGCTCTCAGTGCTCAAACGGTCACCTGGTAAGCTTCAACTCTCGAGTATGTTGAGTGTTCAAAAGTGGGCGGGGCTTTTATACTGGAGCTCAGAGCATGATGACGTGAAATTTCTTGGATTTACACCAGTTGACCAATTACAAAATTCAATCATAGTATCCCGATCCAACAAAATTATATTCTAAAACTGTCTGTCTGCTGGCCCCCTATAATTTCAATTATTAAAAAGTTTATTTGAAATTGTAAAAACTTTTTAAACTGGTTTAAAGAGTAATCCCTGTACATAAAGCCCCTGATAATTAACGTAACAGTAACAAAGAATATTTGTTAATATCTTTTGCATCTTAGAAACTTTAAATAGTCACAATTTGAATTCAACTGTACTACCAATGAGGCCAAAGATGCTCACCATTCTTGTTGCACCGCTAATGTTAGGTTGAGGTTGCGAGGGGCTGTAAGCTAGTGGGAGAGAGTGTAAAGTAATGGATGATGGGACTCACTCTGCGCCAACAGCCCCAACCAAAACTCAGAGATGAATTTCTGATAACTCCTGTTGCTCTGCAGAAACTGTGTTCTAGAAAACAACACGGAATTTTTTAATTTTGGCTAAAAATTTTAAAAACACAATTAAAAGACCACTAGGAACATTTTTATAATAGATTAAATGCCTTTGAATGTGCCTTAAACTTTAAACAATTTAAACATGGATGCGCATGTGGGTCCCTTAGACTTGATTTAGTTTATTTTATTTCATTATCACTAATATTTATTCTACACTTTCACTTGTCTCTAAAGTTCTTTGGAACTGAATTCATCATCAACACAGATATTAGAAAATAGCTGCTTCTGTAGATTGATCACTTGGACTAAACACTCGTAATAAAATCATTTAAATACATTTTAATCAAATAAATTCTACATTTAGCGTTTTATTTCCATCTCTTTATCAACAGTTTAGTAGGTCTAGTATCAAGTTGACTCAGTGAAGCATTAAAAACGTGTTCTTTCTAACTCTAATACCTCAATATTCCTCTAAAACAGGGGTCAGCAACTTTTAACAGTAAAAGAGCCATTTGGGCTCATTTTCTGCTGATCAAAACCTAGAAGGAGACGCATAATCTTATTTGAACCTTTAAGACATTTGGATGAACATTCATCACTTCCGTTTATTCAAAATAAATAAATATGAATAAAAATGATACTTTTTGCCACGAACAAAAGCAAAGATATAAAAACATCTCAAAATCTCTCAAACTGTGATTTTTTTTAACATGTGACAGAAGCTTGAATAACTCCTTTTAGAAATAAAAGACTTTCTGTACCAAACAGGATCATCTCAGTGCAGCTTGTAACCAATGTTGTGCAGCATAAGATAATATGTTCTTTTAACTCATAAAAGATCAAACTTTTTACCAAAGTTCTGCTTTGCATATAAATCTTTTCATTCTGGAGGTAGAGTTGAACAAACAAGACATCTTCAGATCAACAAGGATGTAAAAACCTACAGAGTTCATCATCTATGTGAACCTCAATTTATACATATAATTATTCTAAATTACATAAATTCGAATTGAGTAATCCTTACTTCAAAATATTGCTACTTTATTTTCTTTTTATTGATTTATATTTGTTCTTTTCTCCTCTTTGTCCTCAGCAGTCTTCCACTGCTGGGTTTTGTTATTTTAGTTTGGGGTTGGACAAGGGCGGAGTGGGTAATTGGGAGAGTCGGGAGGATTCCCGGTGGGCCGCTTCATTTATGGGCCGGTCATTCACCGTCATGGAAAAAACGATCGCGGTAGAACATGAATGAATCTTTGTAGCAGTGTTCGTCCGTCCCTTTAAAGAGACGCACCGTCAGTTTTGGAGCTCCAATTTAACTTAAACACCGCTTTTAGATTCTCACAGTTGGTTGAGTCCACCGGAGTGCGCTTTACTAAAATGTCTGGGCCGGACCATTGACGTAAATAACGTTCTATGCTGACTGTCTACGGGCCGGACAGAGAAGCGGCCGCGGTCCAGACAGATGATAGCGAGTAAAGAAATTGCTGCGAGTGGGACGGGCGGCTGCGCGGGGCAGCAGTTCAAAGGAGCCGCCAGCTCAGCGCTTCATGGTGAAAAAAAAAAAGTCTGCGACACTAAAGTTTTCTGTCATCTGTTCACGCTGTTTTAGGGGCGCGTTCACATTATTTCTAAAAACATATTGGCGCGGGTTCTGCGCGAACACGGAGTCACTTTCTCCGCAGTGGGGAGGGGCGGGTCTTCTCACGCTCTCTCTACCTTTTCCACAGGTGAGAACACGCGGGATGCAGAGCGGCCGGGTATGGAGAGAAAATAGACCCACTCAATTCTTGATTTGTAGCTCATATAATACGTTTTGTGCAAAAAAAAAAAAAAAAAAAAGTACAATTTACACATGCACAAATTAACATTACAACAGCTTGAAACTAATTACACACATCTTTTAAAAATACGCACGGATCACCTCTTACACACACATGCAGCCTAAGTTACGCACAAATCTATCGTGAGACTCTTTTCACGTCTCACAAATTCATCTGAGTGATGCATTCAAGTACTACCAGAATGCTCGTTCACCATAGTTCTCTCGTCACCCGTTTTAAACTTCGATTGTGAATAATATCCGGTAAAACTAGACATTTTCTCACTTTCTTAAAAATATATTCCCGATAGTTTATATAAAAAAAGTCTAAATAAGCGTTTTTAATACACCTATCCCTTTAAAAATAAGAATATTTCCAGAAAAGAGGCGCCCGGCTGCAGCAGCTGGTGTGTATGCTAGTGGTACACACGTGAAGCACGTGACTAAAGTGTTTATATCAAAGAAAAGTGTGGGAAAATTGAATATAAGGAGGGGGAATTGAATATGGACGGCAGCACTTTAAAAAAACAATGAGCATATAATATTAACAGGCTGAAAGTTTATAGGTTGCCTCAACAAAAACAAGTTGTCTGACATAAAATGTAAAATAATTTGAATATGAAAGAATGTGATTTTTTAAATTTTTGCTGTCTAGCATATTGCAATACTGTTGGTATTGTGAGCCATTTATTGTGAATTTCATTGTATTGTTAGTGACTTTGAGATTCTCAGCCCTGATACTGACACAATATAACGTTTTCACAGATGGATACCCAGATGTTGGGCTGACATACACATTCTCATCAAGCTTTTATTTTCCCAAGTTTCATGTCAGAGAACCGTCTCCATTCTGAAGTTCATTAAAAACAGGTTGCAGCATGCTCAGTCAGGTCCACTTGGAGGCATTTATGCTCATGTCAACAGATAAATACTTTCTTATGTCCATTGACTGTGACAAAGTAACAAATAAGGTTGCAGAAAAGAGTTCACTTCTTATGTGGTGACTTATGCTGTAGATTTCAGACAGGGAAATATTTCTGTTAAACAAGTTCTTAATGTAATTGATTGTTTATTATTTGTTATTTATGACACCCCCCCCCCCCCCCCCCCACTATAATAAAACATTTTTTTATATTCTACATGGTTGCCTAATTTTTCATGTGGCGAAAAATGGGCCGGTCTTGACCGTTAAACTCCCGGGCTGAAAAGTTGTCCCACTCCGCCCCTGGGGTTGGATCTTGGTAGTCTTAGTTTACAGGCTTTGTTTATTTATTTTCTTTAGGTAGTTTTGTTTAGAGGAGTTGCTGACTCAGACGGTCGACATGTCTGGATCAGCATCTCCATGATTTATTCTATGTTTTGACCATGGAGCCATCATATAGAGATAAAAGAGACACATGTAGATCTGGAGCTGCAGGTTACCGACTCCTGACTTAAAGAATCAAGCGGCCTCTGGTCACACACAAGTTGGCGCCAGAATCAATCTCTGGCCGAAGCGGAAACTTCGTAACTTTATCCGGTTGCATAAGCGTAAATTTCCTAAACTTTAAGAAAACCCGTTCAAAAATTATATTAAAAACTTTTCAGCTTTTAAATGTGAATAAGCTGCAACTGTCTAACAGTTTTTTGTGAAATGATGAGCTTCAACTGGACAGAGAACATTCATTGTTTTATTTCTTTCAAGTCAATATTAACAAGTCTTCATATTTATAGAAGTACACCTGTTTACCAACATCAGCTGATCAAGTAAGCATTTATGGAATGTCAAAGGGAAGAAAGTTGAAAGCTTAAAGCGGGAGTCGAGAACTTCCGGCCAATTATGTTTATAGGGCCAGCTCTGACAGGGGGAGGGACGTCCAGGTTTTAATTTCTGAGCTCCATATTTTTTCTCTTTGGCCAAATTCTCTAGAAAGAAACTGAAGAGCATGATGAATTCACAGCCGCCTGCATACTTTGGACACAACTTTCACATCTGAAGTCCTCAACAACTTTCATTTGGGCTCCAACTGTCACGGTTCAACCTGCTGCTTCTCTCACCAACCACCAGAGGGAGCGCTCACCTGAATTTTTTACTCACCACCTGCCCTCACCTGGATTAATCTTCATCAGCTGTTTCCCATCACCTCATCACTGCCATAGTATTTAGTCAGGCTTTTTCACAGCAGCTCACTGTGAAGTCTT
Organism: Oryzias javanicus; assembly: GCA_003999625.1. Taxonomy (NCBI): domain Eukaryota; kingdom Metazoa; phylum Chordata; class Actinopteri; order Beloniformes; family Adrianichthyidae; genus Oryzias; species Oryzias javanicus. Next base: position 2,976,250 of record CM012447.1, read on the forward strand.
GTTTGCCCTGCATACAGTCTGAGCATTTACCCCATCCCTGTCTCTTTGTGTTCTGACTCCTGCCTGATCCCTCGACTCTCCGCCTGGCCTCTGTGTTTTGACCTCAGCTTGTTTTCTGACCACGCCTTGTCCTGTCCTGTGTCTTCATTAAAACCTTCGTTTGCACATGGATCCACACGTCTCTGCCTCTTCGTCACACCAATGTAAACATTAAAGAAGAACAAACAAATTACCTTCACTATTTGGTTTTTGTGGTCTGGAGATAAAATATGAATAAAGTCAGAGGTTGTGTTGGAAATCCTTCCTTAATCCCCAACTACTAAAAAACTAGTGCGGGACTTTAAAATGCCCTGGATTTTAAAGGCAGTTCGGATGCTCAGAACTTTTCTTTCGTTTTTCCAAACACCAGATATGACTTCCCCGATTTAACAAAGTCAAAATTGAATCCATAAAAATATTTCACAACATTTATTCAAGACTCTATTGTGTTCCGAGGGTGAAAATGTGGATGTTTTATAAAAAAAGAAACACTGAATGATATTTTTTTGTTCAAAATTGTTTTGTGGTCTAAGTTCGCTAATCTAGTGAGCTGGTCATCGACTACAGGAAATCCAGCCCACAACCACGACCTGTGACCATCGGAGGCGATGAGGTGGAGATTGTAGGCGACTACAAGTACCTCGGGTTGTGGCTGGACAACAAGCTGGACTGGACTCGCTGCACAGATCACCTGTGCAAGAAGGGCCAGAGCCGTCTGTACTTCCTACGGAGACTGGGATCCTTTAACATCTGCAGGAAGCTCCTGTGGGTGTTCTACCAGTCTGTGGTGGCCAGCACTCTCTTCTACGCCGTGGTCTGCTGGGGGGGTAACATGACAAAGAGGAGTGCTGACAGACTGGACAAACTGATCAGGCGAGCGGGCTCTGCAGTCGGCATGAAGCTGGAACCCCTAGTGACAGTAGCAGAGAGGAGGACACTTAACAAGCTGCTGGCTATAATGGACAATACCAGCCACCCTCTGCACTCTGTCATCAGGGAACAGAGAAGCCTGAGCAGCAACAGGCTGCTCCTCCCTAAGAGCAGGACCAACAGACTCAGAGACTCCTTTGTCCCCCGAGCCATCAAGCTGTATAACTCTGCATTTGGTAGGAGGGGGAGAGGGAGGGTCGAGAGGGGAGGGGCGTAGCTACCTGACACATCACACGAGCAATAATCCGGAAGACATGTGCAATACTGTTATCAGGGCAATATGTCCAAATTTCTGGGCACCGTGCAATGTCAATAATGTGCAGTATTTATTACTTCTATATTTGCATATCTAGCTATATTCAGTCTATTTCACTTATTGTTATTCTATTGTATTTATTTTATTATTTTACTACACCTTTGTATTGTACGGACGCTGGTACCTGAATTTCCCTGTGGACTGCCAAAGGGATTAATAAAGTATTTTCTATTCTATTCTATTCTATTCTATTCTATTCTATTCTATTCTATTCTATTCTATTCTATTCTATTCTATTCTATTCTATTCTATTCAATACCTGCTAGTTTTTTTGCAAAGACTTCTGGGAAATTTCCAGTGCACTTGACATTGGAAATAGATTGGGACAGCACTAGAGAATGGTGAAGGCATTATATAGTGAGTAAGGGGGGATTCAGACATAACTGGAGAGATGATTTCTTGTCTGAAGGAAAATGTTTGTGTGTTTCGGTTGGGAGTGTAAATGATGACAGGCTGTGTGGTTACAGTATGAGGGGGGGTTGTTTTTGTTTTTATACGTCCTCATGCGTGTCAATGCTCCAAACTGTTCGTTACAGCAACTCTTCTCTCTTCGTTACCAAACGAATCTGATCCAAGGCGGACAAGCAGACTTTTGACGGAGGTATCGTTCCTTACGTTAACATCCAGGGGGGGTTATGACAGCCGAGTTTAGTAACATCAGCATTCCCCACTTCAAAAGGACCTCAGCAGGAATGCTGGGAGATGATGCCCCCCCCTCCTCCGAGGCATTAATCCTGCATCCTGCTCCCGCATCCCACCAGCTTCACCTTGCACAGATACACTCCATACGGTATCCACGGAGCGATGAAGATGATGAAAGAGAGTGAGAGATGACCTAAAACTGTCACCGCTGGAAGGAGGAGAAAACAGCGCGTTAATGCATGCAAACCAGAGAACGTTACAGGAAACAAAAGGAAAACAACTCAGTCTTCTGAACTGTGTTTTTGCTAAAAGGAGACAGATTTAGTGAACATTTGGCTGAAGTGACTTGCTTAAATGAGAGGTAGGGATCACACTCAGTACACCTCAGTATCCTCTGAGGTGTGCAGCAGGACAAGGAGTGAGGATTCTGTTTCCATGGTGACAGACGGACAGCGCAGACACACCAGAATAAATCTGGTGTTGAAACATTTGATGCGTGCTGAGAGAGGAGAGGAGAGTTTAAGGTTTTTCTTTATTTCATTTTTTTTCTTAAGACTGTGAATGTTGATGCATTAAAGCGCCCGATTAATATAGAACATAATTAATCCGTTAATATTTATTAACGACTTCAGGCGTCCAGTCGTGCAGCCGTGAGATCAACGTAGTAAAATTCTGTCTAAAATTATATTCTGTGATTGAGATTTTATTAAATTAAAGAGACATTATGGTATTTATTTGTAGTTTTTGGACAAAAGTGATCTTTTATTCTAATAAATAAGGCGGAGAACAGAAGTCAATCTGACGCAGCAGTGGGGGCGGAGCCAAACAGAGCTGTCTGCTATTAGAAATCTAAAGAGGAAACCGAACATTATGTTATTTTAGGATGGGGATCGACATTAATTTTCCACAATTTCAAGCACCAGTGTTGCCTAAAAATTGTGGACACTCATCGCAAAAGTCCCGCCCACCGACGCCACAAGAGGTGAGCAGTTCAGAGTGGACAGACACGCCCCTACCTGTGTAGATTCCAGTCGAGCTGACCTCATCTGGACCAAAACTGAAAAACAAGAGTTCCAGGAAAAACGTCATATAGAGAGAAGTGAGAAATTCTTATTTTTTGGGCTGCCTGGTGTGACTTTAGCCTGGAATTTTTTTTAATTGTCATTCAAAACATTTTGATTAGTTTGTTGAAACATTTTATTTTTGTTGTTTTATAAAATTACACCTAAAACTTTGATTCTATGCCGTACAAAGAGTTTGTTAAACATTTTTGGGTTTTCCACAGCAAAATGTATCCCATTTTTCCAGATAGAATTTTCTGTTTTTGCATGATTTTATGTCCAGAGTGTGAATGCAACATGGAAAAATGATTAAATAAAGGCAGTGTCACATAGGAGAGGTTCTGTTGATTAAAATGATACCACATACCATGTTTTTTTTTATTTTATTTTTTTTTTTATAGCGCTTTCTACCCTCCCTCGAGGGCCCAAAGCGCTGCACAGTCACAGACCCATTCACACACACATTCATACACTGGTGGTGGCTCCGCTGCCGAACACTGGTGCAACCCTCCCACCAGAGGCAATTTAGGGTTCAGTGTCTTGCCCAAGGACACTTCGACACATGGACGGGCAAGGGAATCAAACCCACGATCTTGTGATCATGAGACGACTGCCCTACCAATGCACCACGGCCGCCCCACTCTGTCTCACTCAGTCTTACCGTGGCTAACCTTCATTCCTTCATTCCTCTCCTTTCCAGGGCAAACCTCCACCTCTCTAGCTCCTCCTCCACCTCTCTAGCTCCTCCTCCACCTCTCTAGCTCCTCCTCCACCTCTCTAGCTCCTCCTCCACCTGTTCTCTGCTCTCACTACAAATCACAATATCATCTGCAAACATCATAGTCCATGGTGATTCCTGTCTAACCTCATCAGTCAGAAACTCCACGTCCATCTCTCCTAGACACTTCCATACCTCCAATTTAGTGTGTGATTTCATACTTTGCAGATAATAAGTTGCTGGCAAATTCTCTAACAAAAAAAAGCCATTTAATCGTGATTAAGTTTTTCCAGATTTGCGATTATTTAGTTAATTTTTTTAATCGTTTCCCGACCCTAGTTTTTTTATTTTGTTTGTTTTTGGATGGAGGTTTGGTGTGGTCCACATACCTTATCACCTCCCCGGTTTGCCTCTTCGCATCCCTCCTTCTTCTTTGGGGCAGAGGGATGGAGCAGAAAGTGGCATGCAATTACATCAATAATCTTCGGCTGGTATCTGCTCTGCCACAGAGGCGGTGGGTATGTCGGGGACACAGAAAAACACACATCTTTGCTGATTTGGACCAGGCGTCTGCAGTTTCAGAGCTGTCTGATGAAGGCAGATGGGCCGGCGCAATGTTCTCCAGCATATCTGTGCCTCTGGTTATATAATCGCACGTTAAACATGGATCAGCTCTAGAAGCTGAACATTTGAAACACGTTATCGGACTCTGTTTTGCAGATCTCCTGGTTGCTTCCCTCAAGCTCAAATCTGCCAGGATGATTTTAAAGCTAAAAGAGGTCATCCAGCACCAAACTGTATATATATCTTCCACACACACACGAGGATGAGCCCCTCACTTCACACCAACAGGCTATAGGGCCAGGTCTCTGGGAGGGGGCAGCCAAAGATAACTCAACCCCCCCTCTCATCCCCAGGCTTGAGGATCTATGGATCAACAGCTGAGGGGTCCTGCATTATAGATGCAAAGCTAATTTGTTGTGCGCACACATGCCGCAAACTGTCAGTCACACAAACACATGCAAACACGCACTTGACTCCGTTTAAAAGTGTTGTGAAGTTGTTGAAAGTAGGCCAGGGCTTGCTGGGGCCGGAGAGAGTAAACAAGTTCTGATCAGTTTGGTTCCATACCAGTGGAAGGACTTTAAATTAAACATAAAGTACCAGATCTGTTTATGCCAGGGCCAAGCACGGACCTGAGGCTATGTTCAATCAATCTGGCTGCAGATTAAATCAAAAGACTGTTCTGCATAAATAGAACTGCTGGTCATACTGCCAGGTAAATACCGCGGGGCGGGATCCTATCTGGAAATGTGGTGAAATATCAACATGTGTAATCTTGTAATTAGCATTTTTATGTGGTTTAGTGATGGAGCACACGTAGAACTAGTCCCAAACAAAGAGAAAACCGTATTTGATATCTGAGAGTTTTTTGTCGTTACTTCTGCGCACTTGAGACTTTTTTTTTTTACATTTCATTCTGCAAACAATAAAAATGTAAAGACCAGAGAGAAATTTAAACAAAAAAAAAATCAGAAAGGATCAGCACATTTTTATCAATTTAACACAAAAGTAACTATTTATTAACTATTTCAGTGATAGTGATGGTGTTACCAAAAGAAAAGAAACAATAAAGTAGCGCGTGTTTTTATTATATACCACAATTTAAAAGAATAATATGCTTCTCACAGGATAACATTTTCTAAAACAAAATAAATGTAAAAAAGAAAATATACTTTTCTAAAGCCATTCAGAGTAAACTATATCCATATATACGACCATATATTACCTTTGGAACACAAAAAAAACAAATTCTTTATAAAATATCTGTTATTTTTTATAAGCTTTTTCCAAGTAAAATGATTTGATTCCTGAAGCTCCGCCTATAGCGGCGTGTGGCTGCTGCTCTACATGACATCATCATAGAGCACATGCCCGGGTAATTCTCTCCGGCACCAGATCTTTTTATTTTATTTTATTAATGCTCCAATGTTATTTTGTGCTCATTTTTAATTTGTATAATTTTGACAAAATAAATTTTTATGGAGAGTAAAATATTGAAGTTATTTAAGGTTTAAGTTGATTTGTTCTGGAATAATATTCCTGACTTTTTGTTAAGATTATGTTAAAAAGTTACGGCTTAAAAGTTTTCAAATTGGCATTCTGATAGCTTTTTGGACTATTTTGTAATTTACTAAGATTGTTTAAACGTTTTTGGAGTTTAGCTAATATTTCGGTGACATGCTAGCTGTTTTGGCTAATTTTGTCTCTTTTTTTTTAGACTGTTTTGGAGTTGGGCTAATACTGTATTTACATGCTAGCTGTTAATTTAGGCTTTTTATCATTTTTTTTTAGGATATTTTGAAGTTTAGCTATTTATTTCATGCTAGCTATTTTGGCTAACCTACATTTTTTGTTTTGTATTTTTTTGGGTAATTTGGCATTTAGCTAATATTTCATGGCTATCAGCGTCATCATTTTTAGAAGCCAAATTCAGTTTACAGCATTCACACAAGCATTATCGCAGGTAATGTGTGTTTTGGAGTTTGGCCCCTTGCGCGGTTGAGTTTGACACCCCTGTCCTAGAGCCTTCCTTTATTCATTTCTCCCATGAAAATAATCCGTTTACAAACTGTTTCAAAGATGGATAGGCATATTATATATATTTTTCACAATTGTTATTAAATTCAGGGGTCAAGAAGTTAATACCTGAAATTTCAAGAATTTTATCAGCTTTTCAAAAACATTATGATTCATTCTTTGAATATTGCTTTCAGAAAACTCATTTTTCATAGATAAAGCACTTTCAAATATTTACAGCTACATCAGACATTGAACTGATCGTCTTTGCACCATAAGTACCTGTTTGTTTATCAAAACTGCTTAAGTGTTGTCTTTAAACTTCTTCATAATCAGCTTGTTAGATTTAAGTCAGCATGTTGTTCTGACACATTGAGTGAAAGTCAGTCCATGGCTTCTCCTTCCTGCACATCTGTAGATGGATCCTCTGCTGCAGCAGTCCAAACACACGTATGACCTGGTGACCTCAAGACTGCAGATGGAAACTTTAATACTGTCACAGACCAAGATGCTTCAGCATTAAAAAAGTAAGAAGAATCTCTCAAGACAAATACTGGAGTTTCAGTTTTTGCTCTGTAACAGACACACTTGTTCTACAGGCTATGAACCTCTGAGGTCAGAGAGGGGTCACCTGGCTGAGTCTAGGACCTCCTGATGAGTGAGCCTCCTGAGGAGATCTTGGCTCTAACCTCCTCGTGTTCCATGCTGCCCTCAGCTTCATCCTGTCTGTGTGGAATGGCAGTGGGCCCAGCTTCATCAGCATTTGCAGGCAAACACACAGACCCCTGCTCTCTTTTCAGACATTCTTTCGGGCATAAAGAGCCTCGAATACCTCGGTCGGCTTGAAAGTGCCTTTATCTGTATGTGTGAAAGGGCCAGGGGGAGTCTTAGTAGAAAAACGAAAAGAGAATAGCTAAGTGTGTTTTTGCAACGCCTGCTGCTGTTCAAGCGGGGCCAAGTGTTGATGAGATGTAACAAAGTGAACTAAAAGAACGGATACGAGTCTTCTACTTAAAACAACAAACACAACTCTCTACACCACATGTCAAAGTCATGGCCCAGGGGCCGGATCCGGCCCTCCAGATCATTTTTATTGTTATTAATTAATTATCATGAGCTCATTTCTAACTTGTTTAAATTTGACAAAATACATTTTTTATGGAGAGTAAAATATTGAAAGTTATTTAAGGTTTAAGTTGATTTATTCTGGAATAATATTCTTTTTATTATTCATAAATATGGGAAATATGCTAAATGAACACGGTAAAAACACCACTATCACTGGAGTGGGTCTTTTAGGTGTTATTTATGTGTTCACCACAACTTGTCAACCATGGCCTGCCTGTAGTAAAAAATGTTCATGAACATTTTTGCTCCACAGGTTTTGCAGGGCGATCTTCGACTTTGATATTTGGTGCAGGTCAACTTCAGGCAGGTTTTGCCCGCCAACAGCCCGTACAGGCAGCTGGGACTACGGCTCTACCTGCCTTCCCACATTCACAGCCACAGAATGCTCAAGCCGCTCCATCTGTGCAGACGTTTGCGTTCTTGAACAGATGCATCTACCTCTCCGTATTTAAACCTGGAGGTCACATTCACCAACTGCTCTGCAGGTTTACAGGAAGACAGAAACATATAGATTGTTCCAATAAAAACTGACGAGAAGCTGACTATTGGCAGTGAAGTCTGGCACGGATGGGCAGCACCCGTGCGTTGCTGTAGGTGTTGGAGTGAAGCAGTGAAACAGTGCCTTTGCCTTTTCCCGCCATGGTGCAGGCCATCCATTCTTCCCATTTGGAACTGGGTTGCAGGGGCAGAAGTCTAAGAAAAGATGCCACTTCCTCCAGCTCTTCTGGGGGGACCCCGAGGTGTTCCCAGGACAGTTGAGAGATGTAGTCTCTCTAGGTTGTGTGGGGTCTTCCCTGGGGCCTCAGCCCTGCGGGACACGCATTGAACACCTCTCCAGGGAGGCATCCAGGAGGCATCTGGATCAGATGTCTGAGCCACCTCAACTGGCTCCTCTTGATATGGAGGAGAGGCAGCTCTACTCCAAGCTCTCTCCGGTCGACCCAGTTTCTCTAAGGGAGTGTCCAGACATCCCACTAAGGAAACTCATTTCAGCCGTTTGCAGTCTGGATCTTGTTCTGGTTATGACCGAGAGCTCATGACCATAGGGAAGTATTGGAACAAAGACCAACAGCTTTCACTTCACAGATTCCACCACTACAGGTTATTTTTTGGATGCAACCACAACGATAAACAAGGGAACACTTCTACCTGAGAAGGTGGTGATAAAAAATAATAATAATAATGATATAAATAAAAACCTTTACATTTGCTATGGTTCTGACAAGACTATTGACCAGGCTTGAGGGAGAGCACTTCATTTATATTTTGACCAGAGGCTCAAAGAGGGTCCATAACCCTCTGCTGATCCATCCTGTTTCCTTTTCTTGGCGTGTCTCTCATCCAGCCGCACTTTCTCCGATGTTGTCCAGCAATAGAGACTCATGGGTTCTGCCCCTGATGATGCCGTGAAACTTTTTTCCCTTAAGGTCAATTAAGGGAAAAAAGGCATCAATGACTAAAGCTCAAATGAACTGGCTTGTCGTAGGTCAGATGTTAGCAAACCAACACTCTTTTTGTTTTGAAACTCGCTTTCACAATCAGTGCTGTGTTTCCAATCCTGAATTTTATACGTCTCCACTTCTCCAGTTATTCTTGATTTAGTTTTTATGATTCGGGTAGAAAGATTGAGGAACTTCGTGAAGGAGCCTGTGAAACCAGAATCTGATCAAAGACAAAGTCTACAAGCTCACTTACACTCACGGCAGCTTAATGTTAGCAGAGAGAGTAGACATCATATTCTATTCCACTTTCAGATTGGAGCGTTTTAAATTGAATCCATTTAATTTAATGGGAATTTAGCTAAAATGATCACATTTGTCTTCACCAATGTTTTCTGGATGGAATGACCTTTTCTTTATACAGTCATTTTTGTCTCTCCACAGAGTATTCATGACACAGCAAAGCTTTTCAGAGAACTCTATCGTGTTGTTTCAGTGTAAATGTAACAGAATGTTGAGAGTTTCAGACGCGAACAAAAGGCCATCAGGTTATCAGTCCATCCTGTCTGAGGCCTTTACTTTGAAGGAGCCCTCTCCCCGATAAAGACTGGTGTGTTCTGGGCCGTTTAGGATTCAAAGTACATTTGGAAATCATTTTACAGAATTCCTTTACTCTCAATAGTATCAGTCTTAAAAGCAGCATGAAGCAGAAGAGAGCCTCTGGTCTATGAAATAAGAATAAAACTCTAAAACTTTTCTGCTCCAGCAGCTTGTGTTTTTCATTCTTGTGTATTCCACAAATACCTGGACCTGGTCATCAATAAAAATATGACCCTGAAGCATTCAAGAAGTAGAAATTATTTCATTTTTGTGTATTTGCATGTGTAAATATAAATAAAGCAGAGAAATTAGTATTTCTAAACACGCTTTTTGGGTCGTCCTGCCAACCCTCACCTTCAGCAAAAATAATTCACAGCTGATTGATGACACATGTCAGGAAAAGTCGGTCGTTCTGATCCAAATGCAGTCCAGCTTCACTTTACTTTGAAAAGACACAAGAGGCTCTGAAGGCAGGAGAAGAAGGTTTGTTGGTAATACGATTGTACAAAATCATATTCATCTTTTTCTAAAGGTCAAGAATCTCCAAAAGGAAAACTAGAAAAGCAGGAGCTTTAGTTCATATTGTAATAAAAATAAACACAGCTGGTTCAAACAGTTCTTGTAACATGTTGACTCTGAATCCACATGAGCCGCATTTGACTAACAAGAAACCTCATTTCAGCCACTTTCAACGCCGCGGCACTTTGGGAATATTTGTGTCACGGACCAGCAATGAGGCGCACACACAAACACGCTGTCGCAGATTACAAGCCATCCAACAAGGCAAATGCAAACTTAATCCCAGCAACACATTGAGATGGAAAACAGTGATAAAAGCAGCAGACAAATAAAAGATTATTCTAATAAGTCTGGGCCAGCGCACACAGAAGAGCACTGCTGTACAAACAGGCTGAGGTGTGTGTGTTTGTGTGTGTGTGTGTGACGGCCTCACAGGCAGAGAGAGAAGCTGTTTGGTACCAAAGCTGCCCTCACCATCTGGCCTTGGCAAAATGAACACACCGCCCCTCCACAGCCTCTGTCTGCCTCTCCCCCAGCCGTGCACCCGGGGATTTGACAGTCATCCACCCGGAGAGATTAAGTGTTTCCATATTCCACTCATATTCCCAGCATTATTTTGCTTTCTAAAAACAGTCCCGATGCACCAGCTTGTTTGCCGAATGAATGGACGGGCGGGCGGTGGAGCAGCCCAACCCTGACAGGGGTTGGGAAGTGGCACAGAAAACAAGTCCCGCTAACCTGCGCGCAGAGCCAGACCCAACGATCAAAGTGAAAAGTGAGTACGCTCTGGTGAGGAAGGTTCAACGAGTTCAAAGGAGCGTGCGGCGGCGGAGCGCCGACATTTTCCACCCTGTGGGACGCCTCCATCGACCGTGTAGCATGAGAGTGCTGATGTGAACGGTTTGTGCCCCGGGGTCTCAGATTGGACTCGGAGTTCACAAGTTCAGAGGCGTCCAGCGCTCTGGAAGAAATGTGAAAGCACACACCAAGCTGCCATTTATTCAAGAGCAAATCCGTAACTCGAAATCCAAGTCACAGCTCCAAAAGAAAAAAAACATCCTTCCTCCCCGGCCGTTTCCACATTAAAAGGATTTATTTTCCCATCTTTGTTTCTCGGTGAGGGCATGCGAGAGCAGACAAACACCAAATTAGTTGACAGAAGTGGAAATCCACAGAGCTTTAAAGGCTTTACCAGAAAGCATCTCATCCGCCCACCCAACCGCATCCATAGATTTTACCTATGCTCGCTTGTTCCTTCTGTGGAATTCTGGGAACATTAATAAAGACCTCAAACCCTTCATGTCCAGGATGTCTCTGAACACTATACTGCTCATTTAGAAACGTGGACATGCTGGTGTGCTCTCACATGCCTAACTGGGCTTATCATACATGCCGGTCTTCTAAATAAGGCAGGGACGACAACAAGACTCTCTGAATCTCAGGTCTTAACCTCCTGCTGTGCTTTAACTCTTCCTGCACACACATCAGCGCTTGTTTTTCAAGCAGAGGACAGGAAGCCGTGTTGGGGTCGTAAATATATGTTATCCTATTCTTACTTATTTCCTTTACCTCTTATTAGATGTGTCTTAGTTCTCTTTATTGTGTGCTGAAATGTCTTGATCTAAGCTGGAAGTGGACAACCCTGCGCTGCTGATAAGGAAGATGCAGCGGCTGAGCCAGAGATTAGCAGGAGCCAGTAGAAGTTACAAGGCCTGACGATGATCACCTAGTCAAAACATGCACACACAAACTTTGAATGTTGTTTTTGACCTTGTATAAGAAACAGATTTGGACCGGTCTCAGCTGACGTTCTTTTGCTTCCCTTCCCCTTAGCAACTGAGACCAACCTGTAACTAGGGGCGTGTCTGACTCAATAAAATGCACGGAGAGAAAAAGCCTGGTTGGAGTTGGTTGAAAGATTGTGACCGAACAGGCTTTTTGCCCACTCTCCTTGCAAGTTTAAACTTTAATCAATTCTCTGTGTCTCTTTCTGTGCAGGTTGTTTTTCTTTACAAATGTTAGAGCTTAAACCTAACATTTAATGGTCCTTCGAGCCGGATCTCCAAGACACCTGATGGTTCCAGCGCGAGAGTGAGACCCAGAAAGTCTGTGGCCACAGCATACGATCCGTTTCCAGGCTGGCCCTCACTCGCGGGCTGGGACCTGAAGGTTGACGGAGGATCCACGGACACAGAGAATTGTGAGTAGAATCTTATTTAAAAGGAATGACAGAATGAGAGATTCTCAGAAGGAGAATTAAAACAAAACCCTGACAATTCTAGACACTATCAGGTAAAATAGAGCAAACAGTTAAAGTCGCGCGGGAGGAGTAGACTCCCCTAGTTACGTACTAGTTAAATTCTACGCAGGGCGGCGGCGTCCTCTGTGCCTCTGTGAAAAGAAGAATTATTTCAAACAGTTAAAGTCCGCGGGAGGAGTAGACTCCCCTAGCTTAACTAGTTAAATTCTACGAAGGCGGCGGCGGCGCTGTCTCTCTTGTTGAAATAATAATAAGAGAAATAAAGTAAAACAGCGCGCAAAAGTGTGAAAGTGTGAGAACTGTGAGTGTGTGATTGGAAATACAGATACCATTAGGTATTTGGATTTCATACCAAATCAACAAGGAGGAAATAGTGAACCTTTGTGGATGCACTAGGCAAGAAAACTCCACCTCTAAGGTTGAAGTGAGTTTTACCACAGAAGGGTATTAATCACTATCTTTGTTGAAAGAAAAGCTTCCAGTATTAGAATACCCTAGGTATTAACAAACTACTGGAACCAAATTTTATTCAAAATGGGGAAGGGCAAAGTAAACTAAAACAATAAGTCCTTGAGACATTACAAAGATTACAGAGTAGTAGAAAAAGAAAACCCAAATGCAATAAAACAACTTCCATATTGGATTGATCAATATAACTTTAATGGTAAGCTTTCAACTGTAAGAAATAGTAGAATTACAAAACAAGATAAAACAAAAATGCAAAAATAAACGAAACAAATGGATAAAGAAGGATTTGAAGAAACAAAAGTATGGATAAAAAATAGCAAAACAGAGGGAAAATGGAGAACGTAAAGCCAGGCAGAAGAAGAAGAAAATAAAAAATATAAAATAAAAAAAGAAAGAGAACGCGAAAAGGAAGAAAAAGAATGCCAGAAAGCAGAAAAAGATGGGATGTTTCATAGAAGAAAGGATAATGAGTGTTCGGGTCCTTACGCTGCTGCACGCAGACAAATGGAGCAGGCAGCAGACGGAATATTACAGCAAATGCAGATGGTCACCTTTGATAGAATTACCTAATCTCAGAGCAGGAGAAGACGGCGTGGAGCTGGTGATTAGAGTGTACAGAACATGGACTTAAGTGTTATGATTAAGAGCAAGAAAGGAAAAGGAGCAAATAAAGCTGAAGTGTTTTTTCAAGGTTCCAGATGAAGAGGAGGAAAATGATCTATTGCTTATACTCTAGAGTAAGGTCGGTGGTAGAAGAAGAGAGAGAGAGAGAGGAGGCCGTTTTGGGCCTCAAGGTAAACGCCCCATAGTCTGTTGGTCCTGTGGAAAAGAAGGTCACATGGCACGGATTGTGCAAATCCACACCCCCTACACATCAAACAGCATGACTAGCATGCTCTTACACCAGCTGATGCTCCAAGTGTTGAAAATAGTTCACAGAAGAAGAAGTGATTTTAATCTTAGAAGACTTGTTTTTTGTGTGAAATGAGCCTCTCCTGTTATTATAAGGCCTAAAACAGAGCACAGACCGAGAATAAACATTTATCTATTGAAGCAGATGCTGTGGACGCACAGCACCTGTAATCAATGATCTATTAAAAGCCCGTGTACTGATAGAGTGAGCTGACTCTCCTGTAAATACACTAATATTCCCAGTTAAAAAAAAAAAAAAAGGCACCCCCATCCACAGGATGGGAGGATGGTGCAGGACTTGATTGCTGTAAATAATGCTGTTATTCAGAGGTCACCCTGTGTGGCTGATCCTCACACCTTGCTTAATTCTTTAGACCCAGAGGCCAAATATTTCACAATATTGATATAGCAACGCCTTCTCTTTTTTATACCGGTACATAAGATAGTCAATACTAGTTTGCATTTACTTTTAAGGGAAAAGATTACACCTATCCAGATTGCCCCAGGGCTATTGTGAAAGCTACTATTTATTCCCAAGTCATGGCTTCTAGTCTGTCATCCTTCGAGCCGCCGTGTAACAGCCAGTTACTCACCTACGTGGATGACATATTAGTAGCATCAAAGAGAAGATGAATGTCTTAAAGATACATTAGCTCTGCTAAAGCAGTTAAAGAATAATTATCTAAGGAAGTAAACATAAGTTGCAATTATGTCAAGAGAAAGTGAAATATTTGAGCCACCAACTAAGTGCAGAGAAGAACTATTCTAGAAGAAAGAAAGTTGCTATCCTACAAGCTCCCAACCCTATAACCAAGAAACAAATGATGTCATTCTTAGGATTAACAAACTATTGTAGAAGCTGGGTTCCAAATTATGCAGAAATAACAGCTCCATTACAAGCATTAGTGTATACGAAAGAATTAAAAAAAAAAAGTCAGATAAATTAGACTGGACCCCTGAAGCGGAAGAAGCAGTCTGTGACATAAAACAAATTATGGTAACAAGCAGTACTTTGGCCTTACCCGACAAAAAAGAAAAAAAAAAAAAAAAAAAGTTCATACGAATGGTTGATTGCAAAGGTCATCATTTATGACCTCTGTGTTAACTCAAAATGCATAGTAGTAAACTCAGACCAATAGCTCACTACTCCACTAGAATCACAGCCACATCTAAAAATAGAACGCTGTACAGTTTTGAACCCAGCCACATTAGTACCAACAGAAGGTGAAGGCTTATCACATCACTGTGAAGCCCTTGTAGACAAAACAGCTAAAGCAGCAGCACAAGGGGAAAATGATGTACTGCAAGTAAAAGGAACTGGTTTAAATAGAGATATACCCAAAAGCAGAGTATCCTTTTCAACATACATATGGATTTTATAGAATTAAAAACAATAATAAAGGAAAGAAATATTGTTTGGTGATAATAGTTTCATTCTCTAAAAGGATAGAGCTCTTTGCTACTGCTCATCCAGATGCATTAACGGCCAAAGCCTTATGTAAATATGATTAAAATATTGGTGTATACCTGAAATAATCTACAGTAATAACGGATCTCATTTTGTGAATGATGTAGTTTTTAAAAATAGGACATGCCTTCATATTAATTTAAAAAAAGAATTACTGTGCTTATCATCCACAAAGTGCAGGACTGGTTGAAAGAATGAATGGAACAATAAAAAGAAAAAAACAGATTAAGGAAATGTATGGAAGTAACAAAGAGACCATGGACAAAATGTTTGGATTTGGTTAAAATTATATATAAATATAACAAGCACGAATGGATTGGTTCCATATGAAACCTTGTTTGGAAGACCCTATAGATTACCTTATTTTACAAACGAATGGGAAACTGATGATCTGAAAGTACACTAGCAGACTATATGAGAAAGAAAGATGCTTCAACAGTAAAAACAAAAATCAGACCAGACTAATGATGATGTCACATCTCTGTATCTTCACAGGATAGCCAATTAGTCGCCCAGGAGACTGGGTATTATATATAAAACAGAGTAAAAATACATCACCACACAGATTAGTGAAGGCCACAAGAATCTCTGAAGCTCTCGACAGCGCCCTCCAGAGCAAGGCCGACTACAAAGGGGGCTGTGAAACCATAGGTTATACAGTCGTCTCAAACCCGGTGAGAGATTGTCACAAACTCTTGCAGTGATAGGGAGAGGCTTCAGGACCCTAGGCAGGATTTGACCCCAAAGCAGCAAATGGTGGTGATGGAGATAGTTCTTTTAGGAATGGTAATAATAGTTCCTTTACTATATTGGTTGAACAAAAAGAACTGATGGAAGATGTGACAACATACCAACATAAATAATAATAATAATAATATATTATTATTATATTATTATTATGCCATGAGGCTGCAGGGCAGCTCAGAGATTAAACAGGTGCCGAGCCATGTAAGGATTTAAAAACAACATAAAAGGATCTTAAAATTAATTCTAAAATAAACAGGTAACCAGTGCAGTGGAAACTAAACCGGGGAGATATGATCATATTTATGTGTTCTGGTTAAAGACGAGCAGCCCGCATGTTGCACTAGCTGGAGTCGAGCTATAGCCGAGGTGTTAATAGGACAAAAAGGACATGACACAAGTAATAAATGCAACGGGAGGAACTTTGAAAACTTTGGGGAGGTCTGCCTAAGGTTAAAGACACTCTGGTGTTAATGACCAATCTGACCACAGATGATTGGTTCAGGACTTACAGGAATCACTAAAACAGATAATAATTGGTTACTGATGCAGAGGAAGCAGCTCAAGCAGATTGTGTTGTATGTTTAGGACCAAGACCACTTCTTAAAGTAATACCATCCATATTACCTCCAGACTGTCTCTTTAAATGTTATGACTCAATTGTACCTTCAGATAATTGTTTCTTGAGGGATGAGTTTATCAGCTCACAACAGCTGAAAAGCAGAAACACTCTTCTCCAGTAAGATACCTAAAGCAAATTACACATGTATTTACAGAAAAGGCACAGGACCTAAACTGGGGAAATTAAATTAAAATATGTATGTTGAAAACTCTTGAAGTAAACATAACTTTCAAACCTCTGTCCCGCAGTGACAACTGGTGGTGGTGGAGAAAAACAAGCTGTATGACAGACTGCCTTACAACACCACAGAACACTGTGCCTCTGTGAATTTATTACTTCCTGTTTCTATAATCCCACTTTCTGTTGCAGACTTTCTGACCTGACGACAAGAAATTAACTAACCAGGTTCTTGCAGGTTTCGAGTCATCCATCTGTCCGTGGTGCACCATTAATAAAAATGTTGATGAGATAGAACAACGTTCACTACAATGTTCAGAGATTAGGCAATTAAACAAAGGCAGAACACTGCCGTCCCGGGCGATTTTCAGCTACCTCACTTATGGCTTTCCAAAGCAGAATGGCTGTCGACACGGTGCTGTCACAGCATGGAGGAGTTTGTTCAATATTTGGTGATCAGTGTTGTACCTTCATCCCAAACAACACTGCAGCGGACGGGAGTCTCACCAGGCCCTGGAGGGCCTCCGAACTTTGAACAAAATGATGAAAGACCACTCAGGAGTTGATACATCGCCCTGGGACGGGTTTGGTGAGATGTTTGGTAAAAATAAATAATTGGTCATGCCCATTTACTCTCTTTTGCTGTCTTTGCAGCCATCCTGACCTTGTGTGGATGTTGTTGTATCCCTTGTATAAGAGCTATGTGCACCAGGATGATTGAAAAAAGCCATTAAACCACAGGTGTCCGAGATGTATGCTCTCCTGCCTCAGACTGACAAACCTCATGGTGAAAATGACAACAACAATGATGATGATGATGATGTTGATGATTATAACTTTCCAGATTTGTTTTCAGTTCCAGAAACCTGCTAACCACCCCTCTGAGTGTAGCATTAAGTTATGACAATGATGCTGTGGCTGAAAATCTCCAAAAGTGAAGGGGTCATGTGCTGAAATAAAATAAGCAGAAAACGAAAAACAGGGGGGCGTTGTTGGGTCGTAAATATATGTTATCCTATTCTTACTTATTTCCTTTACCTCTATTAGATGCGTTTTAGTTCTCTTTATTGTGTGCTGAAATGTCTTGATCTAAGCTGGAAGTGGACAACCCTGCGCTGCTGATAAGGAAGATGCAGCGGCTGAGCCAGAGATTAGCAGGAGCCAGTAGAAGTTACAAGGCCTGACGATGATCACCTAGTCAAAACATGCCACACACAAACTTTGAATGTGTTTTTGACCTTGTATAAGAAACTGATTTGGACCGTCTCAGCTGACGTTCTTTGCTTCCCTTCCCCTTAGCAACTGAGACCAACCTAACTAGGGGCGTGTCTGACTCAATAAATGCACGGAGAGAAAAAGCCTGGTGGAGTTGGTTGAAAGATTGTGACCGAACAGGCTTTTGGCCCACTCTCCTTGCAAGTTTTAAACTTTAATCAATTCTCTGTGTCTCTTTCTGTGCAGGTTGTTTTTCTTTACAAATGTTAGAGCTTAAACCTAACAAGCCGGTCCAAGGACAAGTAACACTATTCAGCTTTCTGCTGCATGGAATCCAAGGGAGATGGCTCATTACTGAAAAGCATAATGATAAAAAGCAGACTGTGAGGCATAAGGGAAAAGACGTAATTACATCAAAGGACTCCAAAACAGAAACTGGAATTTAACAAACCAACACGGCAGGGCTGATCAGTCCTCCACTGTTTAAACTTACTTCTGCTGTATCAAGGTTTCTTGAGTTAGCTCAGTGACCTCGTGGTAGAGTGTCCGCCCTGAGACTGGAATGTTTAGAGTTCAAATCCAGACTCAGTCATACCAAAGACCCTATGGTTTCGAGTGCCTCCCTGACACTCAGCATTTACGGGTCGGATTGGGGGTTAGACCTCCAAATGGTTCCCGAGGTGAGTGATAACTAATGAGAATTTAATTTTTAACTTTCTTTTATTCAATTTTATTTATATAGCCCAAAATCACAAAGAAATTTTGCCTCATTGGGCTTCAAGCAGGTAATTTTACAGATGCAGAAAATAGTCATGAAGCATGAAATATAGCTAAAGGCTAAACAAACAAAATTCTTCTTCTCAGTGGTAATGGACAGAATGTCAGTTATTCTGATTTTCCCCAGGAACAAGTATATTTTTTAACTTGTACCTGAGAATTCAAGAAAAATAAATAATCTGGAAGTGAAGTGTTACATTTGCTGCCTTGACATTTTAGACATTTTCTAAACAGACACAAGGGTTCAAATCAGGAAGTGAATGATAAAACAGATGGCAGGTATGAAAATAGGCATTGCAGATAAAAAAAAAGAAAACAAAAGTTTGAAAACTACTTTAAACCTAAAAGTACACCTTGTCAATTTGAAGGGGAAAAACATATTGAACACTTTAGGTTTAAAAATTCAAACCTAAAATTTTTATCAAAAAAAAAAAAAAAAGTATATTTGTAATAGGTGCAGTTTTGTATCGTCACCTTTTGATTTTTAAGATTTAATTGTATTTCCTTCTTTGCTTTTGATTTTAGTTTCAACTGAGGCTTTTCAAGATTTAAGCCTATTTTTAAGGGGGGTGGAGCTTGGAGCCCATTGGCTGACGACTAAATCAGGAGTGTCAAACGTCAGCCCTCGAGGGCCAGCATCCTCCTGGATTTCAAGAAATCCTGCCTTATCTGCTGCTGATTACCTGAATCAGGTGTTTTCAGCCAGTAAGAAGCTTCAATGGTGGGTTGATTGGAAATCTTGTAGGACACCAGTCCTCGAGGTCTAGAGTTTGACATCCCTGGTCACATGATCACCATTGGGTGAAAGAGGTTATGGTGACAGACTTATAGTCATAGACACTGTATTTGACGTATCTAATATAATATATATATATATATATATATAATATCTTTTCTGTTTTATTCGTCTGCATGTAAGTGCGTTTGCTGTGGGAGTTAAAGGATGTGTGTTTGTGTGTGTTGGTCTACGTAAGCTTATGTCTTTGTGATTGTGTATGCTCCTACATGTGGTTATATGGCCCAATCCGAATTCTTCCCTTCTCCCTACCCCTCCATTGGAAGGGGCCTGTGAAGGGCAATTGGTGTCCGAAATATGATTTTGAAAATCCTCGCCTCCAAGCAAAGAGAGACAGACCCCTCCCCCGCGAGTTGGTTCCGCGTTTCGCTGTGGGAAGCGAAATTTCTTCTAGTGGGTGTGCTCTAAAGGCACAGAAGTTTACATTTAAATGTAAGTAATTTATTTAGTTATAATATGTCAAAACCGCTGTTGTTATGTATATTCGTCTGCTGGAAGCTTCGCACTAACGATATCTGAGCGGTGACTAGAGGTTACGTCATCTACGAAAGTGATGTCCAAAAATCAGAAACATTATTTTTCAGAACTTTCCGTAGTGGAGGGCTAAAAGTAGGAGAAGAGGTAGAATGAAGCGAAGATTTCTGATTGGACCAAAGTATGTGTGAAAAGTCTTGATGATTAACCTGGAAATTTGGATAAAGCATAATTCATCAAAAGTCATTTCCAACTTTGTGACCTTTTAGTGTGACCTCCACAGCGCTGATCATTTTACAGCTTTTACATATTTCTTTAACCACTTGTATTTGATGACATTGATTCTGATTTGAGACACTTTTCTAGCATATCATACGTTTATCTTAATCACTAAACGTTTTCATTAAAATAAATAAAGGACAGCTGTTGGATCTGGTGTCATGTGTTTCCCCTGGGCTGATTGCCACTCCTCCCTGATGGGTTACACCTGTGTCCTTTTGTTTTTTTCACTCCCCTTCCTGTATATAACGGGTTCTTCCCATCACTTCCTTGTAGGTTTGTCTTGTCACATCATGCACCAAATTGGGTCTCCCATTACAGGGTTCAGTGTGGTGGTCTTCTGAATTTTTGTAGTTTGGCTTTGGTTGGCTTATGGACTTTGACATTAGTAACTAATCCTGTTTTTCAGCTTTGTACTCTTCCTTAGTTTTTTTTTTTTTTTTTTTTGGAGCTGACAGCTGTCCTGCAACACCAAAGCCTGACACCTGGACTACCATCTGCTATTTGTGATGCTGGTCATTGACCAGCATACATGAGACTGATGTTCGCACAATTTTGCATTGCAGCTTAAAGAAGTAGACCAACCAAATTGTGTGTTGTTAAAATATCTTAACAAAACAACACCAACAAGAAAGAACTGTCACATTTAAAATGTTAATTGGCTTTGTAACAGTATCCCTCAAGAACTGAGATAAAATCCTTCTGGTATAATACACTTCAGCACACATTTTTTTTTTTTTTTTTTAAAGTGTATGTTCCTATTTTACCCTTTGTTTGGAATTAGATATTTCAGCTTCTCAACACTAGCTGATGCTTATATTCTTGTGAGTTTTTTTTAGAGAGGGGCAGCATTTCTAGATTCCCTCTTTTAATCACAGGACTCTGTTATCAACGTCAAAAATTGATCTCGAGGATTTAAATTACAATCTGTTCGTTCTGATTCTTAACCTATCAGCAATACTATAATAGTCTTCTAGAGGTTCCTATAGTGACTCAATTACCACTTTTATAGAACACTGGTTGTGATATTTATAATTTTTTATGATGGAAAACAAACAGTACTCAAGTAACACAAACATGTAGATGACCTGCTGAGCCCTGCATCATAGCTGCATGAACCAAAGAGCCTCTCTCAGTCCTAGAATGGAGTCTGTTTAGTACATGTATGTTCCTGTTCACAGGTTGCTAGTTGTTGTAATCTCACTCGTGCCTCTTTGTATCTCACGCAGACTCGTACAAAAGCACACACAGCTTTGCGCCTGTGCTGGAATATCTCAGGCCACACCACATGACCAACTGTTTGCTTGCATCTAGTTAGCCAGGTTCACAGATCTCAACATTTCAGTGACTCACCATTTACTGCAGAGGTCTGGGACACAGAGATTTCACTGTGTTGAATTGGGAATCAACGCAAAAGTTTGACGTGTTTAGACATGACGGATAGCTATTTGAAAAAACGGAGGATAGGAATCTGATTCTGTTAATCAA
Source organism: Oryzias javanicus (assembly GCA_003999625.1). Lineage (NCBI taxonomy): Eukaryota > Metazoa > Chordata > Actinopteri > Beloniformes > Adrianichthyidae > Oryzias > Oryzias javanicus. The sequence continues at coordinate 2,997,902 of CM012447.1, forward strand.
TAATCCACGGGAGGTCATAAAATTAATTTGCACCAAGCAACCAGCATTGATTATGTATGGAGAGAAAATAGTCTCAATACTTTTGTGTGTGCATAATTGTGTGAATGTTTAGTAAATCACGCTTTCAGCAATTATGGTATCAAAACGTTGAGCTTGTTCAGGATATTACCGCTTGTATTTTTAGCATTTAAAACGTCTTTGAAATATTGACTGAATTATACCTCATCGGAAATGAATCAGAAAGTCTTCAAATTTCAAGTAGATTAGCAACAAGACTTTAAATATATTCATGAGATATGTTTTCATCTTTTAAAGTAAAAAAATTGGAGATTAAGTAATATTTTAGAAACGTGCTAACGTTTTTTGCTAATTTAGTTCACTGAGGGACTTAAGCTATTTTGCTGTTTGTAGCATCATAGTTAAATTTACTATTTTCAACAATCCTTTTTAGTACTTTATCAATGCAACCAAACAGAAAAACTGTATGATGTTTTTCTAATAGACATACAAATTAAGAATAATCTTGGGTTTTAAAATGTTAGCCTGTGTATGAAAGTTGATAAACCTACTAGAATAATTATGTCTACATTTTTAATGAGAAAGTTTAGCTTTTTTCATACCAAACGCAACATAAGTATCAAGTTTCAATGTTAAGTCAACGTAAAGGCGCTGTAAGACGATTTGGCTGTAGGGCGCGACGAGTTTCGTGCGGTGCATCAATCAATCAGGGGCTCAGCTTTGGGGATGTGAGGTTTTTAGTGACTAGATCAAAGGGTAGAAATAAACATTCAAGATGGCTGCTCGATGCAAGAATTTTTGTCATGAGGCTCCACGAGTGCCGTTGTAGCGCGGGATTGCTCTAGCTTCATGATGTTCTTCTTATTTTCATCAAAACAGAAATTAAAAGATCCCCCCAGTTTTACTTTTATTCCCCCCTCTTGGGTTGAAGCTCAAACTGGACCACAGACAGACGGAATTAACTTATGAAACCGCTCTCAGGTGCTGCCAGAGTGAAGTTCACAGAACCCAGAGAGTCCGAAAGATCTGGTGAGAACAAACACAGCGATGTTCTTGCTGGTGCCTCTGTAGAACAGCTACTCGTTCATGATCCATGATGTGGCAACAAATGAATTCCAGAAGAACTTTGGAGGTTGCTCCACAGCAGGTGTGTCACGAGAGAGCGACAGACATGAGTTCGACTCGCCTGCCACTTTCTGTGTGAATGCACCATAAGTCACTCAAAGTCCACTCACGGTAATTTATCATTGTTATTAATCTGCTACATTAAACCCATTTAACTAGAATTGAAAGAACTGAAAAATATAATAAGGACAAATATTCTCCTGTTATTCCAAGGCTCAAATGACTGATGACTGATGGAGTCAAATGACTTTCAAGTGAGAAAAAAATCTTAACCTAAATTTCAGAACCCAGATAGCACAGGATTTTTGCCAACGTGTGGCCTACATTTGCCCTTGAAAGTCTTTGACAGTTGGCATTTAAATTGAGGGCTATATCTAACATTTCAGGGCATGACTGGAGTTAAGCATGACTCTTGCCCTCTGCTTGATGTGTGGCCTACCCGTCACAAGTCAGTGTCGGAACCAAATTAACCCAATTGGTTCCCTGGAAAATCCTACCCACAATCTGTAGCAATCTTTTTGACTCAGTTGTGCTCTTTCACCCCTGGAAGCATCTTCTAGTGTACATGTGAGGAATAGTAAGAACTGGTATACTTAAAAACATGATTCAATGTAAAAGGATTCAAGATCGAACTCTTGCAATGAGGTAGTTGTGGCGACAGACGGACGAATGTCAGAAGAAAACCAAAGACACACACAGACACGTAGATCCACAAACTAGCAACGAAGGGAAATTGAGGCTGATTGCATTCTGGGAGCAGACTCGTCTTTGTCCCTAAGCTCTTTCTAAATATTGAAGCAGATCTTGGTGAAAAGAGCCGGCTGTCCCGAGGATTCAACCCAATCTGCATATTCATCACAATTAATTAGGATTCCTCCTCTCCGCCATCATTTTTTATCTTTTCTGTTTTATTTCTCGAGAGGAAGCAACAAGACAATGGTGGGGCGGTGATCAGAATCAGTTATTAGGGCCACACGTTCTAACACACACACTTCTCTCACATCTGAAGTCTGAGAATGATTCTGTCTGCATCAGATATGATGATGAGTGCTTTACAGGCACATCTCTGTGTTTACACCAACTTCCAGTCACTTTGTCTTTCCTCCTTTGTCTGGCCCAACCGCGGTGTACGCCTCAAATGAAGTGTCGGCGAAGGGCTATTGTCTGACGAGACACGCGAGCGAGCCACCGCTCAAATGCTTTATTGCAAGGCTAGATCTTTTAATTGCTCAAAGAGCAGGACTGACAGTGTGAAGCCTTAGGGGGGAGGAGGGGATTCAACTGAAAATTAAGTCTAAATAAATGTATCTGCAGTGGAAAACCACAGCTGATTGGTTTTTATGCACACACGTTTCTCTATTGACTTGAGGAAAGATTTGAGTTTGGGGAGGGGCATAAATCCACTCACACTACAGATTTAGTTTACATGGATTTTAGAATAATCAAATGCAACTGAGACAGCAAATGATGCAAAAAAAATTAAGTTTGCACACTTTGTAAGAAGGGATTTCACTGGATATGAATGATAACATCTGTTTACCCTTTTTAAATTATAATGACAACAGAAGCTTCCCAAATGACCCTGTTCATAAGTTTACACACCCTGATGAATTTGTTCAGAAAACATGAACACAAGCTGATACAAAAGGGTTTAAACGACAGCTACACAAATCCATCCTCACCTTTGACAGGTTTACCTGTTATCAATTAGTAGTGGTGCTACAAACGATTACTTTAAGAGTCGACTAATCACAGATTAAACTCAAAACAGCCTAAATTAGCCAAAATAGCTAGCATGTAGCTGAAAAATTAGCTCAACTCCAAAATAGCCTAAAAAACGGAAAAAATCCAAAATTAGCCAAAATTAAAAGGATGTAGCTAAAATATTAGCTAAAGTCTAAAATGGCCTAAAAAACAAAAAAGCCTAAATTAGCCCAAATACAAGTAGAGGAAATATCATCTAAACTCCAAAATACCGTAAAACATAAAGAACCGAATTAGCCAAAATAGCTAGCATGTAGCTGAAATATTAGCTAAACTCCAAAATAACCTAAAAAAAACTTTAATAGATACCAAAATAGTCCAAAAAGTTGGCAGAATGCCAAAATAACTTTCAACTTTACAACATTCCGACTCCATATAATATAAAGTAATGACTAATTGACTATTAAATTAGTCATTGAATATTTCAATGGCCGATCAGTAGTCGATTAGTTGAAGAACTGTGGCAGCCCTATCAATGAGCGTGCACAAAAGGCCTTGGAGTTTCTAAGTTCCCAACAGAATCTTACATCCTTCATCTAGTGCTGCACTGAGATTTCTGGATCCTGAGTCATGTGGAAAGCTTTAAAAGAGCTTTCAAGAAATCTGCAGGAAAAGATAACTGAACTGTACTAAACAATAAAGGGTTATAAGAGGGACGCACTTGAACACTTTAACAAGACAACCATCCAAGTCCAGCTGTCATTGGTTCTAACAGAATAAGGTGAAGGTTCTGGAGTGTCCGTCTCAGTCTCCTGACTTTAATAGTATTGATCCACTCTGGAGAGATCTCAAACAGGAAGTTCAAGCTAAACAGCCCAAGAATTGAAAGGAACTTGAGATTTTCTGCCAAGAAAAATGACCTGATTAACTGAAAACAAAGAACTTCATCCACAACGACCACAAGAGACTTTAAAGGGTTATTGATGCAAAAGGAGGAAATATAAGGTATGAAGAACTGAAAACTTTTGATTTGTGTAAACTGGGGAGTTTCTGTTGTCATTATGAATTAAAAGGTATATATATATGTATATATGTATATGATGAATAAAAAAGTTTTTTTCTGTTTTCATTCACATAGTATGAAAAATCAACAAAAACTCATGTTTTTTCCAGGGTATGTAATCTTAAGACTACAACTGTTTCCTATTAGATACATGAAAAAAGGATTATTAAGCTTCTCAGATTCTACAACCTTAAACTCCAGACCTTGGTAGTCAATATCCTGCAACCAGCATCCCATGGTAAAACACACCAGATCCATGTAATCAGCGAGAGATAGGGCTGAGTTTCAGAAAAAAAACAACAGAAGGATGTCTACACTTAAGGCCAGGAGTCAAACACTTAAATCATCACGACATTTATTGATGGCTGCTTTTGAAACTCTAGAATTTTGATGAACACAATAGGTTTTAATATTCCTTACGACATGACTCAAAGAGTAACAAGATAATCTCCAACAACATGAAACAAGTGATTCTTTGTTTATCTGTTAAAGTCTTGCTCTTAGTTATGCCTCAAAGTAAATTTTTGATGAAGTCAACATCAGGCCAAGAGAAAAGCCCTATAAAGTACCTCAGATGGGTAGTTTTCATTTGGAAGAGCTGGAACCCTCCTGATGAGATCTTTACCGGGTTCCTGAGGGGAAGTGTTATGAGCTTCATTTTTCAGTCACATGTTTCTCTGATCTCAAAAGTTTTGAGCTCCTGTTCTGTGCAAGCGAGACTGTTGGAATACAGATGAACTCGTCCTTTTGTCTCCTCTCTAAAAGTCTCCCTGACATTTTCTGAGTTGTATAATACCCATGAAAGCAGAACTCTGTCTCAGGCGTTTGCTCTGATTCTGTAAAATATTGCAACGATGCACTGCTTTTTCCACATGCTTTTTAAAAATTGAAGTTTTTTCCCCATAAACATTCTTTCTTGTTTTTGTGTCAGTGATAACTTTGCTATGCGGCACCCTGGGTTGCTGAGAGTGATGAAAGCTCCGATAAATGTGAGGGAGTGTGAAGCAGATGAAAGAAGTTGGCTAATAAGCGATCTAACCAGTCCTAGTGCGAATATTGCATTTTTGCGTTAACTGCAATTACAGGCCCGTTGGCTGCTTCGCCTCCTGCAGAGAGTGAAAATGAAAGAGACACTCCAGCTTTACAATGAGAGTATCTCCAACCAGTCAGACACGCTGAGTGTAACTCCAGTGCTGTCAGATCTGCGATGTCTTCATGGATAAAGGTGTCCCTGTGTGTCTGTGAACAGCAGGAAACTAAAAGTTTCACTCAGGAAAACAGTATTTCTTGAGTTTAGGTAAAAGCATTGAGCAATTACAGGATAACAACACTTTTTAAAAATATATACTTTCTTTGTCCTAAGAGATTGTCTTAGGACAAGCTAAAAAAGTACAATCTTTGTGTCCTTTTGGTATCTTCAAAGATGGCCAAGCAGTCACAGGTTTGGGGATCTAGTTTATTAATGATGTCCCTAAAGCAGCTCATTCCTGGTCCTCCAGATCTACCGTCCTGCCTGTTTTCCAGATCTCCCTGCACTGCTTGCTATTGATCACCTGGACCAGGTGTGTTCGTTCAGTCAGAATGTGGAGACATCTGACTGAACTAATCAGCAACTGGCAGGGCTTGGAGATCTGGAAAACAGTCTGGAGGATTTATCTGGAGAACCAGGAATGAGCAGGGTGAGACTATTTTTTCATATTTACCCTTTTTTCAGATCTTTATGACAGACATTATTTCTTTTGTCCCCAAAATACAGGCTTTTCTCAAGCCCAAATGGATTTCAGAATGACAGGATGATAATGGAGAACCAACCAGGCCTTGTAGTGGTGGATAAAGAACAGAGGGTGGTGGATGTGGCAGTACCAAGTGAAGGAACATGAGAAACTGGAGAAATATCCGGGACTCAGAGAGGAACTGGAGAAAGCTTGGAAGGTGAAGGTGACAGTGGTGCTTGTGGAGACCCGAGCACTCTAAAGAATGAAAGGAAAATAATATATAATAATTTTAGCATAAATGTATGACGACCCTGACACATCTAAAATAATAAATATAATTTGAATTAGTCCATTGTTGCAGAAACTCACATTTATTTAAATGAGATTGAAATTGCGCCCATAGCGGGTGAATAGCTCAGTGGGTTAAGGCCTTGTCCACACATATCTGCTAAAACAAATATATTTTTATACGTTTTGGCCTATCATCCACACAAAACCGAAGATTTAAGTCACTCAAAACGGTACATTTGGAAAACTCCGGCCAAAGTGAAGATTTTGGAAAACTCTGGTTTTGCGTCTGAGTGTGGACATGAATAACCGGTGATTTATGATCTTAAACGTCACTTTTTGTGACCATCAATGCATACACGTCATAGATGCACCGTTGTTTATGTCATACAGTGGTCAGCATGGACCCGAGGAGTGTGTTACTTATTACCCTGGTAGCGGCGCTTTTTACTTACTTTTTTTTTTACAAACTCAATTACTGCTTCTTGTCGAGGAGCAAAGGAGAAGAAGCGCTTTGCAGTCGACTATTTTACACCAAATATCACTTCCTCCTCCTCCTCGAAGGCGTGTCACTCGAAAAAGACTCCGTCTGAGATTTTGGGTCTGACCTCGACGCAAAATACGCGATAAATTTACACTTGCGCGATACATTTACACTTACTTTTAGGAAAACACTGCCAACTACTGTTCTGGTATACGGGGATGTGTGGATGGAATTATTTTTAAAACGATCATGTGTGGACGCAACACATTTTATAAAACATAGGTCAGCAGATATGCGTTTGCAGAAATACCCGCCTACGTGTGGACAAGGCCTAAGTCACAAATCAGTCCTGCAACAAAAGTCTGGACTCAATTCCCAGGGTGTGTAATGCATTCTGGGCATGACCCATTGCCTGACGCCGGGTTCACACCGCTTCTTTTTGGCTCCCTTGTTAATCCATGGTGTAATTCACACCAGACGTGAAGTGCCACAGTCCTCCTATTTTCAAGTTGCTTCTGACTCAGTTGATGCCATTTCTCCATGCAGGCTCACTGTGAACTCCATTGGAGGCAAAAGTTTCATCCAAGCAGCGTGAGTTGTCTGAGTTTTTGTGACGAACCAGAGGAGACTTGGCGAAAAAAATAATCAGCAAATTTGTGAAACTGTAAATAAAGAAATGCGAACAAGCGGGGAAACGCTGTAAACACACAAACAACACACAAAAAACTAACAGACACCCACATACACACACAGATCAACGTACTGTGAAGAGAATGGATTGGGGAGGTATTTAAAAACACAATCAAAGAGAGAGAGAGCAGTTGGCAACAGGTCAAGATGAACGATGTCAAATTAATTGTAGCAGCTCTAAATAACCACATCTGAACAGAAGTGAGCAAATATGCGTCTGGTGTGAACTGGATTCAACCCGCATTTCACGCGCTCCACTTCCAGTTGTATGTAGCCACAAGAGGGACCGAGTCTCTGTCTCTCTGTGCCGGTTCCCAGCCTAACTAAACTACAGGGTTGTGTCAGGAAGGGCATCTGGTGGAAAAAAATCAAATCTTTGCCAAACTGTGTGGATCAGAGAACGCTGATCCCTGAAAGGATAACCTGAAAGGTCAAGAACATCAAAAACCAAATCAAGTGAATTCCATAAGTCTATGAGCTACAAATAAACAGTGTGAAAATGCAAATTAAATGTGTTTCTATTTGAGAACAAAAAAAAAATCATTAACTTCATAAACTGGGGGAAATGATGCAGGTTTAACACCTTTTTTCCTGTGGCTGTCATTGTTGTCATCACAAATATGTGATTTCATTCATTTACCTTTTACTTTACAGAATGAAATAAAAATGAAAAATCTATTTAGACATTAAATATATATTTTTATCTTTTTCTTCCTTTTAAAAAGTTGCAAAACAGTTTAAATAGTTTCTGTGTTATAAACCTTTCCTTAAAGTATCATCACAACAAATGTGTTATTTACTGATGTTGTTCAGTCAAGAGGCCGTTTCTAGTGTTTGTTGCTGAGAGCCACAGTCCTGATGATTCAGCCTCATTAATGCTAGGGGATGTGGTAAACTGTGGTTTTTACTGTAACCTGTTGTCAGTGGGACAGACCAACACTTAAACCACATTTGGCCCTTGGGAGACACAAACAGGGGAGAGGTTTAGGCTGGACCTAATCCAGAGGTGGAAGCAAAACATACTCCATTTGTTGTCGTTTTGTGTAGTTGGAAAAAATATAATCACATCATTTTCTTTTGCTGTGCAATTGTTTCTTCAAATAATCCTCCAAGGGCACAACAGCAACAAGAGGTTGCCTAATACCACATTTCTGGGACAGTTTGGCTCGGAATAAGACGGCACAGGACAACCCAGACTGTTTTTCCTGCCACAAAGGAGACATTCAGAGTTTAAAATTCACATTTTTGCCAACTGATAAACCCAATGACAGAGAAAGCAAACAATGTTTGACAAATGGCAACATTAAAGTCCCCCATGACAATTGTTTTTATAAAAAAATGTTCCCAGTAATGTTTAAGTTATTATGAAGTTTCAAACCAAAATCCTACAACCAAAATGTCTTTAAAAAAACATTTGTCATGTTGATCTGAAGCCTCTGTGTCTCTCCAGTGTAAATCTTCACCACTGCTACATAAAAACATCCATCAATCTGGGTAATGTCCAGCCGTATGGTTCTGATCCAGATGTCAGCTCAGATCTTCATGGACAGAACTTCCTCCAAAATCCTGATTCTTTCTCCTTCCAGTTCACCAAAGACTCTTTGATGTTTCTTGACGTTGCTGTGATCAATCCATTCAATCCATTGGTTTCTCAGAGCAGAAAATAATGAAAGCTAACATCCAAATGCTCTTTCATTCATTTACAATCCTTTCCAAGTGCGGTCAAATGAGCCGCCGTTCACATTTCCGTGGTCACATCAAGAAGCTCCTTGGAGTCTGGTGGAGATTTTCCAGCGTTCTCAGGACTGCTACCGTAAGTATTGGATGAAAGTCAAAGCAAAAATCCAGTGACGGCTGATTGGAGCACAGAAATGTGAACGGCGGCTCATTTGACTGCAGTCAATGTGAAGGTAGCATCTTCTCTTCTCCAGAACCTGAACTAGACACGCTAGCCAGACCAGATGAGGGTTTAGTGCATGTGCAGCAGAAAGAAGATGATTGATGAAAAACAGAGTCTGTCCAAGACTGTTGGATTGATTTAAAAGGAGAAATACTCAGAAATGAAAAAAACTAAATGATTTCTTGTTATATTTGTTCTCTTTCATCAGAAAAGGACACACAGATGTGCTAAAAACTCAAAAAACAGGATTTTCATCGTAGGAGACTTTAAAGTACAAGCAGAATTTGTGGGTTTCTTTTAGTCCTGAGACTTAATAAAGACTTACAAACAGGATATGTTTTAGCACGTTAGGTAAAAAACTGATCATTAAGTAGCTCAGGTTTGGAGGAACAGTCTGGTGAACATGCTTCAGACATCTACTCAAATGTCCCACTAGGGCTGCCACAATTAGTCGACTAATTGACGACTGATTGATTATTAAAATAGTCAACAACTAATTAAATAGCCGATTATTCGTTACTTTATTTTACATGGAGTCAGAGTGCAGTAAAGTTTTTTCTTTTTTATATTTGAGATTTGTCACTGAGACATACGTAGTAAACATTCAGACGATAGTGATTCTTCTGCTTCTTTCTGTACGTTTTTCAGCATCTAAAAGTCAGACTTTCAGCGATTTCAGCAATCTTGGGATCAAAACATTCAGCTTGTTCAGGATATTGTTGCTTGAATTTTTGGTATTCATAAACTTTGTAGCTTATGCAGCATTTAGAAAGTCTTCAAATTTCAAGTAGATTAGCAACAAGCCTGTAAATATATTCATGGTTTATATTTTCATCTTTAATAAATAAAAAATGAAGTTTTGCTAATATTTTAGCAACATGCTAACATTTTTGACTTACTTAGTTGACTTAGGAATTTTATGCTATTTTTGAGTTTAGCTAGTATTGAGGCAATGTGTAAACTTTTTTGGCTAATTTGAAATCTACTTAGGTTTTTGATGCTTGTATGGAGTTTAACTAATATTTTAGCAACATACTAACGTTTTTGACTAATTTAGTCTACTAAGGAATTGTAGGCCATTTTGGAGTTTAGCTCATATTTAAGCAACACACTAAATAGCTTTTCAAAATTGACATGTAATGGGGATTTTCAAGCAGTTTTACCACATTTGTAGAAAGTAAAGTCAACGTTCTTTCATAGTTCTTTAATGAAGTTTCCAGTCTTTTAGCAAATTTAACATAATGTAAATAGCTTTAGCAATTTAAGCAAATCCCTACAACATTTAAAGCCGATCGCGTCGCCATTTTCAGCAAAAAAAACTTCAGCATCTTCAGCGACAACTTTCAGCAAAAAGCATTCACACCGACATAATGCACCGTTTCAAGTTTAATTTTGCTTTAATCCCAGAAACTAATGAGGGACAGAGGCTTAACGAATGATTAAGTTTAATAAACTATCATCGTCATTGTCTTTATTTTTAGTTAGTTTAAAGGTAATGATGGTTCACATATATACTTATCAACTTTATGAGTCTTTTAATCGAAATAAATAATCTGTGATTAGTCGACTATTGAAATAATTGTTTGTGGCAGCCCTCCAGCAGGTGAAGAAGTAACTCTGAAAGAATTTGCTCATTTAATGTCTGTTTGTTTCTGCGTGGCAGCTTTCAACCGGACACAAACATTCCTTATTTTTCCCGGAGACGTGCAGTTTGAAACTGCTGCCTGTTCCCTTTCCAGACCTCCAGATCAAACATTTGCATGATTCCGTCCGCACAGCGTGTTTCCAGTAATAAGAACTGGTGGTACTAACTGCTTCCCAGTTCTCACATGCACACAGTGTCAAACCAAAAGCAGCGCTGTTTGCCAGGAAAGGGTCAAATTAATGGCTGACTTTGCAGCTCCCTGGCAGAGGCTCAGAAATGTGGGCACACACACACACGCTCAGTCATTTCCCCCTTCTTCACCACCCTCTGCTTTTTCTCCCTCATTTGCATAAAAGGCTGTCTTCTTTTAAACCTGACTGTGCGTGGCTGATGGCACCGCTGGATTGAGAAAATGTGAAGAGAAGAAGAACCGGGAAAAATAAGCATCATATAATTCTGGCTCTAAGGCTGATGCTGCAGCTCGGTGCACCCAGTGACCTGTTGCAACCACAGGAGGTGGGGGGTGGGGGGGGGGGGGGGGGGGCTGTCATAGGACACACCCACCGGTGCAGTTGTGTCTTCTGGGAACAGACAAGCATGTTAGTGAGCTGTTGGACATCTGAAATCTTTTGCACTCAGACAAAACAGCAGCCTTTCATCCATCCCTCATTTTCCTCCCAGAGTTGATGCTGCTTACAGCGCGAATATCCTGTCAGGCTGAGTTATCCATGCAAAGCTCTGGGCCTGATTATCCTGCCATGACTCATCCGGCGGGGGGAGAGGTGAACTCAGTGCACAAGAACCCAACAACCAGGCCATTGGTTACATAGCTATAAACAGAGAGGAGGGGGGTGAGAGCTACGGGAACTGGGTCTTGAAAGACAAACAGTGTAGTCCTGGGTCAGGCATGTGAGAGCTGAAGAATCAACACACAAACGCACAGATGCAAGTCATTTAACGAGTCTCTCCTCGGTTTGTTTTGTCCTGAAGGTGTGAGGTGGGCTCTCAGGTGGAGCAGTCGCAAACACGTCAGGTCACATCACGGCCGTGATCAGAGAAACAACTTCACGGGAAAGCAGATCTGCAGCTGATGAGATGAAGTTGCATAACAATTCCTCCCCCAAGGACAGAATGGGAGGGTTGACATTTAAGATTTGCGTGGCAGCGGAGGTCAACAATTACATATTCACTGACACTTTTATTTCCTAAAACAAAATTCCAGCTCATTAAATCTGTGGTTTCTGTGATGTTCAAATCTCTGTTTTTCCAAACTCTCTCACATTTAGAGCACATAAACAGAATGACATTTCAACTAAATTTCTCTCGACAGTCTTGGAACAAACTCAAAGATATTTGCAATTAAAGCACTTCTGTTTTTTCCAGTAGAATTTCCTGTGGGACTGGCTCTCATCTCACAGTATATGTTTTTTCAGACGTAACGTCGTAAAAGACCATTGCTCCTCAACTCACGAGCATTTCTGTTGAGCGGGATTGAACAAGACCGGGCGCCGTTCTAACAGCGCTCTCTGTCACCGCAGTCGGAGGTCAAACAGAGTAAGGAGCACAGCTTATGTAAGTCTCAATAAGTGGAGCAGGATTGAGAGAAGCCTTGCTGTTACCAGAACATTCCATTACTTTTTAAAAATATTCAGTATATGTGATGTCATTCCTCTAATCACAAAGATCAATCTATTTCTTATCACTCATCCAGGGAACTGAGCTCCGGGTCATGACGTCACACAGGAAAGGCGTCGCCATATTGGCAGCAACCGGGCCGAGGAACCGAATGCTGCGGTGAAGGAGGCTAACTATGGTTTATAACTGTTGCCCCCCGGATTGTTCAAGTAGACACGGAAAAAAGAAAGGTACAATATTCCCCCCTTACTTTCAGGGGTTAGAGCAGGGGTGGGCAAACTACGGCCCGGGGGCCACATGCGGCCCCTTAGGCTACTTAATCTGGCCCTCCAAATTAAAATACATTTAATCAAAATCCTAATTATTGGTTTATTTTCATTGTATTTCTGGTTTCTTCTCATGAATGGGGTTTTTTTTCTGGCGTTCGTGTGTGTTTTTTTTCTAAGTCAGAAGGTGATTTTTCAGATTTCTTTGAGTTTGCATTTTCCTCTGAAGAACATCAACCCATTGGATCACCAAAAAGAGATCAAAAATAAAAATTTAGAAATTAAAATTCCCAAATTTTCTGTTTTTAAATGAATATATGTGAATTTTAGTCCAAATTAAAGCATGCTTTTATCTAAATTCCATATTACCTTTTTAGTTTATGAGGTTCATTACCAAATGACTCCTTCCATCTGCTCCTTGTCCGGCCCTTATGCCAAATTTTAGAACCCTTTCTGGCCCACAAATCAAAAAGTTTGCCCAGCCCTGGGTTAGAGGAACACCTCCCGCAGATGAAGGATGCTTGTTACCGATCCATCCATCCTCATCAAAAACCCTCTGATCCTGCTAAAACATTTATTAAAGAAATTTGGATTATTGCTCAACATAACAACAATTACTTCATATCACGTATGTTACCATATACAACACTTACTTACTTTCATTATTTGCCATAACTCTGGTTGCAGATTGGCGCTTGTGTAAAACCACATGAAATTTGTAGGGATAACAGTGTCGGGCTCAAGTTAGCAAGCGCTAACGTAGCAATCAAAATGTGGATCCTGAAATCTTTTTTTTTTTTTTTTGTTTTAGGAACAGAGAGTGATAACCCCTTGAGACTGGACTTTATTCAATCTACTTTCAACTAACTTCCACCTCCAGAGAAGATAGAAATAAAAATAACAACCAGACGCGTTAGCCAAGCTAATGTCAACAAACACTCCGGCCCTGCTGCTAGCATGCTAAGTGATGATACAGCATTTATTTATTTGAAGATTCTACAGCTGAATGTTCTCTACAAACCCAGATTGAGTCCATCTTTAATCTTCCAGGCTTTTGTAAACTTTTAGAGTCTCCGGTGTAGCTTGATGGGAAGTTTATTCGTTTTACGTCTAGACAGCATAGATTTCTTCAGCGGAGATACCTTTAAAAAGCACGCCGGGAACAATATCGGGTCGATAATATGTAATCTTTTTAAGTTTTTTTTAAATAAAGCTCAATGTTGTGTGATTAAAGTGAGATGAATACTCTGATGGCTTGAAAGTTTCAGGGCGCTCACTGTTCACACTGCTGCCAAAATGGCTGACTGACTGCAGGGAGTCACGTGGGGTCCGGAGCTCTATTGGGTTAAAGAGTCACTAGCTACTGTGAAGATGCCCAGACCTTCCTCTTTCACCTCTTCAGCTCTTGCAGGACAATGTTGAGACCTATAAATGGCATTATGGTCAATGTCCAAACCACTTCAACTGGTTCTTCAAAAAGGGAGAAAGTCAAAACTCTGACATGAGTTCTTCTCTAATAGCTGAATTTTACATCCTCCAGTTTACATACCCTGGAATAATCAGCAGTTCTTGATCATTTTTCATAGTATATGAAAGATAGTACACACAAAAAAATGTCCACTCATTGTTTGTGGTTATATTAAGCAATTTATTTCTAAACAACAGTTTTAACACTTTTTAAATCATAATGATAGTTGAAACATTCCAAAATGCACAAATCAAAAGTTGGCATGCACCCAGTTCTTAATTCCTTGTATTTCCTCCTTTTGTATCAAAACAGCTCTTATGGTCATTGGGGATGAGGTTCTTTGTTTCCTTTAATAGTAAATCAGTTCATTCTTCTTGGCAGAAAACCTCAAGTTCCTTTAAATTCTTGGGTTTTCTAACTTGAACTGTACGTTTGAGATCTTCCAGAGTGGATCAATAAAACTGAAGTCAGGAGATTGAGAACCACTCCAGAACTTTCCCTTTATTCTGTTGGAACCAATCACAGGCTTGGCCTTGTGTTTTGAATCGTTGTTGTCAGGAGGCTGCCCTCTGTCTCCCCCTGCACACACATTCCCCAGAGTATTAGTAAACTTCCTGTTCTCTTCACACAGCATTTCCCATCAGCCTCTGCAGATCCTCCCAGAAGCTGCTTCTCCTCTCCATTCATCCTTAACAGTTTATAGTGCACTAAGACAAGCTCAGTGCGGAGTATTGTTTCTACTGCAATGCTGAGCGTTCCTCTATTCTGGCCTTATCGTTGCTGACCTGTTTCTGAACTCCACATCTTCTTGTCAGCCACCTGCTTCGACTCCTGGATACCCTTGACCACTACCTGCCTCACCTCTGACAACGCCAAGCCATGTCTGACCATCGCCTGACTCCGACCATCATCTGCCTCTGTCTTTGACATCTGCATGCTATGCCTGACCCCCGTCTGTCTGACCAGCATCTACCCCTTGACTCTTTGATAAATGGATCCAAACACACTGACTCAGTGTTACAGCTGTCATGTTGAAATGTTCAAGTTGTCCCGTATGCAACCGCCGAGCTGAAGAATGAGTTTTCCCCCAGTATCTTCTGATAACATGCTGCATTCTTCTTACCATCACTTTGACCAAGTTTCTTGTATCCTTGTAGCCCACACATCCACAAACCATAAGCGATCCTCCTCAGTGTTTAACAGTAGGAATAGTGTTATTTTCATCTGATGCCTCGTTGACTCCTCTCCAAATATAGAGTTCATTGTTGTGTTGTGGCCAAAAAGTTCAATCTTGGTCTCATCATCAGATAGTAGCAGGCAGAAAAAAGTCTCTCTTAGGGTCGCAGTTGGGTATTTCATGAAAACAGAATACCAATAACATAAGAAACTCAATCAGTACCATCTCTCTTGCTTCTTTGGTGTAAGACTGGTTCTTTCTTGGCTTCCATGGGCTTTTCAGAATGCCTTGGGTTCCTTACTCTTATGGGAGCGAAGGGAGGCATTAAAACCGAATTCATGGCATTGGCTCTGTAAGTCTTGCCCAGTTTACATCTCTTTCTTTATCTCTCAATTTAAGTTGCCACATCAATCTGCCCATGGATGCTCTGTTAAGACTCGGGCTAGTGTGGACATCTTAGTCCTCTTCCATCAAAGGAAATGCTAACAGTGCAGAGCAGGGGTGGTAAACTCTGGTACTCAAGAGCCTCAACCCTGCCTGTTTTTCCAGCCAAGTAGCCAAATTTATCCCAATTCTTGTGATATGTTACTTGAGAGCCTCCTCAATGAGAACCTTCCAATCATGAGAATTTACAAGATTTCATTTATGGCCAGTAAGTACTGGCCACCTGAAACCCTGAAGTGCAAATACTCAGGAAAGAGTTAACAGATATAACGTGCAGATTGCAATGGCAGTGATTCTTAGGCAGATGGAGGTGGGGAGCACAGTTCAGATGCTTGTGCATTAGACACACAGATACCAGGAAGAATCCGGGGCTCAAACAGGCCCAGTGCAGCTAGGATCACCAGAATGGACAACAACAACTGGAATATCGTACTAGAACAAGGCCGTATTTTGTACCAAAAGGGTTTAAGACAAAAGCACCAAAATAGGAGAAGCTATATTTGTAAATCTAGAATCAGAGACGTGAGTCAAAGAAATGGCAGGCAGAAGGTGTAGGGCATAAACACTGATAGGGGATGAGCAGAAATCCTGAAATCATGGGTCTGAAACTTAAAAGTAACATCAACTACGACTGGATCGCTGCAGAGAATCTGATCTTTTGAGCATGAAATGATAGAAGCTCAAGGGTAACCAGTTTGAGGAAATTGCTGTAATTAATAGAAATTGGGCCATAGAAGGAGATGGAGCAAATTAGGTTTTTTTTAATGTTTAGTTTTAAAAGTAATTTGCTACTAAATTATTTGTTGAAAACTTTAAGTGAATACTAAATGGAGTTGCGGTGAAACAAACTGAGGGAGATGGGAGTTAGGTCAAAACATATAAAAAGTTCAAGTGTCAGTTTTCCCTGAGGAGTGGAGGGAACAGAAGGCCAGCAGGGGGTGGAAGAAAACAGGTGTGAAGGTTAGAGTAAGAGAGAGAGAGAAGGAGCGACGTCTTCTGTAAGAAGATAAAGAGGTCAGGCTTTTGGTTTCTGGGTCAAAGCACATTAAACAAGCAGCCACACAGTTGTCACTCTCAGCCTCTTGGAGACCTCGCCCTGGACAAGCTGTCTGCAGATCAGGCCCATGCAGTGAGCCAAACAGCTCAGGGCATCAACACTTAAAGCTGCCCTTTTCTCTAATGCCCAAAAACACACAGGATTCACAAGAGATGAGGATACCGAAACTTTGATGAAGGTTACAGTACGGATCGCTTGTCAAGCTGTGAAATGCACTGAATGTAGCTAAGTCAGCATGCTGTGAGCTCCTACAGTTGTTAGTTACACACCCTAGAAGAAATGATTCAATCGAAATAATTTTCAGAGAATATGTGTCACGATGCTCCCAGGTTTTAGTGTCCCCATCCTGACTGCAATCATCCCATCACTTCAGGCCAGTATTTAGGATGTTCCTCCTCCAGTATTCACTGTTAGTTCATTACCCTCTCCGGTGCAGCAACTTTTATCCTGTAGTTTTCTAGTTCAAGTACTTCCTGTCTCTTGTTTGTACTGTCACTCACTACTACTATTCTTGTTTCCAGGATTATGGTCACCACCACATTCATACGATCTGACCTGGATCCCACTCTCCACCACAACAGTCCAGATTACACAGGTACCTTGCTCCAGCCATGCCATGTTCATAATAACAACCAAAAATTCCCAAAGTACACAAATCAACATTTTTTCAAACCCCAGTTCTTACTACCTTCTGTTGCCTCCTTTTCATCATTAACAGCTTGAAGTCTCTCAATCAATCAATCAATCAATCAATCAATCAAACTTTATGTGTAAAAAAGCACTTCTCATACTTTGCGCAGCTCGAAGCGCCTTACATTAAAAACAAAAACATATGCAATAAAAGCCAACCCCCCACCCTCTATCAACACATACAACCCATAATCCCACACACAATGAATACTTTAAAAAATGACTTCTAAATGAAAATTGTAAAAACAGACATAAGGCTTGGCTCTGCTGTGAGGAAACTGTATTGGGGATTCTATCATATCAGGAGCCAGCTCGGTCAAAGGAACATCGCCATGGCGCCCACCCAGACCGGGACAGCAACGGAGTCCACTCTACAGCTGTGAGGCTGCAGGGCAGGACTCCAGCCGCCCCTGCAAGGGCGAGAACCACGGCAACGACCCCAGACCAAGCCAGCAAGCTCTGATATGATAGATCCCCACAGGAAACACTGGGGTTAAAATGATAGTAAAATACTAAAATGAAATACATAAAATATTGTTGAAAATATAAATGAATTCACAAGATAAAATAAATAATGTAAAATATAAAAGTAATAACATTAAAACTAATAGAATAAATAAGGACATAAAATCAACTAAAAGTAGAATTAAAAAGGTGGATCTTGAGCCTCTTCTTAAAAACCTCTACGGTCTCTGCGGCCCTGAGGTTCTACGGCAGAATGTTCCAGAGGCATGGTCATTGTGGTTCTATATTTCCGCCAATGGTAACTCAGTTTTGACCAAGTTCCATTCCCAAACCATCATCGGTCCGCCTCCGTGTTTCACAGTAGGACTAATGTTATTTTCATCACAGGCCTTGTTGACCCCTTTCCAATTGTAGCATTCATGGTCGTGTCCAAAAATTTCAATCTTTGTCTCATTACTCTAAATGACTTTGGTCCAAAAGTTTGGAGATTTGTCTCTGTACTGCTTGGCGTGTTGTGACATTTGCTCGAAAAAAAGGTTCCGGTGACTTGACATGGTCGTTTTTTTTAGGGCTTTTCTTTGAATCTCTAACGATTTTTCTGGCAATTGTGGCAGAAAGCTTTGTGAGTGTGGTTTTGTTTCAACAGAACTCTTCACTTTTCACTTCTTGGTCAAAGTTTGATCACTGCTGACTTTCTCAGTTCCTTGGATATCTTCTCATTTCTCTGTCCTGTTTTGTACAGCTCAGTTACCTTTTCCCGTAGATTTCTTGAAAGCTCTTTAGCTTTCCCCGTGACTCATGATGTCAGTGCATCACTGGATGAAGAATGCTGTAGGGAGTCCAGAAACTCCAAGACTTTTTTTTCCACACTCACTGATAACAAACGAGTCACAGGTGAGGATGGTTACCTTTAGCTGTCACTCAAACCCTCTTGTATCAGCTTCTGTGTGGGATTTTTTTTTTTTAACAAAGTCATCAGGGTATGTAAACTTTTTAACAAGGTCATTTCTGTCATGATTATTATTTTAAAAAGGGGTCCTGATGATAAATGGATTCACCCACTACTAACTATGAGAGGGAAAAAGAATGGTGTTAACAGTGATATTCTATGAAAGTTGAATAAGAAATCATAATTTGTTCCAGAGTTTGTAAATAATCAGGACAACTGAAGCTTCTAATCAGTTATTTATACTTTATGAACACAGATTCAGGTAATTAAAAATATAAAAAAATCAGATTTCTCTGTGTTGATATTTTCTTTTGTTGATGCTATCTCTATTTTAATCAGGTTTAGACTTTTATTACCAAGATTGGTGGGGAACTTGTATCAATTTTTTAAACTGTTACATACTTTTTCTCTTCAATTTTGTCTTTATTTTATCTTTATCTTCTATTTTAACACCAAGTCACGTTCTTTCTTGATGAACTTTTGGTTGTACAAATAAATCTTGTTCCCTGCTTTACTTCAGCCATCTTAAATCTCATTTCATCTTTACAAATCTCACGAGACTTCACAATTCTACAGGTATGAACCACAGCGACATCTAGCCGAGTGGTCCCAATATTCCAAACATGAATGAATTGATTTTTTTTTTTTTTTACTAAAATAAATGAAACAACTGAGAGATTAAGCCAAAACCTTTTGCTTTGTGTGAAAGACTGTCTCAAAAGAAGACTAAATGACGAGAAGACCGAGTCGAAACCATTTGTCATAGTTTGTACCAGACGACTGGCGAATGAGGTGGAAGATGTCTGAGCACAGATAGAATCACAGCAAGGATTGAATGAATGTTTCACTGAAGCAGGCGGACAGGACTCCCTGCAGAGCTGGTTCACAACAGACGATGTAATGTTTCTGTGAGGAGCGCCTCAGCCTCTGGACACTGAACTTCTGACTGGGAGTTTCCATCTGTCCGTCTGTTTTCATCCTCCTGTTGCAGCCGCTCCGGCCACAAGTGCCTGCTGAGTGCATGTGACGCGCTCTCATGACGTACGGAGCAACTGAACTTTCTGACTCGCCTCCTCAGAATCAGCCTCCTGCTCCCATTAGAGCCAGCTTTCCATGGAACAGTACGGTTCAGTTTGGGTCAGAATGGTTTGCTTTGGCTTAGCTCGCATTTCATTCTAACATTTCCTGATTTGGTAGACATACTTTTTTCTGCTCTGTACGGATGATGATGCTGAGTCTAGGCTGACTGACAACAAAAAAATCCTGACAATAACAACCGTACAACAGCATCATCCATATGTGCAAAATTATAGAAAAATGAGGAATTTGGGAACAAAATTTCTTAATAATTATAATAATAATGATACTGGAGACTTGGCCTGAGGTCAACCCATTACTGGGACATGTGAGGCTTCACCCAGAGAACCGTGACTCTCAGAAAAATGCAACATATTGAAAATCCTGTAAATGCTTTTGATCAGGTGGAAATCACACTCTGGGGTTAAAGGTTACCACAACAGGACAGTTGGAGGCCGACTCGACTCTCGACCCAGATTGGAAAAAGAAAAAAAAAAAAGCGGACAGGATCTGAGATTTACAGTGAGGTTAGCTTGAAGTAACGCAGTCACTCTGCGTCTATAATGTGGAGAGTGATACGGAGCAAAGTGATGCCAGAGTTTCTGTGGAGGTTGAGGATTTTTCTCCTCCACCTTCTCCCGAGTCAGGCGCTCATGGTCCAGTCGAAGAGGACCTGTGACTTAGTGGTAAAATGACGCTAGCATCATTCGCTAATTAAGGCTAACTCATTAAGCAAACAATCCCAAGTTAAAGGTCTATTGCAAATCCATCACCAGGACAGAGATCGCTGTATTCAAGGCCAATTGCACTAAAACACTCTTCCCTAATGGATTCCTAATAACCTGAATCTATGTCGGAAATATCTGATCTTAAGTTATGAACACATGCACTAAACCCTCATCCGGTCCGGCTAGCGTGTCGAGTTCAGGTTCTGGAGAAGAGAAGATGCTATCTTCACATTGACTGCAGTCAAATGAGCCGCCGTTTACATTTCTGTGCTCCAATCAGTCGTCACTGGATTTTTGGTGTCAGTTTCATCCAATACTTACGGTAGCAGGGCTGAGAACGCTGGAAAATCTCCACCAGACTCCACGGAGCTTCTTGATGTGACCACGGAAATGTGAACGGCGGCTCATTTGACCGCACTCGGAAAGGATTATAATGAAAGAGCATTTGGATGTTAGCTTTCATTATTTTCTGCTCTGAGAAACCAATGGATTGAATGGATTGATCACAGCAACGTCAAGAAACATCAAAGAGTCTTTGGTGAACTGGAAGGACAAAGAATCAGGATTTTAGAGGAAGTTCTGTCCATGAAGATCTGAGCTGACATCTGGATCAGAACCATACGGCTGGACATTACCCAGATTGATGGATGTTTTTATGTAGCAGCGGTGAAGATTTACGCTAGAGAGGCACAGGTATCTTAATCAGACAGTGGGGGATCAGGGGTGGGGCTACTTGTCCCAGCTCCAAAAGCCACGCCCCCTCAGAGGAGATTTTGGAAACAGGCTTCAGATCAACATGAAAAATTGATTTTTTAAAAGATTTTCAGCTTGTGGGATTTTAGTTAAAAACTTCATAATCATAATTAAAACAATACAGGGAACATTTTTTTTATTTAAAAAATCATCATGGGGTCTTTAATGCTCTTTTATTTTATTACAGTTTTTAAAGGATAAATACACGACTATAAAATAAAATCCATCATCTATCCACGCTTTGTCCTGTGCGGGGTCACGGAGGCCGCTGTCCAGTCCATCACAGAGCTGGCTCTCTCTCACACGTTCCCTCCTGTGGAATGAGAAGAAGATAAAACATGACAGTCATGTCTCTTCCTGATGCTGTTCATCTGTGTTTGCTCTCCTCAACACTCTGACCCTGACCCTTCAATCCGTATGGCTTAGGGAAATGGTTGAAGTCAGATTGACTTAAAGTGTCAGAGATACATTTTTTGCTGCTTTAAAGGTGTTTTTCTTTCATATTAATTGATTCGTAAAAGCTGCGCCGGACTTTGTCAGCTTTCTGAGCAAACCTTTAGGTCATAACAGGCAGTTTTGAAAAGATTCTTAGAGTCCTGAATCCTTTCAATGTGCCTGAAAGTGTAGAGCGGGTTTTCACCAGTGCTGATGTTGACTGAGTTGTCATGGAAACGGGCATGTTGAGACGCCAGCTCAAGAGCTGTTTAGCAGGGGGTTATGGTGAGATTTGAAACGTTCTGGAAAAAGCGAGCAGACCTTGAGTTGAAGGTCTTCTCAGAAGCGCAGCTTCCATGTCTTTCATGCTCGCTTCCATCCAGGCACTGCTGGGTTCACGTGTTATTCAACTGACCTTGCAGCAACTTCAATCAAAGCAGATGCTTTCTGACACAGGTGCATTTTAACATTCAAACACTGTTTGCACCCAGAAATTTGATGACAAAACCGCCTTTTAAATGCTGCCGTCACCGTGACATTAAATGCGTCGGATGTTTTGTTTGCGGCTGCTGGAATAAATACGGCTCTTTCACCTGATTCATAAACATAGCAGCGGGTAAAGAGCCAAAAAAAAAGATGAAATATTCTTTCAAGGACAAATAATGGAGCGAGCTGAAGTGAAAGCAGCCATTAGACAAAAGAGACAAGAGAGCAAGAGGCAAATATCTGTCCAATTATCAGCTGCAGAGCATGTTCTTAAGAGCAAACTGAAAGGACAGGTTATTAAGCTTTAATGCATCAGAGCAGAGGAAGCATTCAAGGCCTTCTCCCTCATTAGACATACCACCAGCCTCGCCAGCGCCTGTGTGCGCCCGCGCACGGCGCCGAGGCCACGCACCTCTCACGACACTAAACACTTAAACACTGCTAATGAGAGCGTGAGTGCTTACAGAGGGAATAATGGATGCAGCCAAAAGGGGCATTTTCCTTTCCATGAATGGAAGGGATTAGAGCGAATACACAAAACAGGAGTCGTATTTTTCTGCTAAAACCACTAAATGAATGCCGGAAACACGGACGAACAATGTGACGAGACGTGTGAAAGCTCCTGATGGATTCTCTGGGAGGTCCATCATTTACAAATGTACAGGTGATTTCATCCTTTCAAAACAAAAGTATGCAAAACTGGAAAATATAAACAGGAGACAAATCTTTAAAAAATAAATAAACACCTTTACCTGAACATTTGGTGTTCACCTTAAAGAGTTTATATCAGGGGGGTCCAACTCATCCAAAAAACATTTTAGGTCGCGGGTCAAACAGGATAAACATTTACTGAACAAACGTAAAACTAAATTTTTAAAAAATTGTAACATTTTAACATAATTATGAACTAGATATATAGCATTACCTGCAAAAATACCAGTGTGAATGCTGATGGCTGAAAATGCTGAAATTGGGCCACTAAGATGTGAAAACGCTGAAGCTGATAGTAAGCTAAAATATTAGCTAAATGCCAATTTAGCCTAAAAAAACAAACAAAAAAAAAAAACAGCCAGCTGGTGCTCAGAGAGAAGGATTGAAGAGGTGTGCCCACAGATGGATGAATGGAGTAACATGCTGGTTTTAGGGTTCATTTTGGTAAGGAATTAACATTATAACATTATATTACATTTAAAAGCTCAAAAAAGTTGATTTTCATAGTAGACTGCCTCTAAACTGTGAGGTCACAGGTCCTGTTTATGGTGTTGATGAAGATGACTTTGAGGAAAACAGAGACTGTAAATCTGTAAAGTTGCTCTGACTAGAATGTCAGTTTGCAACACTGAGCTAACCCTAACCTACATGTGTCAAAGTCAAGGCCCCAGGGCCGGATCCGGCCCTCCAGATCTTTTTTATTTTATTGTTTTGAATGGCCGATGTTATCTTGCGCTTATTTCTAACTTGCATAATTTTAACAAATATAATTTTTATGGAGAGTAAAATATTGAAAGTTATTTAAGGTTTAAGTTGATTTATTCTGGAATAATATTCCTGTCTTTCTATTATTCATAATTATGATAAACAGTTGCAGTTTTAAAGTTTTAAAAATGGATATTCTGCTAGCTTTTTGGACTATTTTGGCATTAAGTAAAAATTTTTTTGACTATTTTGAATTTTAGCTAATATTTCACCTGCATGTAACAGGGTGTGTTTTGATTCTTTTTTTTAATATATTTATTTCTGGACCTTATGTGTAAATAGGATGAATGAATGGAAATTCCGACACATTTGAACTCCTCATTGACATCATATAGAAATGGGTAACAGGTGCACCTGGTGACTTTAAAAAGAGCACCAGGCGCGGCAGTTAAAGGAAGACACATCAGCTGAGAGAGGTCCAGAATGGGAGAGGAGACCCGGGTGGGGGTCACACGCCTCCTGGAGCCATGCCGCCACAGGGCCTTTCTGGAGGACGAGAGCTGCTGGCCCCTCAACGCGCCCCACGGGACGGGTGACGGGGAGGACCCACCTGCAGCATGGAGCCACAGAAGGGGAGAGTCAACTAAAGAGGCAGAGGGGGGTGATTACCATACCCCTTCTTTGTCCTTCCTAAAGGAACAAATTTTTTTTTTAGTTGTTATGAGAGGATTGCATGTTTTTATCCCAGCTAGAGCCTGTTTTATATTTTCTTTTTTTGTTTTTACTAAAGCTTTAATTCATTTTACACTTTTTTTTATCATTATTTTTACTCAGGCACCAGTTTTAGCTCACGGCTAATCTGAAACGCGGGAAAGGGGCAGCCGACTAATTGCCCACCTGGCACCCCTGTGACATACATGCAAACTGTTTTGGCTAATTTAGGCAGTTTTTTAGCCTGTTTAGAGTTGAGCTAATATTTTCACACTAGCTGCTTTGACTAATAAAGACTATTTTTTTATGGATACTTTGAGGTTTAGCCATTTTTTTTCAGCTACATGCTAGCTGTTTTGGCAACCCTAAGTTTTTTTTTTTTTTTTTAGGCTAATTTGGCATTTAGCTAATATTTCAGCTGGCTATCAAGTTCAGAGTTTTCAGCAACCAAATTCAGCTTACAGCCTTCACAAACATGATCACAGGTAATGGTATATATCTAGTTCATAATTATGTTAAAAAGTTAAGTTTTAAAGATGTAGTTTTTGAGTTCAATAAATGTTTATCCTGTTCGGCTCGCGACCCAAAGTGTGTTTTGGATTTTGACACCCCTCCATTGGTTTACCTTCACATTAAAACATTTGCTCACTTTGGCACTATAATGTCAAAAATAAATTTAAACCAAAAATGAAAAGCCAGGAGTCCAAACCATCATGTAGAATAATTCTGATTGTCTTTGAGCAGCTTCTCCTTCTTCTACCTCACCCTTTATAGAGGACATTTTCCATCCTGGATGTGTGTGGTTGGTGCTTTTTGGGGTTTGTGGTTAGGACTGCCTCTCTTTTTCCTAAAGGGTACTCGTGTCATTTATTCCGTCAGCTTTACTTCCTCTCTTCATTTTGCTGGATAGTCCTTTTGTGTTCACACAGTGAACCACACCAAGGTTCACTCGTTGGGAGAGCAGAGTTTTTATTTGATCCAAACCAAAGTTGAAGTAAGTTTTTAAGATCAGCCAAACAAAGCAGAGAATCTGATGAAGAGAAGTTCTGCTCAGACCAGAGAAATACTGAGATCATTCCAATGATCTGGTGCAGTTTGGAAAGCTTTTGACCAGGAGTTTCAGTGCAAAGGAAACTCATGGATGATATTGTGGCTCTGGGTTCTTTGGATCACTGACATCAATCTCAGACACCTGTGATGATCACAGGTGTCTGACATCAATCTTAGACACCTGTGATCATCAGTTTACCAGGTGAGTTCAATTAAAAGAAAAACTACCAAAGAAAGATGTTCCACATTATTAATCAGAGCAACATTTCCAACCAATAAGGGAATGAAAAAAGATCTTAGCTGATGAAAAATGTGAAACAGTTGAATGTCTTGAAGATATAAAAACCTTTCATATTTCACAAAAACTTAAAGTATATAACAATTTTATATATAAAATTGATAAAAATGTATATATAAATATAACATTTTTTTAAACTGTAATATATGAAATAGAATATATATTATACTATTTTAGTGCTGTATTTATCCTTTAAAAATGTAATGGAATAAATAGCACTAAAGACCCCTGATGATTTTTTAATTAATAAAACCATTTTCAGAAGTGTTTTAATTATTATTATGAAGTTTTAAAACCCACAACCTAAATATCTTAAAGCCATTTTTCATGTTGCCAAAATCTCCTCTGAGGGGGCGTGGCTTTTGGAGCGGGACAAGTAGCCCCACCCCTGTACCCCCGTCTGATTATGATATCTCTGTGTCTCACTAGCTTAAATCTTCCCCTCTGCTACATAAAAACATCCATCAATCTGGGTAATGTCCAGCCGTATGGTTCTGATCCGGATGTCAGCTCAGATCTTCATGGATCGAACTTCCTCCAAAATCCTGATTCTTTCTCCTTCCAGTTCACCAAAGCCTTTCACATTTCCGTGGTCACATCAAGAAGCTCCGTGGAGTCTGGTGGAGATTTTCCAGCGTTCTCAGCCCTGCTACCGTAAGTATTGGATGAAACTCACACCAAAAATCCAGTGACGGCTGATTTGACCCCAGAAATGTGAACGGCGGCTCATTTGACTGCGGTCAATGTGAACGGCATTAACTGATTTCCCTTTAGTCTCACCAACATCAAGGTGTATGATCCTCCAGAGCATATATGTGAGCATGTCCAGTTTATTTAGTCTGTTTAGTCTTTAGTGATCTTTCTTTCATGTTTCATGACTATTTTTTTGCAACTGTAAAATTACCTGCATGAAGCCCAATGAGGCAAAATTCTTTGTGATTTTGGGCTATATGTCAAACTCAAGGCCCGTGGGCCACATGTGGCCCGCCACGTGATTTTATGTGGCCCGCGAGGGCTTAAAAAGTAACTGTCTAAATATAGGTTTAAAATAGGCTTTGGTCAAAACTACATTTCCCGTAATGCCCGTCGACCAATGTTCCCCCTAAGCTGTGCGCGTGCGCAATTGCGCACTGCTCTCACGCCTGTTGCGCACATCATAAAATGCATTCTGAACTTTAAATAGAATGATCATATAAGACATGTATTCTTTGTCACTTTTAATGTAATTCAGCGATTGACAGACTAATTAAAACGCGCTGATGAAGACGAGTGTCCAGGATACAAAGCTGAGTTCAGATTGAAGGCGGAGTTTCAATGCGTTCTGTCTTCAAAACACCGTCAGTTTGGCCGCACGCGCAATGAACACGCGCAGTGAGCACGAACAGTGAGCTCTCCAAAACACTGGCGGAGGCTGTTGATGGACTTTTTTCTGCGGCCAGAGCGTCCAACAACAGGATGAAAAGTGCGCGAGCTCCGGTGTTCAAATGAACAGCGGACTTTGACCTGAGAGTGGAGGAGGGGCCAGGAGTGTTAGAGGGAATTAGAGGGAACATTGCCGTCGACTGCAGCCTAATATCACGAAGTGACGGCTCACAGCCACAAGAGTGAGCAGTGTTTTCACATCAATGCTAAGGAGTGGAATTGAGACTTGGGAAATTATCCCAAAATGTCAACAACTGACAGCATCTCTTCAAAAAATAAAAACAAAAAAAACTTGGCCAATATGGTTAGTTAACTGAATCAACCTTATTTTTGGATGTTTGATGCTAGGCTGCGTTCAGCCTTTTTTTTTTTTTTTTAAATGCTTCATCTTTCATACTTGGTCTTAGCAGTTCACAATTGTTGATTTTACAGTAATAAAGATTATTTTAATGGGCTTCATTTCGGTATTTTTCTTTATTCACTTGGACAGTTTGAATCATGATTTATTGACTTATGCAGGTTTCATGAGCTGAGAAATGAAAAGTATTTGTTATAACAGATGCAGCTGTTATGTTTGTCACTTGAAAAAGTGATACATTCAGTTATTTAACATGAACGAGTAGTTACATTTACTTTACATTACGTTCTATTACATCTGGCCGTTTGAGGACTGCCATTATGCTGATGTGGCCCTCGGTGAAAATGAGTTTGACACCCCTGCTCCAGAGGCTGCAGGTCTACGCAAACCCTCTATTGCCCCCTACCCACACACACAAAAAAACAACTCTGTTGGCCCAGACAGACATGAGGACTCATTTTCAAACGGTCTTGAAGAACCCTGAATGGTCTAGATCAGGGGTCGGCAACCTTTAACAGTAAAAGAGCTATTTGGGCTAGTTTTCTACTTTTTAAAACCTAGAAGGAGCAGCATAGATTTACATTAGCCTTTAAGAAATTTGGATTTACATTTGTTACCTTATTTTTTTTTAATAGATATGAATTATGTCTATTTTTTTGGGCTTGAACAAAAGCAAAAATATAAAAAGAATGGGATTTTTTTTTTTTTTTTCCTTTTGTCTTAGTAGATGCCAAATTAGCCTAAAAGCGAACTCGTTGCTAAATTTCTAGCTAACTTCCAAAATAGCCTAAAATTCCTCAGTAAACTAAATTAGTCAAGAATGTTAGTCTGTTGTTAAAATAAAAAGCTAAACTCTAAATTACCCTAAAAATCCCAGTAGATAACAAATAAGCCAAAAATGTTAGCATATTGCTAAAATATTAGCTAAACCCAAAATTAGCATAAGAAAACTCAGTAGATACCAAATTAGTAAAAAAAATAATAAAATAAAAAAGCTAGCTTGTTGATTAATTACTAGTTGAACTACAAAATAGCCTAAAATTCCTTAGTCAACAAAATTAGCCTAAAACATGAACATGTTGCTAAAATATAAGGTAAACTCAAAATAAAAAAAACATTACTATACCAGATTAAATACATTCTATGAATATATTTAAAGGCTTGTTACTAAAAATTTTGAAATTTGATGACTTTCTCATTTATTTCCTATGGTAATTGTAAGACAAAATAGTGTGAAAGCATTCATACAATACGTGGTTATTAAGTAATCCTTACTTTAAAAAATTACTATTTTATTTTTCTTCAGCCAAGAGCCACCATGGAGAGAGAACAGAGCCACATGTGGCTCTGGAGCCGCAGATTGCAGACCCCTGGTCTAGATGGATGGAGTAGTGGGTAGTTGATGGATAACAACCATGTCTCAACAAGGCTGTGACATCAGCAAGGAGGTGATGAAGTCATGTTTTGGGCTGAAATCATATGGAGAGAGCTGATTGGCCCCCTTAGGGTCTTTAAAGGTGTGAAAATGCTCCACAGAACCATGCTTTCTGTAACAAAATCACCGTCATCATGACTATCCTCCATCTCATATTACAGGAATACCTCTGCATCATTGAGCATCAAGGGAGATAAACTGATGGTGTGGCCCCCATCCTCTCCTGACCTCAACCATATTGAGACCCTTTAGGGCTTCCTCAAGCCAAATATCTGTAAGAGTAGAGGTAGTTCACATTCAAACAGCAGCTCTGGGAGGCTATTCTGACATCCTGCTAAGACATTTAAGCAGAAAATCTCCAAAAACTCACAATGGATGCAAGAATTATAAAGCTTGTACAAAAAAGGTCCTATCTTTAAATGTAATTTGACCTATGAAGATGTTTTCGGTTGGAATAGATTTGATTTCAGTAAATATGACCTCCTTATGCAGTAAAATGACCAACTTTAGTTCTTTAGAATCTATCAAATGTTGAGGAACTCTGCTGTGTGTATTAATGTGGAACAGGGCATATTAAGGTCTCTATTTTATTAGATAAAATACTGTTATCTTTAGGAGGTTTGTTCAGTAAGATTGCATATATGCTCTAATAGTTAGTGACTTGAAAAGTATCTGTCACTTCAAATCATAGAAAAAAAATCATTTTCATAATAATTTGGAAAGCGTTGTATTAGACAACTTAAACATAAAGTGGAGTTCTAAAGACCCTCTTTATCCTGTCATCTGTACTTGTGTGAGGTGCCGTACTGACTTATGTCTTGTGTTTTCCTCATAAAAACAAGCTAGCATGATGACATTTCTGAGGAAGATGCATTAGCCTGCTCTGTTTGAGTGTGAAAAGTGATTGGTGGTTCTGCAAGCCCACAAGGTTTTTTTTTTTTTAAGTCAGTCTGCTGGAATCTGGGAAAAAATTTAAACTGGATGTGAGAAAGAGGGGGGAAAAAAAAGAAAGAACAGCAGCTGCCTGGAAAAGTAATCTTTGATCAGACAGAAATGCGTCCCTGTTGGGCGTGCTGGGACTTCTGTGCGGCTCTGCTTTGCCAGATGAACACATTAACAAGACAAAACACCATCTAAGACCCATTCCAAGTGTTTGGGATCAATGAAGAAGTATTGGCTGAGGCTCATGTGCTCAGTGAGCCACTACCTCTCCCTCTGTCCATGCCGACATCCAGCGATCACCGCCATGTGTGCGCACGGCGGCCCCGAGTGAGAGGAGCATGATTTTCTGTAGACCGGATGATTAATGTGCCTGCTCCGAGTTGCTGAGTGAGATTGATGCTGCCTGATACCCCTTCCATGCCTAATCCTTCATCCTTACACTTAATATGACACGAGGCCCATATGCACACAAAAACAGTGTGATCACAAACAGCTTGGAAGCCATCGTCCCTTTAATGATCACATCCAAAGGCCCTCTCTTGGTTGAACGGTCGCTTCCCTTAATGAAATTAGCCAGCAGTGCTATCTGGCTCCTCCGAGCGAGAGGTAAGGAGTTTCCGTTGGGGTCACTCGGCTAAGTAGCTCCAGTTAAGCAACTCTGATGCAAATGAGATGCAAATCGTGCCAAAACGGAACACTGGTTAATTTGGCCTCCTGACATTGCAAACAGTCAGAGGAGGATCCAATGCAAATGACATGCAAATGACAACTGATGGTCTTTGTCTCCATTGGCCGAAGGCAAGGAGCCTCTGGGCTCAGCTTCACATCTGGTTTTGTCTATGCAAATATTTGATGTTTCCAAGTGGAACCAAAGAAAGTAAATATCCACAGGAGAGATGGGCGGAACGGTGGATGAGGTTCAGAGCAGGTCACGGGGCTGTCATCGCTGAAGCGTTATGTACCCACACGGCACAGAAAAGGAAAGTACAGCCCTCAAACCAGCAGACAAGAAGCAACCAGACATTAAAATCTAACCGCTCCACATTTACTGAAGCCAGGAACCAGCTGTGAGCCCGACCCAGCCAACTCTTACATCATCTGGAAGCGTGCCTCAAAATGTAGCCGGGACCAAGCCGTATGGAGCAGAGCAGGCATCTGCCATAAAGATTTCAAGGCGACCGGGGTCGGGTTAACACTTTTCATCCCCAGTCCCCCGGGAGGAGGTCAAACCTTTGAACAGACAAGCCCCCTAAGACCATGTGACAGAGGAAAATTACTTTCTTTAAAGCTCAATCCATACACTGACCTACAGTATGGATTCCTGCAGACACACAGCGTTAATTGATTTCCCTTTAGTTCAGCAGCCATGGAGACAGAGGACAGTCACAGCTTCTGCCTTTTAGACATGCACGTTATGTCCTCTCATGATGTTCTATATGCAGCTTTTCTAAATCTATTTCTAGAGGACTTTGAAAGTTTTCCTCCAGAAGTGATAGTCTCAGTGTTGTGTCCATGCAACCGAATGGCTCCATCAGTGGATTTTTTTCGCCTGATCGCATGTGCTGTCCTGCGTGGGAGAGGACACCAACGCCTGGGAATTTTGAAGGACAAAAGATGATGTAAAGTTCACGTCTTCTTTTGCTCTGAAGTTGCACCTTTCCCAGAGAACCGTGGTGCTCTGGGAAAACTCTTTCAGGGCGGGACTCCCCAAAAGGAACCCTGACTCTGCAGAAAACAGCTCAAATAAGAAGATAACTATTGGTGTTACAATCACATGTTTACATGGTTCACATCTGAGATGGCATTCACATCAATCTCTTTGGGTGTATTCAGATTTGGAAAGTCTGTTGGTCCGGATCGAGTCCTGGAGATTGCATTTGGTGTCCACTGGAGATTTCTCTTTCGGTCCAAAGCTTTTTATTTTGTTGATCGATTTTGAGCGTCTGCATGAAGGCCAGGTTCAACACTTTTAACTACTTTGGAATGCTGCAAGACTGTCACTGGGGACACTTGATCTATGAGGTATGCTAATAAGTGTTTGTAACATAGATTGTTGGGAAAACAGTGAGAATCAATGTGGATCACGTTGAAAGTTATTCAGATGAGTCTGAATTCATCCGACTACATTTTAATGAGCTGCTGTGTCTCGTGGTTGAGGTGTTCTGATATTGTTTTAAAAATTTTGTTAAGGAACTACAATACAGCTTTTAAGAGGACGTCTCGGGAGCTCCCTGGATACGTGCCACGTAACGAGACACATAGATGTGAGTAATAAGTGTTTTTAGCAGTGTTAAAATTAACGCTCTAACAAGTAATCCGTTTCTATTTCCATTTGCTGACACTCAAGGGAAGCGCCTCATTCCTAATAAATTTACATCACGTGACCGTCATGTAGCGGTGAATGCGTTTGCATCAAGTGACTTCTTTGGTTCAGTTATTTCGGTCTTGGAGAGGATCATATTCAGACTAAGTTATCTCAGAGCGAACTAAAGTTCAGTCTGATTGTAAACGGACCGAGACCACCTCCAGAGATGGGTCAGAGAGCGGTCCCTGGTCCTGGACCACGAACTGCTCGATTGTATTCAGACAGAAACTTTGTTCTGGATTATTGGAGGAAAATAAGTGGTTCACTTTAAGTGGACCAAATGTGTCCAGTCTGAATACACCTTTTGGTTCTGGATAGCCTGCATTCACACTGTAGACCAGGGGTGTCCTCCTCGAGGCCAGAAATCCTGCATTTTCTGCTCTGGATTACTTGGATCAGGTATATTTGGCCAACAAGGAGCTTAAATGGCAGTTTGGTGGGAAACATGTAGGACACCGGCCCTCGAGGTCTGAGTTTGGTCACCCCTGCTGCAGATGGTAAAGTTTATTTCTTTCATTTCCGATTCATATCTGCCCAAACACAGCAGACACTTATCGTTCTGGATCCAGGTGGATCCATTCACTCATTCAAACTGTTGCTTTGATCATTTCCACACTGGTTAAACACAAACTCAGTTGAATATTTTCCATCTTTTGGAGACGGCTGACCAGGCGACAGGTTCCTGGTTGTCCCCGGTGCTGTGCAGGCACAGCAGCAGCAGCCGTGATGCAGCAGCTTTTTCACCTGCAGCCACTCTCTTCTGCTCTATGACAAACCTCTATCATGTTTCACCCGGAGCTGATGAATCAAACTACGCCTGTGCTGCTTTCACTTTCATTCATAAATCCAAAATGTTGCAAACGCCAGCCTATTGGCTGCCACGGCGTAGCGTCAAAAGACGCCGCGCTCTCGGCACCAATCGGAGGCGAGTAGTACGCTCTCTCTCTTGTTTTCATGCACCGCCTTTAACCCTATCCCATTTTTGTTCTCTCCTCGCTCCATCACAACTGCAGTTTGGCTGAGTGCAGCTCCGGATAAGGCTGGACCCGTCCAGAGTTCCTCCTGAAGAACCCGTCTCGAGCTCTGCTTCAGTGCTGTGTTATCCTTTAAGCCCCGCCATCAGATTCTCCAGAACATACGTATGAGACCGGCAAAAGCACTTTAAGAAATAAACCTCATCTTACAGCAGAACTTTACTGGGGGACGCTAAGTCGCACCCTCATTATGACCCTCCCCACTTTATTTTATTTCCTCATAGGTGGAAAATGAACAACAAGCAGCTGAACTGCCGGAGAATCAACGGCAGAGATGATCCAGTGACTGTCCATGAACTCTGAGCCAGTCAGCCACTGTTTGTGTGGAAGCGGGTTGAAAGGGTTCAATGGAGTTCTGCAGGTGCAACACTGCCACCTATGGTCAGCGGCCGTACTGCAGGTACCCAGAGGATTACATCATCATGTTTCTGGGAGATGATGTATTTTTCTAAGATGCTCTGGGTCAGACAAAGAGAGTCGGGAACAGTTTCAAGGACAAATCAGAACATTTTTCACATGAATTCCGTTTCAGGATACTCTGCGTGAGAAGCTCCTCCTGCATCATATTCATTGATTTGATCGTGGAGCTCTGAAGCTCCACACCTGTTCTGTCAAACCCTTCACTTGATGCCTGGTCTTCTCATCACGGATCAGTTTTTGAACAGAAACAATAAAAATCACAGAAATGATCTCAAAACAGAACTAAAATTCCTCACATCAGCAGAGGCCCGCTTTTCAAATAGTGATGAACAGGACAACAGGAAGCAGCAGCATCAGCGTCTCCGAGCAGGTGTTGACACTCCTTTTTCCATTCAGGCTAGAGCCATTCTTCAGAGGAACACGTGTTTACCTCATGGTTTGAACACGCCCGTGAGCCGTCAACACACCACTGGGCTCTCACTGCCCTCTAGTGGTTCCAGATAGCATTGCAGGTTGACTTTAAAGCAAAAGTTCTAAAACTCTGGTTCATGAAAGCAGAAAACTGTTCAGGTGACATCACAGGCTGGATGTGTAAATTAATACTTGGGGTCACATGACCACATTGATGAATATATGAACAATCTTATTTAAACCTTCAGAACGAAAAAACAGCATAAAAAGTTTCTTTAATGTTTGCATTTATAAACCGTCGGACTATTTGTGCATAGAAGGATTTGATTGAATAGTTTTTTCCTTCTCTATAAACATTCATTAGACCTGAATGTCCTCTGGTATAGAAGGTGCAAAGACCATGATGCTAACAATTCATGGTTCAGAGTTTGTGGAGATTCATAAAAATTCATAAAAAAATACAAAAATACAAAAAAAAAAATCTCAGATGTTTAAGACAAGGCAGAGCTTCTGCAGACCTTCCAGCTTGAAGAACCCACGGGAGATTTCTTCTGAAGGCTTTTGGGTTCGGGTCTTTGATGATAGAAAAGCTGCAGATGTTGGAGGAGAACAGGCTAAAAACAGCAAACAAACGCACGCGCGGCGTCTTTACATTTCCTTTGTCTCTTCAAAGCGCTTCACCACGTTCAAAAATTGGTTGTTTGGTGAATCTCTTTGGGAAAAAGTTTAGGGAAGAACAATTCGACCAACACAAAAAATCTGGGAAGCTTGAAGGTTTCAAACACGATGTAGAGAAGAAGTCAAGCCGGAGGAACTGAAGCAGGATGAAGCTCGACTCGACGGGCAGAAGTCCAGCTCACAGAACAGGAGATGGTGTCTTTCAGGAGGTGGGGTCTGTGCACAAACAGGGAAATGTCTTCATCGCTTCACCACAGAAGGCCTCAGACCTACAGGATCTCTAGGATGTTTAGGTTGAGAGAAGCTTGTGCAAAGATGACCGGAGAGGTTCTTGTATCATCCGTTTGACTGGTCCAAATGGGCGGAGAAAAGTTGGCTGATGCCGTCATTTCCCGCCAGGCTCAGCAGGTACTGCTGTCCGCCGACTCTGACGGCCAAGGCTTGCGTGCCCTTCGTCTGTCCCCCGTCTGTCCTGGACGGCTGGCTGGAGCTGAGAGGGGGGGTGGGTGACAGCAGAAACTGCTGAGTCAGCTTTGGCTGCAGGTCTGAGCGATGAGTGATTCGGCAGATTGTGTTTTCTGCAAAGAGGGAGAGAACACCGGAAGTGAGTTTCACACGTGACCGTGAGCGTACGGATGCTTCTGTTACTATACCTGGTTGTTCAGGTGAAGCCTTGAAGACACTTTTTGAAGACACCTGACTTAAGAGGATGAGGGCCGGTGTGTGGGAGGAGCTTTCCCTGCCAGCGGCGGGGCTGGAGCCGCTGATGGCGTGAAGAGGCTTGACAGGAGGCAGCGCATCAAAGCACAGGAGAGCTTCGATTGGTCCAAAGGCACTTTTGAGGTGAATCTGGAAGCCCTGAGCATCAGGAGAGATCACAGACCGACTTCAGTGAAGGAGTCTAAACACTGCTGGTGTTTTCTGATGGAAATATTCAATCTGGTTTGATGAATTTGAGCGTTTTACCTCATCTGGATGAGGAACCTGAAGGGTCGTCTCTGGAGGAGCTTTGATCAAAATCACAGTTTTGTCTCCCAAACTTGGAATTTGGCGGACGTCCTTGTAGGTCACGTAGGCATACGTGATCCATGAAGTTAAGGGAACAGCACGGTACAAGTTTCTGGAATGTTTCATAACCAGTTTTTCTTAAAGGCCCCCATGACACTTTTTTATTTAAAACAAAACATTCCCAGTAGTGTTTTAATTATGAAGTTTTTAACCAAAATCCCACAACCTAAATATTTTAAAAAGCCATTTTTCAAGTTGATCTGAAGCCTCTGTTTCCAAAATCTCCTCTGAGGGGGCGTGGCTTTTGGAGCTCAGAAGCCCCACCCCTGATCGTCCTGGTCTGATTAACCGCTGCGTAAAAAACGTAAAAATGTCAACTAACATAGTAATGTCCAGCCGTATCGTTTCAAGATAATCTGGCCGCAGAGAAGAATATGGTGCCTGAAAACTAGAAGCTGAAATGCCTCCACATGCTGGAGAAGGCCACAAGAAAACAATTTGCGCCCAAAAATCATTGGCCAGAAGTCAGAACCCCCCACCCCGTTTTGAGCTGTTGACCTTTTTTCCCTGTTTCTTCTCTCTTTTTTTACCTTTATTCCTCAGTGACACTCGCTGTCATAGAGAAAAATCTGAATTTCTCTCTTTTCTCCGGGTGTAGTTATACAGATTTCAACACTTGTTAATATTGACTTGAAGGAAATAAAACGATGAATGTTCTCTGTCCCATTTGAAGCTCATCTTTCACAGTAAACCTGCTAGGCAGTTACAGTTTATTCATAAAGTTTTGAAAAGTTTTCAAAATATCATTTTGGAAAGGGTTTCCTAAAGTTTAGGAAATGTCTGCTTACGCAAACGGCTAAAGTTGCAAAGTTTCCACCTCCGGCTACAGATTGTTTCTGGCACCATCTTGTGTGTGACCCCTCTATCGTTGAGGCTGATGTCAGCTCAGATGAGGAAGTAATGTTTTCATGGACAGAATTTCCTCCAAAATCCTGATTCCTTCTCCTTCCAGTTCACCAAAGACTCTTTTAGTCAATTCTAATTAAGCTAATCCTTTCCAAGTGCGGTCAAATGAGCCGCCGTTCACATTTCCGTGGTCACATCAAGAAGCTCCGTGGAGTCTGCTGGAGATTTTCCAGCGTTCTCAGCCCTGCTACCGTAAGTATTGGATGAAACTTACACTAAAAATCCAGTGATGGCTGATTGGACCACAGAAATGTGAACGGCGGCTCATTTGACTGCAGTCAATGTGAAGATACCATCTTCTCTTCTCCAGAACCTGAACTAGACACGCTAGCCAGACCAGATGAGGGTTTAGTGCATGTACAGCAGAAAGAAGATTCATTCATGAAAAACAGTCTGATGGACAGAGATTTAAAAGGAGAAATACTCGAAAATATAAAAACTAAATGGTTTCTTACGACATTTGCTTTCTTTCAGAAGAAAAATATCACACATACATGTTAAAAACTTGACAGGAGGACAAAGGAGAACTTTAAATAGTCAGAAACAGGATCTTCTAATGAAAGGATATCTGTGCATCTGGTGGTTTTCCCGCAGCATTTTGATCTGGTCGACACAGTCCTGAATGAGGTCGTCCAGGTTCCTTTCCTCCTTTTCCAGACTATTCACCGTTCCATTCAACAGCAGACTCGCCTGTCCTCCCCTGGACACAAGTTACACAAAGATCCAGCCTTGTGAGTCTTTCAAATGAATTACAAACTGGTCCCAATGAGGGAACATCCACACCTTCATGATGATGGAAGACCTTCTGTAAAAGTTTGTGTGCTTTAAATCTGTGTTTTCTCCAAAACTTCTTGTATCAGCAGATAATGAAATATAATTAAAAGAGTGTTTCCTGTCACTGTACTTACAACCACTGAACGTGGTTTTTAGACTTCTTCCTGATGAGCCGGATCCCCTCCAACACATTGGTGATGTCATAAACCCGCCTCTTCGGGGCGCTGAGCTTCTGACAGACCACGTTGAGGTCCAGAATCCCGTCAGGACTGTGCCTCAGCATGTCTGCAAACTTCTGGGTCAGGAGACCCAGAGACGAGTCGTAGCGCGATCTCTGGTAGGGCAGCTGCGGGGCTGCAGGTTTGCCGTCGGGTACGAAGAGAAAAAGAGGATTTCTCAATCAGAATTGGAAAACTTAGGAGGCGCTTCTTTTAAACATAATCTAAAACTGGACACTTGTTCAGGCTTTTTTAAGCAACAGTCACCAAAAAGTTTGACTGCTTTGCTTCATAACAAACACAAAGTCCAGGGACTCTCACCTTCTGGTTGCAGGATGAACCCATCATCCTCAGTGTCCAGAGCGAAACCAACGTCCAGCTCCAGCCTTCAAGAAGAGCAGAAAATGTCTCCACCTTCATACATTAACAGCAGTGACATTTGTTTGTTAAACTAAAAGTTTTAACAAAGCTTCTTAGCAGAATTAGTTTTTCTGTTGAATAGACACGCGTGGGGGAAAAGCTAAAAAGCCCCATGAAACTGCTTCTTTTTAGGAGCTTTCAACAGTTTCTTCAGTAAACCCTTTAACACCAAATCTCCATTCAGAAGCTGATTTTACATAGAGACAAGTAATCGGATTAAAAGCCTGATCAAAATTAAAATTCTTTACATACACACGCCACTCAAATATATGACCCCATCAAACTCGTTTGAATCGAAATTTCCTTCTGATTGAGATAGATTGTTCATCCAATATTCTGACTGTGGGTCATTACTGCGCTGGGTTTTACGTCACGCAATGACTACGTGTTCTCCCGAGGAGGCTTCAGAGTGCGGTTTAACCGGCAGCACCGCACAAGCAAATGGCCGGACTCTGGAGATCTACGTTTCCCAGCAGAGGGGAAAGTGTTAGTTTTTCAATGAAGAAATGTTGAACAGTGCTGTGAAACAATCATTTGAATTTGAGCAAACAAACGCCTAGACTAGAGGTCTGCAACCTTTAACAGTAAAAGAGCCCTTTGGGCTTGTGTTCTACTGATCATAACTCTCTAGGAGCTGCAAAGTTTTATTTTGATACTGCTGTGAATTCATTATAATGTTTTTTTTTAATAACAAATGTGAATTATGTTTCATTTGTGCCATGAATATAAACAGAAATATAAATAGAAACCAGTATTTTCTCAACATGTGAAAATATTTTTTGCATTTGAGAAAAGCTCAGTTTCCTTTCAAAATAAAAGATACCTTGTGCCAAACAGGATTATAACAGTGCAAATCTGGACAGCATAAGAAAGCGTGCTTTAAACTCACCAAAAAAAAAAAAAAAAAATCAGAGTTTTTAGCAAAGTTTTGCTAAGTATTTGAAATTAGTGCACTTTGGAGGAAGAATAGAGCAAACAGGACCTCATCAAGTCAACAGGAATGTAAAAATCTTTACGTAGTTTATCTTCGAGGTGCACCTCCACCATAAATGTATAAACTTAACTAATCTAGTTAAAAAGAGTAATATTATTTTATTTCTTCAGCCAGAGAACCACTATAGCAGGAGTGTCAAACTCAATCACACAAGGGGCCAAAAAAATTAAAATTATCTCGAGGGCCGGATCCCCTCATCATCATTCCACCTCCGCCAAAAGAAGTTAGTCAGTCAGTGCAGCATCTACTCCACTGACCCAATGATCCACCTGGCATATGAGGAATCTGCACTCATTGTCTGCTGCATGCTCTGGATGCTTGCCAGTGTGGTCACTAGCTACCCGTGATGTAAATAGCACGATTCACAGGTCAGTCCAGAGGATGGTGTACTAAGAGCTCTAAAGAACTTTTACTACAACAAAATGTTATCATTTCTGATAGGAAGTGGATTTTTCTCCACGGTTTGATACAACTCGGTACCATTTCAGTTGCATGACGGAAGTGAAACACGAGTTTTTATCGTGAATAACAGTCGCTGTTTACATCTGGCTAGCTTCTCACAGGGATGTTTGCTAGCGACGGCCCGGCCCATCCTCCCGCCCACGCACGCGCTCTCACCTCGCGCCTGCAGAGCGGCTTTCTGTCGGCGGTAAAAATCCGTTTAGCACAACTTCTCAATGGTACTGCTGCGGTTCCGAATGAAAACGCTGTGCGGACTCGGAGATCAACGTGCAGGAAAAAAGGTCCACCGAGCCGGAAGTCACGATGATGTACCGGATGTATAAACTTCCAAACAGTTATTTTCAAAACAAAACTATGTGATTAAGACTAACATCTGGAGGCGATAAAGATGCGTTCAGAAAGCTAATTTTAAACATTATATAATGTATGGTTTAGGATAGCAGCGATTTGACTTTACTGCGACGAGGCATAACAACTAGAGCCCTTTTACTGAATTGTTTGAAATTTTATTTTGAAAATAAAATCAGAGCTTCCGTCTCACGCTGACTACTGAGTGTTTGCACTATAATGATCTTTTCTGTGAGTTCTGTTTGATCATTCATTCAAAACTACAGACAAAAAGCTGTAGATACGTTTTAACCTCTGCAGATGAAGGAGTTTGCACACTTATTTTATTTCAAATATCACTTGACTACAACGAAATCTAACTCGTGGCTATCTGGCTGAGGAAAAATAAAATAATTAGTATTTTTTAAAGTAAGGATTACTTTAAAATAGTAGTAAAATTACACATATTGTGTGAATGATTTAGAGCATTCACACAATATGTGTAATTACTTACTACATTTACTTAACATGAAGACAATAAAAGGTTGTGTCTATGCATCTGACTATGTCAATCATTAATTACTTTACTTTTGATATGTGATGTACACTTGAAGGAAAATACTCTTTCTCTTGTAAGGTGGACTTTTAGTGGAGCAACATTTTACATGTGCGGTAGCCAGTCTTTACTTTCACTTAAGTGCATGTCTGTACATGATTTTCTGTCCATCACTGTTAATATGGTACAAGACATCAGCTTCCTGCAATTCAAAAAAGCCTTAATTATGACATACCTGGTATAAAATCGGATGTCCTCGTCCGATCCTTCAAACCGCTTCAGTCCAAAACAACTCCGAGGCTGGAGAGCTTCAGTGTGTAGGTCGAGCTCCTTTACTTTCTGGCGAAGTGTATCGTTTTCCTCAGCTAACTGATCTGCGACCATTGCTGTTGTAGGAGTAATACAATAATCATGATCTGGTGCCAGGGTATCCAGTTCCATCTCTTCTTCTGAGTCGATGTCATGGACAGGAGGAGGGGGGCTATCTGGTCTGGGTCTCCGCTCCCACACGCTCGCCCTCTGTGGCGGTATTTGAAAATCATTCCAGGAAAAAAGAGTAGGAATGGCCCCTTTCTTCAACTTCTCAATTTCCCGGGTTGTTAACAAAATCGCTCTTTTGGAAATGCCTGCTGCAAACACGACTCGTCTTGCTTGGGGTGAAGTCCTCCCGCCGTACTCTTACCATCCATTCGGCTCTCACCGACACATCTACTGGAAAGCTATGAAAGCTTATAGTACTGTTGTACTTTGACGAATTCGCACACAGGGGAACACAACAATGTTGTGATGTCTTTGTCACGCGTTGAAACACCAAACGCCTCTCTTTTACCCGAAGTCCGCTCATGTTTACTCAAAACTAGCAACTCAACAAAACTCCTCACCACAATAACACGACCAACAGGAAGTTGTCGGCCTCACACTCAAAACCCGGAAGTTAACCGGAAGTTCTATCATGCACGTAGGCTATTGTGATTGTGTTTCGCTGAATTGAATGTTTTGTAAGCATTCACACTGTGGTGATTCTCCTGCTCCTTTTTGTACGTCTTTTGGCAAGTAAAATCTAAAAGCTAATATTTTAGTGAAATGCTAAAGTTTTTGACTAATTTAGTTCACTTAAGGATTTTAGGCTAGTAATCAAACAACCAGCTTGCTCTCTTATTTATTTATTTTATTTTTTTGCTAATTTGGCTTCTACTGAGTTTTTTTTTTTTTTTTTAGTAATATGTTAACGTTTTTGACTAATTTGTTATCTGGGATTTTTAGACTAATTTAGAGTTTAGCTTCTATTTTAGTAGAAGGTTCACTGTTTGACTAGTTTAGTTCACTTAGGAATTTAAGGCTACTTTGGATTAAGATAGTATTAATCAACAATCTTGCTTTATTTACTGCTAACGTGGCCTCTACTGAGGTTTTTTTAATGCTAATTTGGAGTTTAGCTAATATGCTAACATTTTTTGCTAATTTATTATCTACTGGTATTTTTTTGTTTACTGAGAAATTTTGGGCTATTTCGTAGGTTAGCTAGAAATTCAGCAACGAGATAGCTTTTTGGCTAATTTGGCAAGGTAAAAGGTAACAACGTAAAAAAAAAAACAAAAATCACATTTTGAGATATGCTGCTCCTCTATATTTGCTTTTGCCAAAAAATAGAAATAATTAATTTTAAAAAAAGAACGTTATGAATGCAAATCTAAATTTCTTAAAGTTTAAAGTAAAACTATGCAGCTCGCTCTATGTTTTGATCAGTAGAAGACGAGCTCAAATGGCTCTTTTGCTGTTAAAGGTTGGCGACGCTTGCTTTAGGAGAACATGCATTAATCTACACAGAAATAGCCCAGCTGGGATTTGAACCAGGTACTTATCCTTGAGAAGGAAGAGTGCTAACCACTGTTCAGCGCCAGTTTTGCTTTCCTTGGATGCTTTTTCAGAAGAAAAGGAGTCTATAGTTTGAAAACAAGTGATCTAAACACAGAACTGCAGCTATGTGTGTTTATGTGTATCCACAGGAATTTGGACTTTATTTGAAGATCAGTTCTAACCAAACTTCTGTTTGGTCTTGACTCAGAAACTGCTGAAACGAACAAAGTGACTGTTTCAGATGTGAAGCGTTTGAGCGACAGAGGGCGTTCATCAAACGCACATCAGTGCACAGTTGTTCCTTCAGCAGTGACCCAGAAGCAGAAAACTAATCAGGCGTGGGCATCCTCAGCAGGCCCATCATTGGCTCATTGATGACGTTCCCACCATTGTATTTTCCATGTGGCGCTCCGTCTTGAGATTTAGGGGAATGTTCACAGAACTTACAACCAACAGAACAAAACAAAAACATAGTCTCTGAGCACTGTAGATTATTTGTATTAAAAAAAAAAGATCATTGTGAGCTATGAAGCTGTGCATTGGACCTGAACAGGATCCAGCTGATGTGACAAACCAAGTGTCAAAGTCAAGGCCCCGGGGCCGGATCCGCCCTCTAGATCATTTTATTTTGTCATTAAAGGCCCAATGTGATCTTGGACTTGTTTATAACTTGTACAATTTTGACTAAATATATTTTTATGCAGAGTAAAAGATTTAAAGTTATTTAAGGTTTAAGTTGATTTATTCTGGAATGCTAATACTGCCTTTTCATTATTCATAAATATGTTAAAAGGTTACTCTTAAAGTTTTAAAAATTGGCATTCTGCTAGTTTTTTGGACTATTTTGTCATTTACTAAGACTTTTTAAGCTATTGTGGAGTTTAGCTAATATTTCAGCTACATGCTAGCTGTTCTGGCTAATTTAGGCTGTGTCCGAATTCCCCTTCTAATCACTATATAGTGTGTTCGCTATTTTCTAGTGCTGTCCGAATCTACTAATTCCAGATTGAATGCACTTAAAATTTTCCAGAAGTCTTTGCAACAAACTTGCATACATCAATGGTCACTATATTAGCGGATATGGACCAGAACGCATTGGCGGTTGAACAATTTCACCCAAAAAAATGTGTTTAAATGTAATATTTGAGTCAACCATCCACATTTTCACCATCAGAACACGTAAAATGTTCGTCTTTATTTGATTTTCACCTTGTGAAATCGATG
Organism: Oryzias javanicus; assembly: GCA_003999625.1. Lineage (NCBI taxonomy): Eukaryota > Metazoa > Chordata > Actinopteri > Beloniformes > Adrianichthyidae > Oryzias > Oryzias javanicus. The sequence continues at coordinate 3,041,510 of CM012447.1, forward strand.
GCGTCATATCTATTAAAAAAAAAACTAAGTAAATTAGTGAGCATCAAATTCGAATTACATATAAAATCCAGATCACTATATAGTCCAGCACGATATAATTTTTTAGTAGTTAGGGATTAGGGAGGAAATTCGGACACAACCTCAGACTTTTGGCATTTAGCTAACACTTTAGCTGGCTATCAGCTTCAGTGTTTTAGCTATCAATTTCAGCATCTTTTGCTGCCAAATTCATCTCACAGCATTCACACTAGCATTATCCCAGGTAATGCTATATGTATAGTTCAAAAAAGTTACATTTAAGTTTTAAAATTTTTGTTTTATAGTGTTCAATAAATGTTTATCGACCCATGGTGTGTTTTGGATTTTGGCCCCTTGTGTGATTGAGTTTGACACGCCTGCTGTACCAGGACCTATCTTAAAGATCTGGGGTGTGTGTGTTTATAAAGAAAAAACAGATTTGTAGTTTTCTGATATTTCTAATGATGGATTTACGAAAAAACACACTTGAAGTGTTACAGTCCTTTAAAACAATAAACAACTTTAGTTAAAGAAGTCCAACAAAAGAAACAACAAACAAGTAATAATAATAACAGGTAATAATTACAAAACAGCTGCATTTGATGGAAACTGAAAGAATTCACTTTTGCAGCCTGGTATCACTGGGATTATGAATAAAACCATCAACAGTTCCTCACACTAGTTCCATTAGAGATGTCTCAGTCATCATCATCAAACTTTATCTTCTTCCCCTGAAAGGCCAGGATTTGTCCCTGTTGCTCCTTTCTCCTCTTGCTGGCTTCCCAGGACGGATGGAGCGCTGGCTGGGAGGAGGACACGCCTCCAGCCTTTGGCTCCTGTTGCCGTGGAGCCTCCCGTCTGCCTCGACCCACCCCTCTTTGGGAAGAAGCAAACCCCCTGGTGTGCGATTCCCGCAAACTCCTTCCTGGACAGGGCTTGCTATATTTGTTGGACCCTTTCTCCTGCTTTTGAGGGGGAAAATCTTTATCCGGACGACCATCGACTGTCTTATGGCCCTTAAATTTACCAAACCCTTTATGTTTGTCTTCGCCCCCACCTCCCTTCCTCCTGGCCAGGGAGGAGCAGAAAACAGACTGAAGAGAGGTGGTTTTTGGTTTTAGCCTGGACTCCAGCTCGTCCAGCTCCTTCTGGAGTTTGTCTCCACCTTCTGACGAGTCCTTTTTCACCTTCTCCTCTTCATTCGTTTTTGGCTTTTTCCTTCTCTTCTTCAATTTGCTGACTTTTCCTAGAAAGAAGTCGTCGTCGTCGCTGTCTTCAGACTGGGAAGACTGCTTGTAAAAACGCTCCTCCGTGCTGTCATCGAAGTATTCCTTTTCCTCGCCGCCTGCTGACTCAGCGTCAGTCTCGTCGTCCTCGGCTGTCCTCTGGGGCGACACGGTGGCAGACTGCAGATTAGAATCATTTTTGGCAGCTTTGCTGTCAGTGATTTTGATAACATCAGCGCTGGAGACAGACTCTGGCCTACGATCAAAGACGGTTTTGTGCTTTGAGGAGCAGCAGCAGGTGATGTTTTCTCCGTTTTCTTCTCAAATTTTGCAGCATTTCTTTCTTTCACGTCTCTAATAGTCTCTTCTTCTTCTTCTTTTTCTTCTTCTTCTTCTTCTTCGCTGTCTGTGGCCTCCAAGGCACTACTTCCAGATTTGTCCTCTTCTTCCTGATTCCTCACAGACTGCGGAGCCGCCTTCTGAACTTTCGCCTTGCCGCCTCCCTTGGAGCGCTCCACTTCGAAGGCCTTCACGGACGTTTTGATGTCGTCGATCTTCTTGCTGAACTGTGGGTGGGTGGCGATGCGAGCGAGAGCTCGGTCCGTCAAGCTGGACTTGGGGTTTTTGCACACCTGCTCAAAGTTGAGACTCTTCTGTAGAGCCGTCTTGGTGACCTGTCAATCATTTTCACAGTTAATTTATTCAGTATCAGGTTCTTGTCTTTACAGTTTGCTGCTTAAAGTCCCACCCCAATCATCTTGTGACTTATTTTCAAAGCGTTCTGAGTGGATTTTAGCCAAAATTAAAGCTAAATAAATAAAAAATTGTGTCGTTTTCTAAGATATTTTCAGCAGAGCATCATGAGTTCATTAGAAAATAACCTCTGAGCTGTGAGACTTGATAGGAGTAAGCATGTACTCATTTCCCAGCATTCCTTTGTTTACATACTCTACTGATAGTTCACAGCCCCTCCAACAAAAATGGCAACCAATAATGGAGTTGTCCAGTAGTGCAGCCAAAAGCCATTGTTTTAATAGTCGACTAATCGCAGATTATTTTTTCAGATAAACTGGAAGTAAAACACATCTTAACCATCATTAGCTTTAAATGAACAAAAATAAAGACAATTAAGATGATACTTTTTTCTTAATTTATCCAGTTTTTTCTTCATTAGTTTCTGGTATTACAACAAGATTAAATCAAATTAGGTTGGCATCTGAATTGAAGGTACCAGAGCCATTCTATAACTTCCTGTGACATCACCACTGACCTGGATTAGCACTACTGCGCACGTGTGTTAAAGACGATGGCAGAAGCAGAATTACAAAGCATGTGCCGTAGTTTTGAGATAAAGCATAAATAATAATAAAAAGAAACGACCAATCTACTATTAAATTAGTCGCTGACTATTTCAATAGTCGATTAGTCTTTCACTAATCAACTAATCGTGACAGCTCTACTGTCCTGATGTACAATTTTGATCCAGATTCCAGATCAGAAAAGGAAAACAAAGATACATGTCAAAATGTGTCAAAGTCAAGGCACGGGGGCCGGATCCGGCCCTCCAGATCACTTAATCGTACTGTTATTAAAGGCCCGACGTTATCTTGGGCTTATTTCTAACTTGTATAATTTTGACAAAATATATTTTTTTAGAAGAAATATTATTCAAGGTTTAAGTTGATTTATTCTGGAATAATATTCCTTCCTTTTTATTATTCATAATTGTGTTAAAAAGTTACAGTTTTAAAGTTTTAAAAATTGGCATTATGCTTTTTTGGACTACTTTGGCCTTTACCAAGATTTTTTAGGCTATTTTAGAGTTTAGCTAATATTTCAGCTACATGCTAGCTGTTTTTGGCTAACCTTAGTTTTTTTTTTAGGACTAATTTGGCATTTAGCTAATATTTTAGTTGGCTATAAGCTTCAGCGTTTTCAGCTATTAGCTTCAGTGATTTCATCTTTCAACTTAATCTTTTTGAGCAATCAGCTTCAGCATTTTAAACTACCAACTTTAGCGTTTTCAGCTATCAGCACGAGCATCTTCAGCAGTCAAATTCAGCTTCCAGCATTCACACTAGCATTATCACAGGTAATGCTATATATCTGGTTCATAATTATATTAAAAAAAGTTATTTTTTAAAGATTTAAAAATGTTTTTTAGCGTGTTGAATTAATGTTTATCCTGTTTGGCCCAGGACCTAAGGTGTGTTTTGGATTTTGGCCTCCTGTGCGATCGAGTTCGACACCGCTGCTGTAACTGGATGCTTTAAAATGTAACGGAGCAGAAAACTTGTGGTTTGTTGTTTGTATGTATAAAAACAACATTTTTAGTCTGCTCCTAATTCAACAGGATTTAAAGTTAATGTCCCATAACTTGTCACGCACCGCAGTGTGTGAAATTTGATCTCTGTATTGACCCCTTCCTCTGGGGGAGAGGTGAGAAGCAGACACAGCTGTGCTTAGGAACCATTTGGTGGTTTAACCCCCAATCAAACCCCTTAATGCCAAGTCTAGTGGTGTGACTCGAGCAGGATTTGAACTCATAACCTTCTAGTGTCAGGGTGGACACTCTTCCACAAGCGAGAGTGAACTGGCAATTTGAATATAGAAATACTCAGAAGAACAGTTTTAATCTTAATTTTCTTTATCTGAATTGCTACAAGAACATGTTAAAAACACAATTTTCATTGGAATGGGTCTTTAAGTGATGGATGTGCCGACACAAACCCACCTGGTCCGGAGAAAGTGTCTTCATGATGTGGACCTCCTCCAACAGTCTGGCCGCTCTCCTCTGATGTCTCTCAATCTCCGCGTCTTTGCCCTTTTTCTTCTTCAGGGCGGCGATCTGACGTGCCAGTTTGCGGATGATCAGAGCCCTAACCCTCTTCACCTCCTTCCTCATCTTCACTACCTCATTATTCAGATTCAGGACCTGCTGGTGTTTCTCCTGACCGTCTGTGCTCTGCAGCGTGTCTGCTGCTGCCTCCTCCTCCTCATCATCATCATCACCACTGTTGCTAAATGCTTCTTCCTCTTGCTTCTTCTCATCATCCTCCACTTCACTCGCTTTGTTCTTTTCCTGATCTTGGATAAGTGGCTCCATCTGCTCCTTGATATTTATCATCTGTTGAAGAAAAACGACATTTGTGAGGCAGAAGACGACTGTACTGACAGAAAACTTTAGAAATGACTCCATAGATGTTAAAAGCTGCAGCTTGCTTGAGTTTCCGCTTAAAGCCTTAAACAGGTAATGACAGCGTTCAGAAATCCAACAGAACCTCTGAAGTTCATCAGAACATTCTCGTGCTCCGTCATCCCCTCACACGTGCTGCTTTGACCGTTAACAGTCACGTTCCAACGAGATTTTGACTACAATTATAGTCGAACTTTTCCCTGATTGAACAGTGAGGCCCAACAGACGAAAATAATTATAAAATTAAAATAACATCTCAGAGATTTTCAACCATTCTGCAGGAAACGTAAAGCTTAAATAAATTAACGTGGTTCCACGGCACGAGCGCTTTTTACCGTGGAAAAAGGCGGGATATTCTGCACGTTTCCGACAACAACCTTCAGAGATTTAAACAAAACAACATTTCAGAAAATCTTACCGTTTATAAAACTAAAAATAACAAGATGAAGCTAAATCGTAATCCAGGAATCAATCCTAACTCACTGAGAAGGCAGCCATGTTTTTTGCGTGCTTCCTACGCTGACGTGATGTCATCACGCCAAGCCCGTCACGCAGTGTGTCGTGAAAGGGGGAGGGCCTTCAGCGGGACTGTTTTTATTTATTTCTTTGTTTCATGTGGATAAAACAACAACAGTGGCGGATAATTAAAAAAAGCGGGAACGTGACGGGGAGCGGATGACGTTTTCAGCCTCGACCGTCGCCGCGAGCTCTCAGGCGGACCACCGGGGGGGAGGATGAAGCGGCGCAATGCGGACTGCAGCAAACTCCGACGGCCGTTAAAACGGAACCGAATCACCGAGGGTATATATAGCAGGTACAAAAAAGGGGGCTGGAGGAGGGGGGGACCTTATTGTGTAACAATGGCGGCTCTGTGAGAGTGTGTCAGAGCGCTGCTGTCAGCCTCCATTCGGTTTGATTCTGCTCGTTTTTGACATTATTAAAGGACCGAACTGTCATATTTATTTACGGGCCCGGGTTGACGGGACCGTTAAGCCCCCGCTAGCTTGATAAATGCTTTATTTTTTTAGGGGGGGTCATTCAGCCAACAGCGTGCAGACGTTGGTTCGGACTGTATGAGTTTCTCTCATATAGTCAGTGGTTCAGAGGCGCAAATGTTTGTGTTTCTTGAAGAAGGCGCGCGCCCAGAACCCGCGCGCTCCGGGCTTTGTCTCGTGCTGAAACGCCGCTGGAGTTTGACTCGTGTCTGGCTGACCCGCTCCTGCTTTCACCACGCCTCCTGCTATTACAGCAGGTGGAATACCTCCTTTAAAGATCAAGGAAAATCATACAAAGACTCTGACGATAATGATGATGATGAGCCACTATCTTTGATTCCCATTAACTCCTAGATTGAGTTAAAATCGTTTCAATTGATCCCATTTAATTTTTTTTATGTATTTGTGAGTAAACAGTCAATATTCTTTTAACTTTTTCACTGAAAAGACTTCCTGTTGTCAATGATAATAATTAAGACTGGGTTGATAAATCAATTAATTGATTTGGATCGATTTAAGCTTAATTGATCAATAATGGAATCATTAAAAATATAGAGCGATTTAGCATATAAAGCTATAGTCCTTTAGCTTGATGCTAATAGAGTTTCCCAAAGGACGGCTATGCTAATGCTCGGTCAAAATAAACATACATTGCTGACTAATGAATGAATTTTCCAAATTCTTTTAAGGAAATACTTTTTAAAGTAACCATTTTGGTCAAAAATGTTGATTTTCCTCATACTTTCTTCTTCTTTTAGAGTAAAGTATAATGCCTATAGCGCGATCGCCACCTAGTGGCCAAACTGAAACGTCCTCCAGGAGATGCAGAACAATGTTACAATGTTAATGATCTGAACATTTATGTTAAAACTTCTCCTTTAGAGAATCCATGTAACACTGGATGATATTAATAATCTCATTATTTCATGGATACATTTTACAGTATGTGAACTGTATTAGATTCATATAAATACATTCAAAATATAGATTATTAATATATTTCTGAATAAATATATACACATGTATTGAAGGATCTAAAAAATCCGGAAAATATTATCCATGCCCAGCCCTAATAATAATAGTAGTTTATATTAAGAGGGGACGGTGCAATTCAAAGCCAGACTTAGCCAAATGAGTTTTCATCTGTAGTCTTCTGGCCGTGATGTATAAAAGCGCTCATATATAGAAAGTCAAATATTTATTAAACACTTACTTGAGTAAATATGGAATAGAAACATGAAAATAAGATGTGTTTGTAGCTGAATGTTACAGATACATTCAGTCTTCAGCACCGGACCTCCAGCGTTTATGTTCTTTGATTTACCTTATCTTTTCAACACGATAATTCCAGTAGATAATCGTGTTAACAGTTAAAAAGTTACAGTATATTTAAGATTTTGTGTTTAAGTGTCATCAGCGACGCCTCAGGTGTTAAGAAGGGGTCCCCAAACCACGGCCCGCGGGCAGGATCCGGCTCACTTCCACATTTGCCCCGGTCCTTGAACAATATCAGAGACGTATTATTTTTTCCCCCCAATTTGACTTTGAGATTGTTTGCTAACACTGCTAGCAAAATGGTGTTTGCTAACAGTGTTTTCTTTTAGGTTTTGCTAACAGAAAACACTGCTAGCATCAATCCCAGATAAAACGGCTAACAAAAACCACTGTTAGCTTCATTTGCAAACTGAACGGCTAACAGGAAACACCTTTTCTGCCTACAAACTGACCCCGGCTTCTCATCAGGGGAGAACATCTTATGTGGCCCTCATGAGAATAAGTTTGGGACCCCTGTGTTAAAGCGTTGACATCTCTCTTTCCTCCCAGCACGTTTTTATACCTGAAGTTCCTGGTGGTGTGGATCTTGGTTCTGCTGGCTGACTTTGTCCTGGAGTTCCGGTTCGAGTACCTGTGGCCCTTCTGGCTCTTCATCCGAAGTGTCTACGACTCCTTTCGCTACCAGGGGCTGGTGAGGTCCTTCTTTCTACTGTCAGACTGTCCTGGCGCCCTCAGGAGAGGAAACTTAACTTTTCGTCTCTTCTCTCCGTTTATAGGCGTTCTCTGTCTTCTTTGTGTGTGTGGCATTCACGTCAGACATCATCTGCCTCCTCTTCATCCCCGTCCAGTGGTTGTTTTTTGCTGCTAGCACCTACGTATGGGTCCAGTATGTTTGGCATACAGGTTAGCCCAACCCGTGGGCAGCTAGAAGATTGTTTTTTGTTTGTTTTTTTTTTAAGTTAACTTTCTTTAACAGTATTTAAGAGTTGCTGTCTTTGACCCCCGTAGAGAGAGGAGTCTGTTTACCCACGGTGTCCCTGTGGATCCTGTTCGTTTACATCGAAGCTGCCATACGCTTTAAAGATCTGAAGAATTTTCACGTGGATCTTTGTCGACCCTTCGCCGCTCATTGGTATTTGCCGTTTAATGCTGCACTTGTTCCCGTCCCTGTGCGAGCTAACCCCAGCATGTGCTTCTCCTGTCCAGCATCGGCTACCCCGTGGTGACTCTGGGATTTGGCTTTAAGAGCTACGTGAGCTATAAGATGCGGCTGAGGAAGCAGAAGGAAGTGCAAAAAGAGAACGACTTCTACATGCAGCTGCTGCAGCAGGCGTTACCGCCGGAGCAGCAGATGCTGCAGAGACAAGAGCGAGAAGCCGAAGAAGGTGAGACGCAGGAGCAACCTGCACACTTCAGCCTGATGCCGATGAGTCCACAGCCAAATGGTCACCAGCAACCCTCTGCAGCAGTCAGCTCTGAGCCGGCCGTGTCGACTCGCAGTCAAGCAGCCAGAACAGAACCTTTTCACATGACGTCACACAAAGCGGCGAGTGTGCAGAGTGACTTCCAGTTATACATTATGTCTTTGGTTTGGAACGGCAAAGCTGACAGCTGAACGCTTTTTAAAGCACTTTTATGTAAATAATCAAAGGTAACCTAACCAATTGTGACAGAAATTTGAACAATATTTATTATCTACATTTTCTATCTGATTGTATTGTTTCCCTCTTAGATCAAATGTCAGTATTCCTCCTGCAGAATGCTCCACAGCTGCTTCCTCAAATTCCTCTGGATGATATTAAACCATTATTTCTCTCTACCCGCTCATGGTTAGACGAAGGTTACAGGAACTTCATTGAATGCTGTTTGTTTTATTATGAAGGTCATTAAGATTTTCTTCTTCTAATTGATGCTAATGCTAAACTAGCTTTCCATGACGGGGAAGAGACGTAGATCTGCAGAAGATCTTTTCTGTTCAGTTATAGTTGATTACATTTCCGTGTTCATAGAATCCCTACAAACAAGAGCTAAATCAGGCAATTTCAATGTTACAGTAAAGAAAAACTAATAACGGTTGTGTTATTTTCTGACGTAGCTCCTCTTTGCTGTTGCTCATGACCATTTCTGATCCCTGCAGGATAATAAAAGGACAAAAATCATTAAAAAAATATTCTTATAAAGCATTCTTATTTTTACAATTACCCCTTATAAAACCCAGAAAACATCAAATACCTCTTATTACAACAACTAAATTTAACCTTGGATGGAGTTAAAACATGGACAGCCAACATGCAGCAACGTGCATCTTAGCTGCTCCTATTATAAGTGGCCAACATGAATTTCCATCAGTTTTCTGTTGATCGCACTTAAAACAACAAGCAAAATAGAAACCGTTCTGCTCAAATGAAAGGTCAATATTTTCAATAGAACCTCAAATATTTGAAGATTATTCAAATTTGTATTTAGATTTGTGAATGATGTAAGACAGGAAATGAAAATGCAGTTCAGCAGGACATTCATAAAATAAATATTGTAATTTTTTATTTAGAAATGTAACTATTTATTTAAAATGGTGTTAAACAGCATTAAGCTGTCAGTTTTGCCGTTCTAAAGCAAAACCGGAAGTCACTATTCTCATTTTCAACCCTGTCTGCATTTTGTCTGACGTCACCGTGAAAAGTCTGGAATGTGTGTGATTGCTCATCACCATCCAAGTTTTTAAGTCGGGTCGTGAGCTCTATGTACAAATCAGGCACGCATTGAGCGCGCTGAATGTTCATGCCAGTTGAACATTTTCATGCAGCAACGCAGCCCTGTGACCAATCAGGGACTCCGTACTAACCACTGTTAAAATGATCCAGAAGGAGAAATGAATTATTGCGGTTTGTGCCCGGTCAGGTTGTTTAAATTTAAAGGAACATAACTGTGAAACCAAAACATGGAGGAAGATTTGCAGGATTTTCATGGCTTTGACTTTGTGCTCAGAGCCTCTTTATTGTATGTGGCGCTAACAAACAGTAAAAACACAAACATGACAAAGGTGGACAGGATTTTACGTCTGCCACAGACACCTGAGAAGATAGAAAAAAGTCTTCAAAAAAACTTCAGCGCTGTTTTGTGGGATCCAGATGACCCCACTTTTAATGTAAACATGTCTATGGAGCTACATTGAGGCCAATATTATTTGAAATGCAAATAAGACTAATTGAAAAAAATATTAATGTTTGGCCAAAAAAAAAATAAAATGTCTGAAACTTTTCATTATTCTAAAATAAACTTAATTATTTTCAGCTTCGAATGTTCTGTTTTTTAGGTTTCAAAACTCAAAATTTCAATCTTCAGTCTCAAATCTTTTTCTCACTTTCTAACCTCTAAAACCTTAAATAACTTTCAATATTTTAATCTCCATTGAAATATTTTTTTCAAAATTATACAAGAAATAAGCACAAGATAAGATCGGGTCATTAATAACAAAACAATAAAATGATCTGGAGGGCCGGGTATAATAACATATGCGATGTAACACATATATGATCCGAAACCCCTTAAAAATGATGCAGCTTCAGTCTGAATGAGCTGAACTGGTGAACCGGATCATTTTTGTCTGTCCTTGGACTAATTCTGCTTCACAATGAGCGGAGATCAGCAGAACATCTCCAGCTGGTTCCACAGTAATGATGAACTCTGGCTGAACAAACACAACTGGTGCTGCACTAACTTTGGATCTTTTTTTTTTTTTTTTATTGTTCTTTGTTTCAAAGACAAACACAAAACGAAAATAAAATGAGAATTTTAAAAATACAAAAATAAAAAATAAGTATAAGAATCTAAAAATACAAATATAAGAATTAAAAAAATGCAAATATACAAGTAAAGCAAACAATGTGCTTGCAAAGGAGTGGGTAGAAGAAAATTCTTTGTGCAGTCCCACCCCTTTCCACAAAATTTTTTTGTTACCTTGTCTATTTACAGCTTTTTTTTTTCCCACAACACTTTAAATTTCTTTGGTTAAAAACATATGTACAATGACATTTGTGCATGTTTATAATGATCATGTCAGTCCTTGTAAAGATTCAGCAGTGACAGCTTCTATGCTTTTTTAAATATACGTAAACTTTTGCTTTGTTTTAAACCTTCGTCCAATCCATTCCATTAATCCACACCACAAAATGATAGAAACATTTTCTTTTTTGTTGTACGAGTACATTGTTTTTTGAAATTCAGCTGTTTTCTTACATCATAAATCTCTGTTTAATGGAGATTATCTTAAATCTTTGATGCTGCTGAAAGTGTTCAGGATTTTCTGCAGCTCTCATCCTAAACACCAGGTGGAACCAGTGAAACAACGCTGAAGAACCAGAACTGGAGGGGTTCTGTTAGTTCCTGTGGTTCCAATGCTCTCATAGATGTTTGTTTGTCCAAGCTTAGTCAGCATATTTCAGCTTTCACTTTTAAAGTTTGACACTGTCCTTGATTGCTTTCATCCAGCTGCTGTAGCCAAAGGGACCTCAGAGGTGGAGCCCCCGGTGGTGTCTCAGAATGGAGGACCGCCTGGAAAGAAGAACTCCTCCCTTCTGCTCCCAGAACTGGAGTACAGGGACAAGGGGAAGGACAGTACCGCCAAGGAGCGGGACGGCAAAAAGCCAAGCCTGCTGGGAATCAATAACAACAATATCATACATGCACTGGACTCCAACCTGCAGGAGGCGGAGTATATAGAGAATTACGTCGGAGCAAAGAGACTGAACACCGAGCTGGCAGGAGAGAACTCGCATGCGGACGCCTCCACTCACTCCACCCACAAAGACGAGATGGGGAAGAACTACAGAAACACCAGTGGAGGCGGAGGCAGCAGCTCCTCTCCACAGAATCACAGCTCCGCCAACGGCAGCCTCCCCACCAGCTCCTCGGCCAATAAGAGCGAGAAGAAGCAGAAGGGGGCGGGGAAAGGCCAGAGGGACCCAGTGGAGAACTGCATCCCCAACAACCAGCTGGGCAAGCCAGACGCCCTTGTGCGGTATGGAACATGTTTCAGTCCTTCTCCATGATTTTAGCGCCACCAGCTGTCGAAGGATTTACACCGCAAGTGTCAAAGTTAAGGCCCGGGGGCCGGATCCGGCCCTCTGGTTAATTACATGTTATTGTTATTTATGGGCAGACGTTATCTTGTTTTCATTTCTAACTTGTATAACTTTGACAAAATATATTTTTATGGAGAGTAAAATATTGAAGTTCTTTAAGGTTTAAGTTGATTTATTCTGGAATAATATTCTTGCTTTTTTATTATTCATAATTATGTTAAAAAGTTACAGCTTTATAGGAATTCTGCTAGATTTTTGGAAAACTTTGCCATTTACAAATATTTTTTAGGCTATTTTGGAATTAAGCTAATATTTCAGCTACATGCATGCTAGCTGCTTTGGCTAATTTAGGCTTTTCTTTTTAAGTTTTTTTTAGATTGTTTTGGAGCTAGGCTAATATTTACATGCTAGCTGTTTTGGCTAATTAGTTTGTGTTTGAATTCCCCGTAACCCCAACTACTAAAAAACTATATCGTGCGGGACTATATAGTGTCCTGGATTTTAAAGATAATTCAGACACGATGCTCACAACTTTTCCTTTGTTTTTCTAAACATGATATGACCTCACCGATTTCTGAAAATAAAAAAAATAAAATTTCACAACGTTTATCAATAACTCCATTGCGTTCTGGTGGTGAAAACGTGGATGGTTTATTCAAATATTTCAAGTTCTTTTGTTTGAAATTGTTCGACTGCAATGCATTATGGTCTATATTTGCTAATCTATGAGAATCGATGAACGATAGTTTTTCGCAAAGACTTCTAAGAAGTTTTGAGAGCACTCGACTTTGGAATTAGTAGATTCTGACACATTCTTAGGTTTTTTTTTAGGTTTTACGAAAGTTTGAAGTTCAGCTTGTTTTTTCTACTACATGCTAGCTGTTTTTTCTAGTTTTTTAGGCTAGTTTGGCATTTAGCTAATATTCTAGCTGGCTTTCATCTCCAGCATTTTCAGTTATCAGATTTAGCATTTTTAGCTACAAATTTCAGCATTTTCGGCGGCCAAATTCAGCCTACAGCATTCACACTAGCATTATCACAGGTAATGCTATATATTTTTTTGCTAATTATGTTAAAAAGTTATGGTTTTAAAGTTTAAAAGTGTAGTTTTAGAGTGTTCAATAAATGTTTATGCTGTTCGGCCCGGGACCTCAGTTGTGTTTTGGATTTTGGCCCGTTGTGTGATTCAGTTTGACGCCCCTGGTTTACACCGAGACTTTCCTCACGGTGTCTTCTGTGCGCTGTGCTGTCTTAAAGGCTGGAGCAAGACATGAAGCGTCTGAAGACGGATCTTCAGGCCAACCGGCAGCTGGAGTCGGAGCTGCGCAGTCAGCTGTCCTCTCTGAGCAGCCAGGACCGCAGCCTCCGCTCTGAACTGGGCCAGCTGCGCCAGGAGAACGAGCTCCTTCAGAACAAGTGGGTGTCTGCAGGTGGTTCCTATCGTTTGGCCTCAGAAATGTGTTTAGGGGGGAACACGCCTGTCTGTGCTTCAGGCTCCACAGTGCCGTCCAGGCCAAGCAGAAGGACAAGCAGACCATCTCGCAGCTGGAAAAGAGGCTGAAGGTGGAGCAGGAGGCCCGAGCTGTGGCTGAGAAGCAGCTGGCAGAGGAGAGGAAGAGGAAGAAGATGGAGGAGGCCACCGCTGCCAGAGCAGTGGCTCTGGCTGCTGCTACAAGGTGACAGTCTGGACTTGTCCTGACGGTGACTCCTGCTCTCACCAGCTGTCAGTAACAGAGCTGTTCTCTGCCGTCTGACTCAGAGTGGAGTCCACAGACTCGCTCCGCGGTCGGATCAGAGAGCTGGAGACGGACTGCAAGAAGCTGAGCATGGACATGAAGCTGAAGGAAGAGCAGATCCGAGACCTGGAGGGGAGGTGTCAGGTGAGTCTGAGCGCGCGGCGCGCTCCATCGCTCTGAGCAGGGAGGAGTCTAACCCAGTCTGTTTCCCTCTGCCCCGCCAAGGAGCTGCACAAGTACAAGGAGAACGAAAAGGACACGGAGGTGCTGATGTCAGCGCTGTCCGCCATGCAGGAGAAAACCCAGCACCTGGAGAACAGCCTCAGCGCCGAGACCAGGATCAAACTGGACCTCTTCTCTGCACTGGGAGACGCCAAGAGGCAGCTGGAGATAGCACAAGGTAGAGGACGGGGGTGCTGCGGGCCGCTCTCCAAACACTCATTCTGTCAATGTTCAATGAGCGTTCACGGGGATTCTCCTGCTCCTTTCTGTACGTTCTTCAGCACGGAAAATCTCTGTCACTCTTTCTGTGATTTCAGCCCTCTCTGTATCAAACGTTCAGCTCGTTCAGGACATTACTTCTTGAATATTTGGTATTCATAAACTTTTTGAAATGTTGAGAAAAAAATTCCCCGTAGGAAATTAATGTGAACATCTTCAAATTTCAAAATTTTAAGTAGATAAACAACAAACCTTTAAATATATTTATGCAGCATGTTTTCATCTTTTATTGTAATTTTCAAAACATTTTTATTTTAGCTAATATTTTATCAACATGCTACATTTTTTATCTAATTTGTTAGCTAGGGGGTTTTTAGGCTGATTTAGAGTTTAACCTCTATTTTAGCAACAAGCTAACATTTTCAACTAATTTTGTTTACTGAGGAATATCAAATATTTAAGCTATGAGCTAGCTTTTTTGGCTAATTTAGAGTTTAGCTCATATTTAGCCAGCACACTAAATATTTTTTGCAAAGTTAGGATGTATTAAGGACTTTAAAGCAATTTTACCAAACATTTTTCAGATATTTAGGTCAACTTCAGAGCTTTTTCATCGGAGCAAATAGCTTTTACATTTTCAGTAAATCTCTGCAGCAATGAAATTAAATTGTGTTGCCATTTTCTGTAAAAAGCTTCAGCATCTTCAGCTACTACTTTCAGCAAAAAGCCTTCACACTAGCATTATCACAGGTAATGCAACCTTTCTAGGTATTTTGCTTTACAACAGACGATGTCTGCTGCTGGGCCACATTTGAAAGCATCAAGTTCTTCAGCAACAGCAGGGAAGCAGCTCTGCTCCTTCTGGAGCTCTGGGTTACCAGGATCAGTGAGGAGAACCATTAGGGTGAAACATCTCCTGGACCAAGGTTGCACACTGTAAACACCATGCCTCAAAGTCTAGGCCCGGGGGCCAGATCCGGCCCTCCGGGTAATTCTATCCTTATAGATCTTTTATTTTATTGTTGTTAATGGTCCGATGTTATCTTGTTCTCATTTCTAACTTGTATCATTTTGACTAAATATATTTTTATGGAGAGTAAAATATTGAAAGTTATTTAAGGTTTAAATTGATTTATTCTGGAATAATATTCCTACATTTTTATTATTCATAATTATTAGAGGTGTAACGGATCACAAAACTCACGGTTCGGATCGTGTTACGGTTTTAGGGTCATGGTTCGGATCATTTTGAGGATCAGTAAAAAGTAAAAAAATAAATAAATAAATAAAAAAGACAAAAAAGCAATATAAAAGCTAAATTAATTTTTGGAAACTCTTTAAATCGTATATTCAGTAAGCATATAAAGTACTTCACACACACAATATTTACATATGCAACATCAAAACGTTTGGTCATTGAGGTCTATTTATTAAAACAAAACATCTTTAAACTTTGAGCACAAACAAAATGTTAAAACGTGTAGTTTCTGATTACATTGACATGTTTTTAGACCAAATCTACAGAAACTGACAGGAAAGAATGCTTAAAAATAGTGTTGAAAATACCAAATCTGTCTGAAATTCCCCTTTGAAATACAAATGTTCTCATCCCACCAATGTTTAAGTTAAATCATAAATAAAACAGTTAAAATATTTTTTTTGTATTAATTGTTTTATTGAAACTAACTGTGGGAACATTTAATTATTTAAAATAAAAATTGTTTTCTGTAAAACGCGCTCGCTTTTCCTGATCGTTTTGGTCTCTTTGGCTTGCCATATAATCGTCCCCTGACGGCACCAGCAGGTCTGTTACGGAGAAGCAGTTCTCTCCTGTGCGGGACAGCTGCTGGTCTTAACTGGGAGATTATTTGAATCCAGTAATAGAAATGTGTACCGATGGTTTTATTCAGCTGTTAATATTAAATAAACCTGATATCTATCGGTCTGCGTCCTCTATTGTGAAGTTGAGAAAAGTTTTTGACAGAAGCTCCTCCCACTCGCAGCAGGAGCTTCAGGTGAACAGACTTTAAGATAAACGTGAAGCAGCTACTTTAGTGTTTGTTAAAAGAAAGAGGATTTACATGAATTTGAGGTCATTTTCATGCAATGTGAACGGACAATTGCTTTAAATTATGCTAGCGCGAGGTGTGTGCATGCGAGGGGGGGGGGTCTGCGGTACACACGTGTCCTGAACCGTGGCCTCTGATCCATGCGGACCACGGATTGTCGGACTAAGATTATAGGCTACTTTGAAGTTTAGCCTTTTTTTTTTTTTTTTTTTTTTTTTTAAGTTTCTCAGGCTAATTTGACATTTAGCTAATATTTTAGCTGTCTATCCGCTTCAGCGTTTTCAGTTATCAGCTTCAGTGTTTTTAACTATCAATGGCAAAATTCAGTTTACAGCATTCACACTAGCATTATCACAGGTAATGCTAAATATCTAGTTCTTACTTATATTTAGAAGTTAAGTTTTTAAAGTTTTAAAATATAGATTTAGAGTGTTCAATAAATATTTATTCTGTTTGGCCCGTGACCTTGGGTGTGTTTTGGGTTTTGCCCCCTGTGTGATTGAGTTTGACTCCTCTGATGTAAAGGATTGTCCACCAGAGATAATCCACTCTGTTCTGTGTCTCGTAGGTCAGATCCACCAGAGGGAGCAGGAGATCGCAGAGCTGAAGCAGAAGATCGCCGAGGTGATGGCGGTCATGCCCAGTCTCTCCTACTCGTCAGACGGGGGCAACCTCAGCCCCGTCACCCCCCACTACTCCTCCAAGTTCATGGACAACAGCCCCTCTACGCTGGATCCCAACGCCTCCGTCTACCAACCCCTCAAGAAGTGACCGACGGACGCTCTCCCGCCGGACTCGTCTCCAGTCGTGGTTACTTCTAAGGTCACAGGCCCCTGCTGACCTTTCGCACTAAGCAGACACAGACGTACAACTCCGCCATATGTGTTGTTATGGATCTTTTTGTGGGGAGGGGTTTTCTTATTAAAACTATTTATTTTAAAGGGATTGTAAAGGATTAGAAGAGTCGGCCAAATGTTTACCAGAGAGCCATCATTCATCCCTTCATGCCTCCTTTTACAGCCTCTGTCAGCGCAGGGACTCCCGGGTGGAGGAGGGAACCCGTCGTAAGAAGATAGGCAGGATGGAAGGGCGGCTCGAATGTAAAGCACTTCCTGTTTTCTGTCAGCGTCGCCTCAAGTCACTGATAGTTTTGAACCGACCGTTCCTCAGACGTTCAGAGCCAGCCGGAGTCTTTCTGTAGAGCGCTACATTGGAACTGGCACTGCCTAAACATTAGTTCTCCTCTTTCTGGACCAAATTTGGCCATATTTGTTGCTGGATTTCTTGATGTCGAGGTAACTGCTCGTTACCATCATTTTCAGATCTTACAGTGCCTTGCATTTTCTCTTTTTAAGACGCATAAATACATCTCAAATTGGAGGATATCTGGGCGGGGATTCTCTTGATGCCCGCCTTTCATTCATTTGCTCGTGTCGGTATTAAAAGGCGAGAGCCTCGTCTGATTTTTTTTTTTTTTTTTTGGAAGCGGTTGACTTGGACTGAAGTCTGGTGCGGTTCAAATCCCAGTGGAGGTTTTTATTTGCCAAACACCAGCCCACCTGACGGCCTCCCTTCACACTGGTTATGTACAGAACCCACTGAGGAATGTTTTCTTTATTCAAGCGTTAGCTTGCAGCTGGCGGGACAGCCCCGTGTCATTGGAGCATTTTCAGAGGTTTACACGGTCCGGACGACCGCTGGACTGACGGTGCAGTTGCACTCTTATTTATTTGTTACTGACTTGCTTTGTGGAACTTGGTTGATATTTGTCATCCTGTTTTGTTGTGTTTTTCTAGGGAAGATTTTGTGAACGTTGTGTTTTGGGAACAAAGGCAGCACCTCCCTCATGAAGAAAGAAGGAGGGGGGGCATGTGGCTTCAGTTCTCCAGTGTCTGTAGAAGGAAGAAAAAGGAAAGCTCTTTGTTTGATATTACGGCTCCACCAAGTTTCTTTTCTTTGAGTGATGGTGGGCGTGTCACACAGTTCACTTTGATCTTCACCATTAAAGAACGTTTCGCCGGTGGCTTCAGAAGCTGTTGAGTCTCATGTCTGCCTTCCCAAACCTGACCACACGAGGGCGCTCTCATGTTCTTACCACTGAAGGTACATTAAATAGAGAAGGAATCAAAATCAAAGAATTAATCCTGACTTTTATCAATGTTAGTATCAATAATGATAGGATACTGAACAAACACATTTTATTTTTTTTAATAGTTTTTCACTCAAGAAAAATGTTTATTTTGTCTACATTCATTTTAAAAAGTTGTTTCTTTAATTTTAAGATATCAGTAATAATAGGATACGAAACAAACTTAAAAAAATTAATATCTTCTGACTGAAGAAAAATGTTAATTTGTCTACATTCATTTAAAAAAAGTTTTGTTTGTTTTTCTAGCATCAATAATTTTTAATAGTTTTTCTCTCAAAAAAAATGTTTATTTTGTCTACAGTAATTAAAACCTTTTTTTAAGTATGAATAATAAGATACAGAAAAACTATTTTTTTCATTTTTATAGTAGCTTTATTCTCACTCGTTTTTATTTTGTCTGTATTATTTTAAAAAGAAAAGTTTTTTATATCAGTTTTCAGTTTATTAGCTCAATTCTCACACAGGAACAATTTATTTATTTTGTGTATATTAATTAATGTATTTCTTTTTTTAACATCAGTAATAACAGGATTAAGAACTAACTTTTTTCTTTTGAATAGTAGCTCTATTCTCACTCAAAAACAATATTTTTATTTTAACTGCATGAATTTGAAAGAATTTTTTTTTTTTTTTTTTTTGTAACCACTGCGCGTCACGTGACAAGCGATCGGAGTCAAGGCTCTTTAGTAGGTCCGGGATTTCGGACAGCCCTGGAAGGCACCACCGCTCGTCTCGCGGCATCAGCGGTCCGTTCAACTCCAGAGCCCCGACCCCGCTCCTCAAACCCCGACATGGAAGCCCTGAGGGAGGCGGGCAGGGCGCTGATCCGGAGTCCCAGTGCGGCCAAGCAGTCGTGGAGCGCCGGCAGACACAGAAGTGAGAAACTTTCTGTTCGATCGCATCTGTTGACCCGCTACAGCTGAGAGGATCCGATGTTTGTGTTGCCGTGAAGTTCTAAGAACTTCTTTGGTTCTTATTGTTTCTGATCCTCAGATCATGTGGATGTGATGATGATGATGATGATGTTCTGACAGATCACCACTTTTTACCTGCTACCACAGAGCAGACAGGTCACACACTGCGCGCATGCGTGGTAGCCTCCTGCCACTAATATGAATTTATCTATTTTTAGGGTAGAGATGTAAACAAACTCTTTTGTCTTGTTTCCATGTCACTAACAGGCTCATTTTCTGAAACATTTATGCTCATTTGATCATGTTTGCAGTTGGACTTGTATGATCATATTTTTCTTGATTTTTCTCTTATTTTAATTAATGTTGGGATTTTATTTGTTTTTAAAGCTGTCCTTTCTCTCAGATTGATTTTTGTCTCCTTTAACCCTTTAACACAGGGGTGTCAAACTCAATCACACAAGGGGTCAAAATCCAAAACTCACCTGAGGTCGCGGGCCGAACAGGATCAACATTTGAACACTAAAACTACATTTTTAAAACTTTAAAACCGTAACTTTTTAACATAACTATTAACTAGAGACTATGCGGAACCTGTATCAGCTATTGAACACCTGCAGATAGCATGATATTGCAAATGCGTAATGCTGTAGCTGAATATTTTCTAGCTAAATGCTAGCTATAATGCTAGTGTGAAGCTGAGCTGATGCTGAAGATGCTAGCTGAAATTAAATAGCTAAAAACACTAAGCTAATAGATGAAGACAGTGAAGTTAATAGCTGAAAAGGCTGAAGCCAGCTACAATATTAGCTAAATGCCAAATTAATTTAAGTTGATTTTATTCTGAAATAATATTCCTGACTTTTTATTATTCATAACTATGTTAAAAACATAAGGGTTGACTCTTAGAAATTGGCATTCTGTTAGCTTTTTGGACTATTTTCGCATTTACTAAGATTTTATTGGCTATTTTGTAATTTTGCTTATATTTCGGCTACATGCTAGCTATTTTGGCTAATTTAGGCTTTTTAAAGTTTTAAAGCTGTTTTGGAATTAAGCTAATATTTACATGCTAGCTGTTTTGGCCAATTTAAGCTTTTGTTTGTTTTTTAGGCTATTTCAAAGTCCATCTATTTTTACGGCCACGTGCTAGCTGTTTAGGCTAACCTAGTTTTTTAAATTTTTTTTGGCTAATTTGGCATTCAGCTAATATTTTAGCTTCAGCGTTTTCAGCTTCAGTTATTTCAGCTATCATCTTCAGCTGCCAAATTGAGCTTACAGTATTCACACTGGCATTATCGAAGGTAATGCTATACCTTCCATAATGCCAGTGTGTTGAAAAGTTTGGGTTTAAAGTTTTAAAAATGTAGTGTTCGAGTGTTCTATCAACATTTGTCCTGTTTTGCCCGTGACCTGAGGGGTGTTTTGGATTTTGGGCCCCGGTGTGAGTTTAACAGCCCTGGTTTAGAAACAATGACCTGGTGCTGTTAAAACGGGTCTAGAGGTTTCACAAAGCAAAGTATAATCTTTTTTTCTTGATGTGGATTAACAGCAGTACACGGAATAAAAATGCTAGCAGGATGGCGTGCTGAGCACCAGCATCAGCTCCTCATGATGTGGGAGAAATTCCTCTAAATCTGTCCAACCAGCTTGCAGGTTTTCCTCATCAGTGAAATCTCCAGAGTTACTTGTTGTACCTCAGACTTAGAAAATGGAGTTTGAACAGCAACAAAGACAAAGGCTCGGTTCTGAGAGGCAATCCCGAAGAGTTGGTGGTTTCCTCAGGCATGCGGTGTTTGGTCCAGACACACAGAGCAGCCAAGAAGGTCGTGTTCTGTCAGCTGGGCTCACTCTTCTGAGGTCCTTGCTGTTGATTAAAAGTTGACTAAATTAATGAAATCGTGCTGGGATTTCAGTTTCATTCTCAAACATTGAAGAGCTCAGAGAATCTCTTTAGTCTTCTGTTCTCAAAGTTCACGCAACTCTTCCCCACAACGTACTCCTCTTTTGGGTGGGTCGGGGCTCGCAACCAAATCTCGTGGGTCATGACCAAATGTCGTGGTTCCGGTCAAATCTCGCGGGTCGGACCAAATCTTGTAGTTCCGACAAAATCTTGTGGGTCTTAACTCAAATCTCGTGAGCTGCGACTAGATCTCATGTCTTGTGACTACAGTCTTGTGGGTCGTGACTTAAATCTCTCAGGTTGTGACCAAATCTCATGGGTCGACCACATCTCGTGGGTTGTGACTCAAATCTTTTGAGCTGCGACCAAATCTCGTGGGTTGCGACTTAGATCTCGTGGCTTTTGACCCAGAGCCTTGAGCTGCGAGCCACCTCATTGAAGCTTAACGTAATTTTATACCATAAATTGATCATCGGAGCGGCTTTTGACATCTTGGATTTATCCTTTAATATTATCCACTACCTCTCAGTAGAGTGAGTTTTGTAGATAAAATGAGCACATATGTAGCAGGATTTGCTCTGAGCGCTGACTTCTGAGGTGAGATGAACTTTGG
Source organism: Oryzias javanicus (assembly GCA_003999625.1). NCBI lineage: Eukaryota > Metazoa > Chordata > Actinopteri > Beloniformes > Adrianichthyidae > Oryzias > Oryzias javanicus. Next base: position 3,063,123 of record CM012447.1, read on the forward strand.
ATCCAGGAGAAGCAGAACAATGTTTACAATGTTAATGATCTGAACATTTTAGTTAGAACTTCTTCTTTAGAGAATCCATGGAACACTGGATGATATTAATAATCTCATTATTTCACTGATACATTTTACAGTATTTGAACTGGATCAGATTAATATAAATATATGAATCAAATCAAAATGAATCGAATTGTTTCTGGAAATTATTATCAATACCCACCACCAGATGCTTCATCTCTGCTGCCTGTTTTTCAAATTGGACCCATGTTATTATGATTGGATCCAAAAATGTCATCTGATCCTCAGATGCTGATGGTAAACAGACGGGACGACATCACTTCCTGTTTCAGTTTTGTTTGGATCACTGCTCAATCTTTATTTAAAGGATAAAAAGCGACAAAATACTATTTCTTGGTTTCATCATTGTTGCTGAAAAATACAGTTTTGGTTTTCACCAGCAGAAAGATTATTTATGCTTTACTTGACTTTTAAATCAGATTTTTCCAGATTTTGAAACTTTTTGAACAGCCCAGATGTTTAACCCTTTAACGCTTAAACACAAAATCTTTGACTTACTGTAACTTCTCAACTGAAAGGAGAAAAGCGGCGCTTTTGAGCTGCTTTTTTCTTTCAGAATCTGCTGGAATTATGTGAAAAGTTACAGTAGATCAAAGTAACTTCATCTGCTACATCAGTTTCTTTGATTACTAATGAGTAATATAAACCATATAAAAAAGGAATGTCAAAATGCTTTTACTGCATGCAACTTTTTCCAAAGTAGTTTTGTGTCTTTGAAGAAGTCAGTCCGACACCTTTGTTAGCATCTGATGGAGTTCTTGACGGAGTCGTGAGTCACCACAGTCGTAACAGATGGTGGATTGGGGTCATCGGGTCTCTGTGTTCAAACATGAACTCAGCTGTTTCCTCTCACAGCCGTTGGTGGCCTTTGAGCTCAGAGTGCTTCACATTCCCAGGCTGCATGGTGCCTGGTACCTGCTCCGCTCCTGGGATTAGTGAAAGGAGAGCTGCTGTTGGCGGAGCAGGCTAAACCGCCTTCGGTCAGCTTTAAAAATGTGTATAAAACATAGAATTCCGTTATAAAAAAAGCTGAAGAAGTGTGTCTGCAAACAGCCGTTTGAGCGTCATTTTGGTTGAACAGTTTCTAAAATTGGTGAACATTAAGCTAACGTGATAACAGTGAAGGGAAAGGGAAATGTCTTGTTTGTCTGTGTCAGTTTCAGAACTTAAAGGGGAATATTGCAATGGTGTCTCCTAAAATAAATATTGCAGCTTTAATAGACCCTTTTCACGTGACGTTACACAAAACGGCGAGTGTGCAGAGTGACTTCCACTTATATATTATGTCTTTGGTTTAGAACGGCAAAGCTGACAGCTGAACGCTGTTTAAAGCAATTTGACCTAAATAATGAAAGGTCATTTCACTCAGATGGGGTAGATGTTGCAGGCATGCACAGAAAACATTTAGCTAATAAGTTTGCGCTAATGTTAGCTTAGCTTACCTAGACGAGGGTCCCTCTTCCGCGTTGTCACAACGTGCTTCCTCTTCAGGTGTTCATGCATCACTGTAGTGCTAACATGGAACACAAGTTCTGTCTTTTTTACCAATCGACTACTAAGTTAGTCGTTGACTATTGTAACAGTTGACACAGTCGTGATGCAACAATATTCAATATAAAACCGAACCGTTCGATACAACATCTTTTACAATACACATTTCATTGATTTGGTACCACTGTGAGATGGCTTAAGCATGTCTGTGTATTCACGTCTTTGTCGCTGAGCTAAAAACCACCGAGATGTTCTTTGTGCAAAAAAAAAGTGAAGGTACATGAATAAATGACTAACAGCTAAAAGACACTACACTTTACTGCTGTAATTTATTTGGACAAAAGTCAGACTTCAATATTTGAAACTGGTTCAAGTTAGATTGTGTTTGACATCCAGCTAAAGTCAAAGCTTTAATTCTTGCTGTTCATTATTTACAAATATTGAGGAGTGAGATACTTTTACTTTACATTATGAGTTGTTATGCTAACAAGTTTACAAGAGTTTCAAATGTGCAGAGAACTGTGCAGTTGAGAAAAACGTTTTTTGGTAAATTATTTCTGATTACAAAATAAATCTGTGGAATTGTTGTTTTTTTTGTTCAGTTGAACCGTGATGCTCAAATCCAGGCATCTCTAGTCGTGACTAAACCACGGCAGCCCGAGTGCGCTGCATCACCTTCACTGAGCCTCAAGTCTCGTTTCTGTTTGAACTAACCATAAAAACATTGTAACGTTCGGAGGGTTTCTGTGTCACAGACGACTGAAACTGCTTCTTTGTTTGAATCTACGTTTTGGTCTCTCAGTTGTTGGTACGTCTGGTTTGGATAGTTTAGTCTGCAGAAGCTCTGGCTGCTTTCCTTTGTGTGTGAGAACAAGTGGCAGCATGAGTTTGTGGTATGCACCACTTCCCAGAAGAGATAAAAAGTTTGAAGGATGAACCTTGAGGTGATGTTTTTCAGCTCTTACCTTCCGTGACTCCCTCCCCCCAGATGGAGGGAGGAAGGGAGGAAGGGAGTCTGCGGAGCGGCACCCGGACCTCTTCATGTTCCCCTTGTGTCAAAACAGGATTCACTTGAAAGATCAATCACTTTTGGATCAGAGAAGATGTTCTCCTCAAAAAGTATTCATCTAATTGCTTTTTTTTCCAAGTTTCATCCGTTTAATGTTTGCTTTACCTCCACAGAACCTCTCCCTCCAGAGCAGGGGTCTGCAACCTGCGGCTCCAGAGCCACATGTGGCTCTTTTGTCTCTCCATGGAGGCTCTCTGATGAAGAAAAATAAAATAATTGTAATTTTCAAAAAAATTGGAGATTAGCTGTTATTTTAGCAACATGCTAACGTTTTTGTCTAAGTTAATTTACTATGGAATTTTAAGCTATTTTAGAGTTCAGCTAGTAATTAAGCAACAAGCTAGCTTTTTTTTTTTTGGGCGGATTTGGCCCCTGATTAGTTTTTTATGCTAATTTGGAGTTTAGTGAATATTTTAGCAATATTTTTTTAATAAAATTGTTATCTACTGGTGTTTTAGGCTAATTTGAGTTTAGCTTTTCAGCGACATGCTAAAATTTTTGGCTGATTTTAATTTACAGAGAAATGTTATGCTAACTTGAAGTTCAGCTAGTAATTAAGCAACAAGCTAGCTTTTTTGCTACTAAAGTTAAAAACATAAAAAAAACGTTTTTGAGAGATGCTAGTTTCTTTTTAATAATTTTTTTCCAGCCAAAAAAACATATCAATATTTATTTAAAAAAAAAAAAAAAAAACAAAAAAGGTTATAAATGGCAAATCTAAATTTCTTAAAGGCTAATGTAAGTCAATGCGCTCCTTCTAGGTTTTGATCAGTAGAAAACAAGCCCAAATGGCTCTTTTACTGTTAAAGGTTGCCGACGCCTGCTCCAGAGGAAGGCAGAGAAATGTTTATTCCTCTAACTTCTCTTTTCCTCAAGTTCGTTCCATATATCCACAACTTTTACTCAACAAACTGTTGAAAAAGTGCATTCATGTTGAAAGTTCTCAGGTTTTCAACCTTCTCCATGTCCTTTTGGCCCCAGAGCTTCCAGAGAATTGGACCGACACACGGGAGACCATCTTGGAGGGGATGCCACTTACCTCCCACCTGGCATGACGCTGTTGGACCAGCCCAAAGGGGAGGAGCTGTCAGCCTCTGCTGTCAAAAGGATTGTTGCTACGGTCAGAGCTCAGCGAGGAAAATGATCTCTGATGTCCTCTATCAATCAGATCGTCTTTTATTAGTATTGATCACGTTTTTTGTATTTTATAAATCAGTGTTTTTCAACCTTTTTTGGGTCAAGTTACACTTTTTCCGTGACAAAAATTCTGCAGCACACCAGCATCCAAATATATCAAACAGGAGAAACTCTAAAGTCTGTGTTGAGGTACAGTCCCTCCACAATCTCTCAACCATTTTTATAATAATTTAAGCAGTTGCAGCTGTTTTCCTAAACGTAATAAAAGGTAGTTTTCAACAATAATTTTCCACTAAATTAATTGAAAATTAGCTCAAATAGTTGTTTTCTCCTTTATTAATAATTTCATTAATATGCAATTTAATGTTTAATGTTTATTTATTTTTTAAAAATATTTCTTTAACTGGTTGAGCTAGAGCAAATCTATTTTTTGAACAATTACCGTATTACCTTGTTTTTTACTCACAAAAAACATTACATTCATGTTCAATTGTAACAACAAAAGAAGTTTTATTATTTTCTATTTTGTCTTAATACAAAATTTAACTTTGAACAAAAAATGTTTTATTTCTTTTTGGGTGAATAAATTGTTTTATTTTAGTAGCATTTAGAAGCTACACCTCTAAACATAAACTTTAGTTGTTATTTTTGTTGAAACTGTGAGATTTTATGAGTCAAGTGGTAACAAAAAAGCGATAATGTTCACAACTTCTGATTGGTCCGACTGATGAATGATTAAACCTTCAAGAATGATTGGCGGAGACAGTTGGAGGGGCGGAACTTTTCCAGAAAAACAGCTAGCTGTGGCTAAATCACAGGACCGTCATTCTTAACAAAAATTTTTTATTTGAATCAAATAAACACAAAAATAAAGTAGTTTATGGTCTTTTCTATTCCTAACTATTCAGTGTTTTATCAGGGCCTGTTTAGATGAAAACAGAGCTGATCTCATGGTGAAAGAAAATGAATAATTTCCCACAGCTCACCTGAACCTCTCTCTGACAGCAGCCTACTGCTTAAAAAACACTGTTGTAGATCATTCAAAATTATATTTTTGTGGAAAGTTTTGTAGCTTGTGTTAACGAGTTACAGTATGTTAAAGCAGCTCAGGTGTTAAAGGATTAAGTAGACTGAGAGGGGGATAAACTAAATGAAGATGGCTGTGAATGATCAGCCTGAATCTGGTGAGACTGATGAACAGAATGTGAAAATCCACACTGTAGTGAATCATACCAGCGTTCACTTGCAAGTTCCAGAAAAGACATGAGACATTTTGTCAGAATAAAACATGAAGAAAAGGTTGGAATCCTTCTTAGAGGCTAGACAATGTGTCATCCATCTGACCAATCAGAGGTGATTAACGTCCTTACTTCTTTGATCTGGTTCAGCTCATAAAGTCTCTCGATTCCAACAAAACTAACAGCTCAACATTTCGCGGTGTCGCTCTCCGCAGGATCTGATGTCAAACTGTTTCAAAAGTGAACAAAATAATGAAACTCAGAAACGTGAGTCTGAACAATTTTTGCACTGCATCTCCCATGATGCATTGGGTTGAAGTGACAGCGCCTCTGTGCTACAGTTAAGCACAGCAAACACATATCAAACAGTCTGTTCTAACAGTTTTCAGATCTTCTTATTGGAATCAGAGAAAACAGTTGAAAACAGTTCTGCTTGAAGGTTTGTGTTGTTAATTAACATTCCAGTGTTTGGTCCAAGTCATCTTTAGAAAAAGAACTGCTGGTGTCTAATAACGTCTAGACTGATGGACAAACTCGGTTTCAGACTTCAGTCATTTGTGAAATATTGAATTTAAGTAAATAAGTGATAACAGTTTTTAAGTTTAGTGTCCAGCAGTGGCCACATTGAAAATAGATCAAAACTATTTATTTAACTAAAAAGAAAGAAAACATTTTGTTAAACTTACATTTTTTGATTAAAACAAAAGAAAAACAAAAAAAACTTTAACAAAAATTTTTTTTGAATATATATAATAAAATGTTAGTCTCTTTGTGTCAAGAAAAAAGCATTTTGTCCAAACATGACAGTTGTTCTAGCACCAACATTTAAAAAATATATTTTTTAAATCACTGTTTAGAAAGAAAATATGATTGTTTTTATTTATTTATTTATTTAAGGTTACATAACATTTCATATTAATAAACTGGTGGGAAAAATAACTATCTGGGGAAATTGTCAACTAATTTAGTTGACAATTTTTTTTTAAATGATCACAATTTTTATTGCAACGTTTAAGAAAAGAGACACATAATCCAGCGTTTTCTGCCACAATTATATAAAAAAAAAAAAAATGCAGGTGAAATTATGGATAGACTGTACATCAATAGAGTTTCTCCTTTTTTTACATTTTTGGATGCTGGGATGCCACAGGATTTTTTTTAAGGAAAAAGTGTACCTCGACCTAAGAAGGTTAAAGAACTTTGCATTAGATACCATTTAAGCCACAGTGGAATATAATTTTCCATCACATATGTCACATGCAGGAGAAGAAACTCTTATTTCTGATCTGACGTGATACTAATGCATCCTCTTTTATATATCTTTTATTTTCTTCACTTTAAGATCCACATCTGACGCAAACTATTGAAGAGTGTTAAAAAGTTCTTATATTAATCAGATGACTAAGACTGGAAAAGCAGATTAGTGTCAGTAAAAATGCAGAAACAGCAGCCCAGAGTTTGTGTTTAGGTATTAGCGTGCTCCATCTTCCTCTTTTTGTTCTTTAAATCTGGAGGAGAAATTGTCTCTTTAATTGTCCCGGACAGGCTAAAGCAGTCGGGCAAGAAGTCCCTCAAGCCTCAACGTACACGTATACGCCTCTCCAAAGACTGGTATATTGCTCCTCAGGAATCGTCTTGTACGACAGACCTACCAACCAGCTCCTGGAAAACGTCTCCATCTACAGGTATACGGAGCACACTGACTGTATATAGAGATCTGGACAGAGCTGGCTTGACGTCACCCACGGAAGATGTCGTATCTCAGGCTCCAGCCAATTGAAACCTATTCAGGCGCCATTTTTCTGCAACACAGACTCTACAATTTAGAGCCAGACGACTGTTATTGGTCAATCTGAGTCAGGTTTCTATGGCAACTACTGTCACCAATCATGAGTGACCTCTTGCACTATCTGTCATTATGCAGTTATTTCTCAATAGAAGTTGGGGATTTTGGCTTCCTGGAACAACTTCCTGTTTAGAATGGGGAAAGGGGAGGGGTCGGTCAGTCCAGTTCCTATATACAGTCAATGGGTGAGCAGCTGTGAAAGGTGTGTCTAGCAGTCATGTGATGGAGACTTAAACCGCGCTCTACGTTTCTGTGACCTGCAGAATCTCCTACTGCACGGTGGACAAACTGCATGACAAAGTCTTTGCCTACATCACGCAAAACGCCCTCAACGGGACGCTGGAATGCCACGCCTACTTATGCGCCAAGAGAAGAGAGGTGGGTCATCAGCGGTTCAGGCACGTCAACAAGAAACGCTTCCTCTCCTGTTTTTAGGAGAAAATGTTCTCTTCATTTATCATCTAACTCCGAGGTGCCCAAACCTTTTCACTCTAAATCTAGCTGAGATCTCGGTCCGCGGGCCAAATACAATATTTTTTTGTATGTCATGAAATAAAAGGAGAAAATAAAGGATATGGTAAATGTATGTATTTTGATTCTGTATTCGTTAAGGTAACGCACATTAGTGAGAATAAAAAGTAACAATTGTCTTTGAAACCTTTAAAGCCTCACTGGACATCTTTAGTCTTTATCCGTTTGCCGTTGTTGCTCCAGTTCAGCTAGCTGAAGAAGGCCGCTAAAAGGATCGGAAGTGACAGTGAAGGATCATGGGAATTTCTAACGCAAAAAGAAGCCCAGAACAGATTCACTCGGAGGTTCTTACACCCATGGGTGTAGCGGATCCAAAACTCACGGTTCGGATCGTGTCACGGTTTTTTAATGCACTGTTCTGATCATTTTTTAATAGGAAAAAAAAAGAAGATAAAAGCCTAAAATTGATTTTTTTTTAAAAGCTTTAAAACATTTATTTGAGAAAACGTATATAAAGTATATATAAACTTATATATTATCATAATCTTAAACTTGAAGCATAAACAAAAATGTCAAAACATTTTTCTGGTTACACTTACATGTCTGGATACTAAATTTTCAAAAACCGAGAGGAAAGTATCTTGAATATGCGTTTTTTCCCGAGCCCCCACCCCCCCAAGCTTGAGAAAAGTTTTTGACCGAAGCTCCTCCCACACGCGGCAGGAGCGTTGGGTTATGGGCAACTGTCAAGAAGCAACTTTAAAGCATCTCAAAACAAAGATGACGTGCAGAATCGATTTTGATAATGCGAGCGAGGCATGCAGCGGGGGAGGAGGAAGGGGGAGGGGTGATCCACGGTACACGTGTGGCCCGAACCGGCTAACGGACCACGGATTATCCGTGACCCGTTACAGCCCTAGTTTCACCCACACCTGCAGGCAAGGAAAGTGCTAACAGCGCCCCCCCCCGAGGCCCAAACTGTATCCCAGCTGTAGAGTTTTGGAACACCTTCGAGGGTCGATGGGTTTCTGCAGCCACGACCTGGCGGGTCAAAAGATAGCCTTTGGCCCGCCAGGTCGTGCCCCACGCGATCTAACTAAGCAGAAATTAAGGCGATTTGTTCATTTTTAAGGAAACTTTCACTCGTCCTCCTCGTCTCTCAGCCCGCTGATGTTGGCTCAAGCAAAGCAGGAGAAACTCCAGGTTAATAAAAAACCAGAAGAGTTAAAAGTGCTTCACGAGAGAATACAAAAGGTTAAATAAGGTTCTACTGAAACCCTGGAGATCCTGCAACCTTTCTGCTGCGATTTGTCTGCAGGCGCAGGCTGTGGCGCTGACGGTGGCTCAGGCCTTCACTGTGGCGTTTGAGCTCTGGCAGGTGGCGAGAGAAGGTAAGCGGCGCCGGAGACGCCTCCACACACGGTCACACAGCAGCTCAGAAGCTCTCAGTGTTCCTAAAGGTTTCTGGTGAAAGAGACTGTGGTCTTCACTGAAGGAGCATCACATGAAGGAGGTGTGACCTTCAGATTTTATTTTTGTTTAAATGTTTAAGGTAAATTAGATGAAGAAAAATAACAGAGAAGTCCCTCCCTCAGTAGAGAAACCCCCCAAGGCTGTTAGTTCATGGAAGACATGTTGATGGTGCAAAAGTTAATTATTGCAGAAAAGTCACAAAAAATGTCACGAATGTGGGCAGAAGTTCTAGTGTTTAGCTTTGTTAAGATTGCCATTCATCAAACTGATTCATGTCACTTCATGACATCAAGCCTTTTATACATTCTCTTTCCTGTACAGGTTTTTCTCTTTTTACTTTGGTTCTGAGATTCTCCACGTTGCAGTCTGCCGTTTCAGTCTCAGCTGATGTTTTTCTTCTGTCTGTTCTTCACAGAGAAAGGAAGAAGAGTGGCGTCTGGTTCTGCTGGAGATGTGAGCAGCAGCTCAGAAAGGTCCAACAGCGTGGGGAGTCTCAGAGGAGCGGGTCAGGAAACTTACAACTACGTCCAGTTTTGTTATTGGTCAACTGGTGCATGTCCCACGTCATTTCAGAAGTTTCACGACATTATCTTCTCCAGCTCTAGTATAAAAGCTCCGCCCATCTTTGGACACTGGAAAGAGAGAGTTGAAGCCTCCGCTGTGACACCGAGAGCTAATGTCGAGAGCATTGGAGCTAATGTCGAGAGCATTGGAGCTAATGTTGAGAGCATTGGAGCTAATGTCGAGAGCATTGGAGCTAATGTTGAGAGCGTTGCAGCTAATGTCGAGAGCGTTGGAGCTAATGTCGAGAGCGTTGGAGCTAATGTCGAGAGTGTTGGAGCTAATGTTGAGAGCGCTGGAGCTAATGTCGAGAGCGTTGGAGCTAATGTTGAGAGCGTTGCAGCTAATGTCGAGAGCGTTGGAGCTAATGTCAAGAGCGTTGGAGCTAATGTCGAGAGCGTTGCAGCTAATGTCGAGAGCGTTGGAGCTAATGTCGAGAGTGTTGGAGCTAATGTTGAGAGCGCTGGAGCTGATGTTGAGAGCGTTGCAGCTAATGTTGAGAGCGTTGCAGCTAATGTCGAGAGCGTTGGAGCTAATGTTGAGAGCGTTGCAGCTAATGTCGAGAGCATTGGAGCTAATGTTGAGAGCGTTGCAGCTAATGTTGAGAGCGTTGCAGCTAATGTCGAGAGCGTTGGAGCTAATGTCGAGAGTGTTGGAGCTAATGTTGAGAGCGCTGGAGCTGATGTTGAGAGCGTTGCAGCTAATGTTGAGAGCGTTGGAGCTAATGTTGAGAGCGTTGCAGCTAATGTTGAGAGCGTTGCAGCTAATGTTGAGAGCGTTGCAGCTAATGTCGAGAGCGTTGCAGCTAATGTTGAGAGCGTTGCAGCTAATGTCGAGAGCGTTGCAGCTAATGTTGAGAGCGTTGGAGCTAATTTTGAGAGCGTTGCAGCTAATGTTGAGAGCGTTGGAGCTAATGTTGAGAGCGTTGGAGCTAATGTTGAGAGCGTTGGAGCTAATGTCGAGAGCGTTGCAGCTAATGTTGAGAGTGTTGCAGCTAATGTCGAGAGCGTTGCAGCTAATGTTGAGAGTGTTGGAGCTAATGTTGAGAGCGTTGGAGCTAATGTTGAGAGCGTTGGAGCTAATGTTGAGAGCGTTGGAGCTAATGTTGAGAGCGTTGCAGCTAATGTTGAGAGCGTTGCAGCTAATGTTGAGAGCGTTGCAGCTAATGTTGAGAGCGTTGCAGCTAATGTTGAGAGCGTTGGAGCTAATGTCGAGAGCGTTGCAGCTAATGTCGAGAGCGTTGCAGCTAATGTCTAAACTGTTGGAACCTATGTTGAGAGCGTTGCAGCTAATGTTTAGAGCATAAAAGCTAATGTTGAGAGCGTTGCAGCTAATGTCGAGAGCGTTGCAGCTAATGTCTAAACTGTTGGAACCTATGTTGAGAGCGTTGCAGCTAATGTCTAAACTCTTGGAACCTATGTTGAGAGCGTTGCAGCTAATGTTTAGAGCATAAAAGCTAATGTTCAGAGCGTTGCAGCTAATGTCGAGAGCGTTGCAGCTAATGTCTAAACTGTTGGAACCTATGTTGAGAGCATTGGAGCTTATGTCGAAAGCATTGGAGCTAATGTTTAGAGCATTAAAGCTAATGTCGAGAGCGTTGCAGCTAATGTCGAGAGCGTTTCAGCTAATGTCATGAGCATTGGAGCTAATGTCAAGAGCGTTGCAGCTAATGTCGTGAGCATTGGAGCTAATGTCAAGAGCGTTGCAGCTAATGTCATGAGCATTGGAGCTAATGTCAAGAGCGTTGCAGCTAATGTCAAGAGCATCGGAGCTAATGTTTCGAACGTTGCAGCCAATGTTGAGAGCGTTGCAGCTAATGTCGTGAGCATTGGAGCTAATGTCGAAACTGTTGGAACCAATGTCGAGAGCGTTGGAGCTTATGTCGTGAGCATTGCAGCTAATGTCGAGAGTGTTGCAGCTAATGTCGAGAAGATTGGAGCTCATGTCGAGAATGTTCAAGCTAGTGTCAAGAGCATTGGAGCTAATGTCGAGAGCGTTGTAGGTAATGTCGAGAGTGTTGCAGCTAATGTCAAAAGCATTGCAGCTAATCTCGAGAGTGTTGCAGCTAATGTCAAAAGCATTGCAGCTAATCTCGAGAGTGTTGCAGCTAATGTCGAGAGCATTGGAGCTAATGTCGAGAGCGTTGCAGCTAATGTCAAAAGCATTGCAGCTAATGTCGAGAGCGTTGCAGCTAATGTCAAAAGCATTGCAGCTAATGTCGAGAGCGTTGATGCTCATTTAGAAAGTGTTGGAGCCAATGTCGAGAGTGTTGCAGCTAATGTCAAGAGCATTGCAGCTAATGTCGAGAGTGTTGGAGCTAATGTCAGAGAGTTGCAGCTAATGTCGAGAGTGTTGCAGCTAATGTCGAGAGCATCAGAGCTAATATCGAAAGCGTTGGAGCCAATGTCGAGAGCGTTGCAGCTAATGTCAAAAGCATTGCAGCTAATGTCGAGAGCAATAGAGCCAATGTCAAGAGCGTTGCAGCTAATGTCGAGAATGTTTAAGCTAGTGTCAAGAGCATTGGAGCTAATGTTGAGAGCGTTGCAGCTAATGTCGAGAGTGTTGCAGCTAATGTCAAAAGCATTGCAGCTAATGTCGAGAGCGTTGCAGCTAATGTCGAGAATGTTTAAGCTAGTGTCAAGAGCATTGGAGCTAATGTCGAGAGCATTGGAGCTAATGTCGAGAGTGTTGCAGCTAATGTCAAAAGCATTGCAGCTAATGTCGAGAGCGTTGCAGCTAATGTCAAAAGCATTGCAGCTAATGTCGAGAGCGTTGATGCTCATTTAGAAAGTGTTGGAGCCAATGTCGAGAGTGTTGCAGCTAATGTCAAGAGCATTGCAGCTAATGTCGAGAGTGTTGCAGCTAATGTCGAGAGTGTTGCAGCTAATGTCGAGAGTGTTGCAGCTAATGTCGAGAGCATCAGAGCTAATATCGAAAGCGTTGGAGCCAATGTCGAGAGCGTTGCAGCTAATGTCAAAAGCATTGCAGCTAATGTCGAGAGCAATAGAGCCAATGTCAAGAGCGTTGCAGCTAATGTCGAGAATGTTTAAGCTAGTGTCAAGAGCATTGGAGCTAATGTTGAGAGCGTTGCAGCTAATGTCAAAAGCGTTGGAGCTAATGTTGAGAGCGTTGCAGCTAATGTTGAGAGCGTTGCAGCTAATGTTGAGAGCGTTGCAGCTAATGTTGAGAGCGTTGCAGCTAATGTTGAGAGCGTTGCAGCTAATGTTGAGAGCTTTGCAGGTAATTTCAACAGCGTTGCAGCTAATGTCGAGAGCAATGGAGCTAATGTCAAAACTGTTGGTGTCTATTTTGAGAGCATTGGAGCTTATGTCAACGAGACAATAATAAAAAAGATCCTTTCGTTACCTCAAGCTAACCTCACTTTCAATCACAGATCCACACCTTCCTCACTTATTGTGCCTCCCCTAGCTCCGCTTCCTTTTCTTTTTGTTTATTTTTTCAAATCTAGGCTGAGAGTGGAGTCGGCCTCTGATTGTCCTGTTGTGTCACCCTCTCAGAAAATACTTTTTGTGCGCATTTCTTTATTTTTGATCTTTGTTTTCATTCTATAATCCTTTTTGTATGAGGGTTGAACTTTGAGAGTTTGAACAAGAAAGAAAAATGTGAAAATGTCCCTGTATATCTGAGGAAAGTGGATAAAGTGTGTAGTGAGGAGTTTTACAGCTTTAAACACTGTAATCCTACTTTAGATTTCACTCATGGTGGTTATTCTTAGAACACAACTCCTGCCATAAACGAGGGAGGGGGATTCAGAGCGCCATGTTGACAATCTCTCCTGCTTTAGAGGTTGCTACAGAAAAGCTGTTGGAGCTGGGAGACGGTGGGAATACAAGAGCGCAGAGGAAGGTGGATCAGAACCACAGCCCTCCTGACACCCTCAACAACCTCACTCTGGTACCGTCCTCTCCTGATTCTGCTGCTTTAAGAGAAAATCCATCATTTTTACAGCATCTTCATGATTCAAGCAGAGAAGCAGCAAACCCACTACTCTCCTAAACTGAACTGACATAAAAACCCACAAAAGAAACTTTTATTAAATCAGAAAAAAATTAGATGATTAAAGCAGCAGTTTTAAATGTTAAAAAATATTTAAAATATAGAATATGAACCCTAAATTTGATCCGTAAATAACTTTTTGAACAGTTTTATGTTCATCTTTGACTTTTTATCTGATTTACACCTAAAAAATTTGATTGGAACAGAAGAATCCTCTTTTTGATTCCGATTGCTTTTATATTTTTGTAATTTTTAAATATATTGTTTAGGTTTTTCTTAACAAAAATCACTGGATTACTTTCAAAAGTAGAAACTGTTTGTCTTCCAGGAAACAGAAGATGGATTGGATGAAGCTTTTTCCAGGTGAGACAATTTAAATAAATATTAAAAAGTTCTGATAAACTCGAGCTGCTTCGTTTCTGTTGCTTGATGACTAAAAAAAAGAGAAAAAATTAAAGTTCCATCACTAAATTCAACCTAGCAATTCCTTCAGGCTGATACATTCATTCTGCTTGGCCTCGAGGCGCCACCTGCTGTCAATTAGCGCGTTTGCAGTCTGTAGTTTGTGATTTCTCTGAAAAAAGTTGAAAGTGATTTTTTGAGGAGACGCTAAACAAATCTTCAATCTGCTGTGTTTGTGTCTCCAGCTGTGCTCTGGATAGCTATGCTTCACTTCCAGGTAAAGTTTAGATGTGCTGTCAACCATAGTGTGGTAGTCCTAATCCCTAACCTAACATTAACCCTTTAACACCCGAGACGTCGCCGGCGACACTGAAATAACTCTGTAACATACTGTAACTTTTCAGCCAATCAGCGTAAATAAAAAGCTGCTTTTCTCTGCTGTAGAATCTGCTGGAATTACGCTGATTTCGTTAATGGTTGAAAACTTACAATAAGGAAAATAAAATCAGCGCTGGAGCTAAAGCGCTGGTGTTAAAGGGTTAATCTACTCCATCACGTCATCACTAGAAAACTCCAGTGACTCTCCGGAGCGCCGTGGTTTCGTCTCTTGTCTCCCATTTCATCCCCTTCACAAAAACTGAGAAAAACACTGTGAAACGGAATCGGGAGCTTCCATTGACAGTAAAGAGAACTGGACTGGTCAACCCCTCCCCCCCGCCATTCCAAACAGGAAGTACCTACTGGTCCCAGAAGGCCAACGTCCCATTGACATGTTCTTTCTAAACTTAATTTTTTTCCCGGATATATTTTATTTATCGCAAGTTATTCAAGTTATAAACTGGCAAATCAGATGCCTCAATAACAGAATGTGGCATTTGAAGCGTTTGATTGACAGGGCCTTGAACCAATCACTGCTTACTATCCTCGTCTGGTCCAAAAATAGTGAAAGCGGGTGATATGAATTGACTGCATTTCATTAATATGCAAAGTACGCGGTTTTTCATTTCTATTGATGTCAATGGGAGCTCAACGTCATTTTAGCTGCTTCAAGAGGGAGGAGGGGAGGATCACAAAAAAAATGATACAAATTATGAATTTCTTCTTCTGCTCTGAACCTGAAAGCGCTGTATGACTAAAAATGCGTTTGGCTGCAGACGGCATCGTTTCTGCTTCAGCTGAACAGCGTCAGAAGACTTATTTCACTGGGTTTATATGGGGTCAAATCAGGATCAGCTTCAAGTGAAAGAAAAATAGATTGAACACTTGAAAAATAGACATCGTAATTGAAAAAAAAATGAAAACAAGATTTTGTAAATTGGAAAAACAAAATGAAAATGTGAAAAAAAAGTTTTGAAAATGTGAAAAAAAAACCTGAAACTTAAAATAAATCTGGAAAATTTTAGGAAAAAAACAGAAAACTTGAATAAAAAAACTATAAATGTCAAAGTCACTAATTCAAAAATAATTTATTCGTAGTAGGAAATGTGTGGTGAGGAGTCCCTTCTGTCACCGCTTGGGAAACTTGTCCTGGCAGCCCATGCTCAGCAGCGAAAACTGGAAAATCACAATCAGCTAAATCATCAATCAGAAAAAACACGCGTCTGTGAGTGTGTCAGCCGACAGGCTGGTGTGTTTTCATTCGACTGTGCTCCTCTCCGGGAGGAGACGGGGGACTCTGGAGGAATTTAATGTTTGCAAGAGATAAGGCGGCTAAGAAGAACACCACCGTAAGGACGAAAACAGAATTGCTAGCTTAGCGCTAAACTGGTGCTTTCTGATGTCATCATTTTCTACCAATCAGCAGGCGGCTACAGCAGCTCCGCCCCAACCGACCCTGTCCCCTCTTGCTGTGGACCTACCACTGATCAGGACCCTCAAGAGATACGGGGCGGAAATGTTTAAGGGGTCAATTTTACGATGGAAACTCTTAAAACAGCGAACTGGACCGGACTGAACCGTACGGGTCACAATACTCAGTACTGTAAGCTTTAAAAATATAGTTTTAGAGGGTTAAATAAATGTTTATCCTGTTCGGCCCGCGACCTAAGGTGTGTTTTGGATTTGGCCCCCTTGACACTTCTCCCCTAAAATAAGACCTAGAGACTAGATGGAAAAGACCAACCCACAGATCATTCATCTTAGACAGTTTTATTGCATTAGACACACTTTAGAGTTGATTTCCCTCCATTTCTCTTAATATCTCTGTTCTTGTTCTCCTCAGACTTGCAGTGTCGCGTACTAACCCTCAGGTCATGGACGATGGGGTAACGCCTCACGCTGAAGCGGACAGTCCCACCAGAAAAAACCCCAAATATTCCTTCTCCTACGAAGACAAAAATTCCTGTATGTGATCTCCAAGAGAGGCGCAGAGGGTCCTACGGCCGATAGAGGACAGTCGGAGCAGCAGTGCGGCTCAGAGAACAGGAACAAGAAAGCAAAGCGAGCTCAAAGCAAACATCTGCAAACCCGAGCTTCTGCCCGCCGTCTCCTCTGGTCTTCCTTCTGCTTTCATCAGCAAAAGTATTCTGAATGGAACCCAGAACACGTCTGCTGTCTTTTCAGGTTGAAGTAACTTTTGGTTCACGGTAGCAACAGCTCTCTGTAACAGTAAGGCAATAAGTTTCCTGCATCTTCATGTTCAGAATAGGTCTTCTCTGCCTGAATGCATTTTTTGTGTAAAATCAGAAAATTATTTCGGATAATAGTTTTTCCCACATTTTTGTAGTTTTTTTCCTGGCATGTTTTTAAAGATTTTTTAATAGTTGAGATGTTCTGAAGAATCTTCTGTAGATCAAAATGTATTTTCATAACTAAACCGTCTTCATGGAGCAACCATTAGAAGGTCAGGTCTGAGGGTTTTGTTAGAGACAGAATAAAAGCAGTTTTAAGGCTCCCTGATCTCCATAATTTCATCAGTACTGCTTTCTGCGTTGCTTTAAATCATTCATAAATGTTGCACAACATTTGTACAAAATGTGTTCCTGTGACGCTAAGTTGTAGATTTCTATTCCAGCAGCAGGGGTCAGTGTGGAGCTACACTGAGGTGCACATAATAAATGGACAACATTGCCTTTTTTTTGTCTTTGTGTTCAAGAAGGACATTTTTCTTTTGTTCTTGATTTAAAATCAAAATGACGGAAGTGTTTGGGGGTAAAGGCGTTGGTGTCCTCTGAGAGAACGTGTCCGAGGATTCGTGATGGATCTGTAAATCAGCAGCAGGACTGAAAAGGACGGCAGACCTCGTCTCTTTGTCTCATTCCTCGCACGTTCCCCGCCACGTTCTGGTTCGGACCAGTGTGTGAACGGGCTGAAGTCACATGCTTCCCTAACAGGCTCTGGCTCAGTGAAGCACAAGCCTTTTTTTTTTTTTTTTTTTTTTTTTTTAACAATTCGTCCCAGCAAGCTTACTTAACCACCTGAATTATTGAGCAGCCTTCCCTCTGAGGGAACTCTGAATGTGTCTGGAAGTTGAAGAAAAAGCGTGGAGAAGCAGCAAAGCTAAAATCTCCTTTTCCCCTGGAAACTCACAGCTAATATGAGAGCCTCTGGTCACCAGGGTCAACTGGATGTCAGTTTACAGACGTTAACAGTAGAGCTGGAAATAGACTGCAACCACTATGTTAACAGTTCCTAACCTACACACCATCAAGGGAAATTCTCAGAAAAGAAACATTTATGCTTCTCAGATGATTTAGCACTTCATTTTTGATCTCTATGAGCTTTGTCAGCTCAGCAGGTACATAAACATTTCCTAAACTGCAAAAATAATATAGCATTACATTATATTAGATCTGATGCATAAATTAAATTATATCCAGTCCTCCAGATCATTTTATTCCATTGTTATTAATGGCCCGATGTTATCTTGTGCTTATTTCTAACTTATATAATTTTGACAAAATATATTTTAATGGCCCCTCCTTGAACCACCACCTTAACGTGGTAGAGGGGTTTGGATGCTCGAGCGATCTCAGGTGCTATGCAGAGATCCAGTTACGTTGCCGGGATTGGCGTCACTGGGGTCCCACCCTGGAGCCAGGCCTGGGGTTGGGGCTTGGAAGCGAGTGCCTGGTGGCCGGGGCTCCCTCTACGGGACCCGGGCGGGTCCAACCCAAAGGAGCGACGTGGGATCAGTGGGCCCACCACCTGCAGGAGAGCTCTAAAGGGGCCAGTACAATGTGGTTTGGGTGGCGGTCGAATGCGAGTGCCTCGGCGGCACAAACCCCGGGCATGGAATTTGGCTTTTGGGACATGGAACGTCACCTCTCTGGGAGGGAAGGAGCCTGAGCTGGTGCGGGAGGTTGTGAGATACCGGATAGATATAGTTGGGCTCACCTCAACGCACAGCCTTGGCTCTGAAACTCAGTCCCGAGAGAGAGGCTGGAGTTGCCCATTGTGAGAGGCAGCGGGCCAAGCGTGCTTACTCGTGACCCCCAGCTCAGCCACCAAGTGTTGGAGTTCACAATGGAGGACGAGAGGGTCCTGTCCCTTCGCCTTCAGATGGGGAACAGGTCTCTGACTGTGGTTTCGGCTTACGGGCCGAGCAGCAGTTCGGAGTACCCGGCCTTCGTGGTGTCTCTTGATGGGGTACCGGAAAGTGCCCCAACGGGGGACTCCGTCATCCTCCTGGGGGACTTCAATGCCCATGTGGGCAACTACAGTGGCACCTGGAGGACCGTGATTTGTATGAATGGCCTCCCTGACCTGAACCCGAGTGGCATTTTGTTGTTGGACTTCTGTGCACGTCATAGTTTGTCCATAACGAACACCATGTTCGAACACAAAGGTGTCCATCAATACACCTGGCATCAGGACACCCTAGGCAGGAGATCGATGATCGACTTTGTAGTTGTTTCAGGCGATCTCCGGCCGTGTGTTTTGGACACTCGGGTAAAGAGAGGGGCTGAGCTGTCCACTGATCACTACCTGGTGGCGAGTTGGATTCACTGGCGGGGGAGGAGGCCGGAAAGACTCGGCAGACCTAAAAGTACTGTAAGGGTCTGCTGGGAACGTCTGGCTGAACCCTCAGTCAGTCAAGCTGAAGAAGTAGTCCTATCAGGCCTGGTTGGCTTGTGGGACTCCAGAGGCAGCTGACGGGTACCGGCAGTCTAAGCAAGCTGCAGCCCGGGTTGTTTTGGAGGCAAAAACTCGGTCCTGGGAGGAGTTTGGTGAGGCCATGGAGAAGGCAAACCGTCCGGCGCCTCAGGAGGGGAAAGCAGTTTTCTGCAGGCACTGTTTTCAGTGCAGGTGGGGATCTACTGACCTCAACTGGGGACAATGTCGGGCAGTGGAGGGAGTACTTTGAGGATCTCCTGAACCCTGATGACACGCCTTCTGTTAAGGAAGCGAGGACACTGGGTGGAACTGTCATCACCCAAGCTGAGGTCACTGAGGTAGTCAAAGAGCTCCTCGATAGAGGCTCCAGGGGTGGATGAGGTTCGCCCCGAGTACCTCAAGTCTCTGGATGCTGTGGGAGTGTCTTGGCTGACACGTCTCTGCAGCATTGCGTGGCAGACAGGAACCGTACCACTGGACTGGCAGACTGGGGTGGTGGTTCCCCTTTTCAAGAAGGGGGACCGGAGGGTGTGTTCCAACTACTGGGGAATCACACTCCTCAGCCTTCCTGCGAGAGTCTAAGCCAGGGTACTGGAGAGGAGAGTCAGTCCGATAGTCGAACCTCAGATCCAGGAACAACAGTGTGGTTTCCGTCTTTGGTCGCATCGACAGCAGTCGACCTCAGACCTGTTATCGGTGCTTGTTGGACCCCTGCAGGGCTGCCTTTTATCACCAGTTCTGTTAAAAAATCTTTATGGACAGAACTTCTAGAAGCAGCCAGGGGCCGGAGGGGATCTGGTTTGGGGACCGCAGGATTTCCTCTCTGCTCTTTGCAGATGATGTTGTTCTGTTGGCTCCATCAGGCCAGGACCTCCAGCATGTATTGGAGCGGTTTGCAGCCGAGTGTGAAGCGGCTGGGATGAGGGTCAGCACCGCTAAATCTGAGGCCATGGTTCTGGACCGGAAAAAGGTAGTTTGCCCTCTCTCGGTGGGTGGAGTGCTCCTGCCTCAGGGGGAGGAGTTTAAATATCTTGGGGTCTTGTTCACGAGTGAGGGAACATCGGAGCGTGAGATTGACAGGCGGATTGGAGTGGCGTCCGCCATTTTGCGGTCGCTGTACCGGTCCGTTGTGGTGAAGAGAGACCTGAGCCAGAAAGCAAAGCTCTCGATTTACCGGTCGATCTTCGTTCCAGTACTCACCTATGGTCATGAATGACATCCCGACTACAAGCGGCTGAAATGAGCTAGATTATAAAAAAGCAAATGTAAATGTATATTTAAAAGGCTAAATTAAAAATGCTGACTGAACCTGACTGTCAAGAGTTTTTTACTCAGGAAAAAGTCCATGTCTTGTTTAGCTTGTTCTGCAGGTCCTCATTTCCCACAGACAGATCTCTGTTAGTTTCCTCTAATTTATCAGCTTCAGTTTTATGTAGTAAGTGCTGAGCTTCCACCATTTTTCAATGGAGGAGAAGATCAGTCATCAACTTCTTTTCCAGTTTGAGGGCCTCTGTTTGGTCTTTGAGGACAGAAAGTTGATCCATCTGATAGTTATATTTAATAATCAGATCTTCCATCTCGTCCTTCTTGGTTCTCAAACCTTTAACCTTATCTTCCTCCTTCCAGACGGGACATTTCTTCCAGTGTTTCCATGTACTCGTCCAGAAGATCTTTGTATTCCTGAGGATATGTCTGCAGGTCGTCCAGCTCTTCCCGGAGACGTGCAGAGTGGTTCTGCAGAGATGAGTTTATTGTTTGGAGGTGTTTTAATTGTTCTCTCCCAGTCGGATTCTGATTTACAGGAAATTTAAATCACTATAAATATCAAACTAACAAAAAAAGTAAAAACATTTAGTTCTACATGCAAGAAAAGCATCATCACAGAATGAACTAACAAGTTACTCAGGTTCTGTCTCATACTGTAACGAAAGAAAAAAAAAAAACTTGTTTATGTTTTTATTTTTTATTAGTAATTGTGAAGTTCTTCAGGAATATTCAGGATATCTTGTTCTGATGTATCCGATCATATTGATTTTAGTATCACAAACCACAAATGCAGTACTTTTGGTTTTCAA
Source organism: Oryzias javanicus (assembly GCA_003999625.1). Classification (NCBI taxonomy): domain Eukaryota; kingdom Metazoa; phylum Chordata; class Actinopteri; order Beloniformes; family Adrianichthyidae; genus Oryzias; species Oryzias javanicus. The sequence continues at coordinate 3,084,033 of CM012447.1, forward strand.
ACAAACATAGTTGCAATAATTTTTCATCTATTTTCTTTTTTGCATTAATATTATGAAAGCAGAATTTTGAGCTAATATGTTCAAAAAAGTATTTAACCTGCTGTTGGTGAATTACAATTTTTTAAGATATATTGAAAATGTTTTACTGTTTATTTGCAATAAAGTTTGCATTGCAGTTTAAGGTGGCTGGATAGCTCAGCTGGCTAACAATAGAATAGAATACCTTTATTGTCACTATATACATTGTACACGTACAGTGCTGATTGTACACAGTGAGATGAGGGCTATTTCGCTGTTCAGTGCACACATGCATATAAAACAAGTTTTAAAAAAGAATGTACAAAAATAAATATACAAATATACAAATTCACAGTCATAAGTAGGGGGTAACGGACACCTGCTATGCCCCTAGTAGCAGAGCTGTATTGCACATAATGAGATGGGGGAGAGGGGCGCGTGTGTGTGTGTACGCGTGCACGTGTGGAGCTGTCAGTGCATGTGTGAGTTCAGGATGGTAGTGGCTTTGGGGAAGAAACTGTTCTTGAGGCGGCTTGTCCTTGACCTGATGCACCTGTAGCGCCTTCCTGAGGGCAACAGGTCAAACAGACTGGGTGAGAACTGTCCTTGGTGATCTTTCTGGCTCTGCTAAGACAGCGGGTGGAGTAGATGTCCGACAGGGAGGGGAGAGGGGAGCCGATGATCCTCTGAGCTGCTCTGACTACCCTCTGCAGTCTCTCCCTGTCCGCCACGGTGCAGCTGCCGTACCACACTGTGATGCAGTACGTCAGAAGACTTTCGATGGACGCACGATAGAAGGTTGTCAGCAGGCTGGGTCCAGATTGTGCTTCCTGAGGACCCGCAGAAAGTGGAGTCTCTGCTGGGCCTTTTTGATGACCTCTGTGATGTTTTCAGTCCAGGAGATGTTATTGGAGATGACGACTCCCAGGAACCGGAAGGTGTGGACCCTCTCCACACACTCTCCGTTGATGTAGAGGGGAGCTGGGTCGGTGTTGTGCCTCCTGAAGTCCACGATGATTTCTTTGGTTTTCTTGGTGTTCAGAGCTAGGTTGTTGTCTGAGCACCAGGCTACCAGCTTCAGGACCTCCTCCCTGTAAGCTGCCTCGTCTCCCTTTGAGATGAGTCCGACGACTGTGGTGTCATCAGCAAACTTCACGATGAGGTTGCTGTCGTGTCGCGGACTACAGTCGTGGGTGTAGAGGCAGAACAGGAGTGGGCTCAGCACACAGCCCTGTGGGGAGCCAGTGCTTAGTGTCCGTGTGGGGGAGAGGTGGGGGCCCAGCCTCACAACCTGGGGCCGGTCAGTGAGGAAGTTCTTTATCCAGGCACATGTGAGGGGGGGCAAGCCTAAGGTGACCAGCTTTTTGATAAGTATGTCCGGATGATTGTATTGAAGGCAGAGCTGTAGTCCACAAAGAGCATCCGGACGTAGCTCTGCTGCTGCTCCAGGTGGCTCAGCGCAGCATGCAGGGCTAAGGCAATGGCATCCTCCGTAGACCGGTTTGTGCGGTATGCGAACTGGTGGGGGTCGAGGTCTGGGGGGAGAAAATCACTGATGTGCCGGAGAATCAGTCTCTCGAAGCACTTCATGACTACCGGAGGTGAGTGCCACCGGACGGTAGTCGTTGAGGCTGGAGGTGGGGGGGGATTCTTCGGCACAGGGACAATAGTGGCGGATTTCAGGCAGGATGGTATCACTGCCTGGGCCAGAGAGAGGTTGAAGATCTCTTTGAAGATAAGTGCGAGCTGAGGGGCACAAGCTCTGAGCACTTTACCAGGAACCCCATCTGGACCAGCTGCCTTCCTGGGGTTCACTGATAGGAGCGCCTTCCTGACGTCGTCTTCAGTCACGGCGAGTGGCGTGTTTGGAGAAATGGAGTTGGTGGAGTTAGATGGGATAGAGGGTGGGGCTGGTGCGACAGAGTTCTGTTGTTGTGGAACTTCAAAGCGTGCGAAGAAGTTGTTCAGCTCCTCTGCTAGCGCTGCACTCAGCTGGTCTGGAGTTGCTTGACAACCCCTGAAGTTGGTGATGTCATGTATGCCCTTCCACACCTCCCGTGTATTGTGACTGGACAGATGGACTCTATGGTCCTCCTGTGCTCCAGTTTTGCTTTTTTGACCCCCTTCTTCAGGTCGGCTCGGGCAGCTCTGTACAGAGCTCTGTCGCCTGACCGGAAGGCAGCGTCGCGAGCTTTGAGGAGTTGTGGACCTGGGTGGTCATCCAGGGTTTCTGATTAGGGAAGATCCGGATATTTTTGTCTACAGTCACATTTCCGATGCAGAACTTGATGTAGTCCAGCACCGTGCTCGTGTGTGTTTCCAGCTCCTGGTGTTGAAATATGCTCCAGTCCGTCTGTTCAAAAGCAGTCTTGTAATCTGCTAAGTGCGTCGTCAGGCCAGGTCGTTACAGTCTTTGTGATGGGCCTGTTACTGCGTCTGAGGGTGGTATAAGCCGGGGGTAGCAAGAGGGAGAGATGGTCTGACTGCCCGAGGTGGGGGAGGGGTATGGCTCTGTATGCATGTTTGATGTTGGTATAAACATGATCCAGAGGTGTTTTCACCCCTAGTGGCACACTTGACATGCTGGTAAAAATTCGCAGTACAGTTTTCAGGTTAGCCCTGTTGAAGTCCCCAGCGATGACGTGAACACCGTCGGGGTGGGCTCGTTGCTGTTCGTTTACGGTGTTCAGCAGGAGAGAGAGGGCCTGTGTTTGTGTTTGCGTCCGGTGGAATGTAAACAGCCGTAATGATTACGACTGTGAACTCTCTCGGTAGGAAGAAAGGCCGGCATCTTACGGACATGTACTCCAGATCAGAGAACAGTGATTGTCTATGATTGTCCCATTGTTACACCAGTTCTCATGTACGTAGACACAGAGCCCCCCTCCTCTGCTCTTACCAGAGTCGTTTGTTCTGTCCCACCGTAGAAGAGAGCGCCCTGCTAGCTGCATGCTAACGTCGGGTATCTCCGGGTGTAGCCATGTTTCCGTGATGATCGTTAAGCAACAGTCGCGCACATAACGGTTATTTAGCGTTGTAGTTGTAAGTAAATCCATTTTGTGTACCAGGGATCTGGCGGTTGGCGACATACAGGCTTGGAAGAGGTGGCTTGTGTGGTTGATTCTTCAGCCGTAGCATAACTCCAGACCGGCGTCCTCGCTTCTGCTTCCTCTCCCTCCGCCGTCGGCGCCGCCTCCAGGTCCCGACAACAAGCCACGGGGAGCCCGCTGGTCTGGCGATCTCGTCTGGGATGTTATGGTGAGAGTCATTCGAGGCAGATGTCTGGTGTTGCTTTCCTATATCTATGAGGTCCGAACGTGTGTAAAAGAGGTTCACAGAACCGATAGTCCTCAAAAAAGAAGAGAGTGAACAAAAACAACAAAAAAACACACTGAAAGGAGAGCCGTGAGCCGCTGCGTCCTTGCGCGCCGCCATCTTGTGCTGCCCAGCACAAGATCTCGGTTCAGTTTCCAGGCCGATCGGCTAAAATCTAGCGAGGGTCCTTAGGCAAGACCCTTCATGCTGCTGCATAACTTGATCTTTCTTTACCTTAAAAATAAAGGATTGTGTCAGGAAGATAATCACCTGTGTGAATCAGTCAAAGCTGATTCACACAGGTGATCCAAAGACAGGATAAGCAGAAAGGTGAACGACAGCAGAGTTTGCATTATAGTTGATGATGTCACTCTTGTTAGGGAGAACATTTAGAATTGGTACTTCAAGTCATAAATGTTGCTGACCCCTTTAATTAAAATAACTTTAACAGAGATTTGCAGTGAAAAAAAAATTTCGTTTTAGATGCAGAAAACCATGTATCGTCCAGTTGTGTCCTGTCTTCAATAAATTCCAGCTCAAACAGATGTTTGTTGCACCCTTACTCACAAAATGTAACTAATACTTCATAAATAATTTGTTTTTTAGTGGTCCAAATGTAATATGATCATATATATGGATATAGTTCACTCTGAAAGGCTGAAGAAAATCATGGTAAGACCCCTTTAAAAAAAGAGAAGTTTAATAAAGATCAATTTACCAGAAGTATTTTGAACGAGTCAGAAAACTAAAGTTTATTTTCTGTTTCAGGTGATCTCCTTGTCACTGACCTCTAACTTACTGTAGTCTCAGTTGGAGTGCAGCAGCTTGTTGAACGCTTGACCTCACAGCTGGAACGTTCTCTGCTGCTTCTGTCAGACAGGAACAGAGATGGAGGAAGAAAAAAAAGATTTTAAGTGGAAAGAGAGTGAAAAGCAAAAATTCACCCAAAACAAAATAACCAAACCAGAGTCAGAAAAGGTTTCTACAACACAAAGACTTTTGATCAGGAGCGTCTGTGCAGTGAAACACATGTCTTCATGTGAGTGACTATGACTGAATTGGAATCCTTTTCCATGACCTAAATGTAGCAGCAGGGAGAAGCTACATCCAGAATGGAAAGGGAATTCTGTTTTCGGTTCAAAAAACTCCTTCCGGCTGGTATGAGAAGAAGATAGCTGAAGGAAGTCTCAGCCTCCTGCTTCAGCTTCAGCAGAGCAGCTCTGCTCACACAGAGGAAGAGATGAGAAGCCACATCTCCGGGTTTCTGCATCGCAAAATGGTGCAGAACCTGAAAGCAACAGAAGAAAAGTTTAGCCTGATGGATCTGAAACCCATCAGCTGCTCTCTAGAGAAAACTCTTCAGGAACATGTCCTGACAGAGTTCGGTGAGTACCAGCACACAAAGCGAGGTTTGCGGCCTACAAGGATTAAAAAAATCTTTTTTTTTTTAAAAGTCTTTAAATGTGAAATCTTTGTGAAATCTTTGGAAGTGATCTCCATAAAACTTCAGACACAGCAGGCATTTAACACCCATGGTGTTCACACTGGATGAGCAGGGAGGGGCTTCCTCTTTTTCTACTGTTTATTAGCACACGTCCACCGGCGGTACTGATCTTGCATATTAGGAACAAAACAGAACCGGTTCTGTTAGTTACTGGTGTTTTTGCAATGGCGGATATGGATTACAGTCGTGTCAGGAGACTGGTCAGGTTTTATCTTTAGGTAAACAAACAAACAGACGTTTATCAGACGCATCAGATAAACCACGAATGCTTCGGCTTTGATTCTGTTGCTAGATTTAGTTTCCTAAAGTGTGATGCATCACTAATTTTATGAAGAAAATAATCTGCAGATATTTTTGATTTTTTTCCCAAAATTACTTATCTTCTTTAATGAAAACAATCTGTAAACATTTTGTTTGTTTTTTTAAACCTCATCTATGTAAATGACTTTTGATGATAATCATCTGAACGCATATTCAGATTTTTCTGTAACGATTAATTTAAATGACCAATGAAAAATATACTGTGGATGTGGGAGATGTGATTAAGAATCCTTAATAAACTGAATCTATTATTGAAGGGTATAAATATTTGGTATGTCCTGAACCAGATGTTGATAATTCATATAAAGAAAACAGTAAATTCGAATTATATAAGTTGGCTTCCTCCCAATTGCTTTCAAGCAATCCACTTCTGAATGTGATTGATTCTATAATATACAGTTGTGGTCAAAAGTTTACATAAACTTGTAAAGATCATGGCTGTCTTGAGTTCCCAATTATTTCTACAACTTTGATTTTTCTCTGATGGAGAGACTGGAACAGAATAAAGAAAAGCTGATCCTACGAGCTGAACGTGAGAGAAGAACAGTGTGACATAAGCTGTCATTTGGAAACATTTATCTGATATAATCATGAAGCCTGAGGAGACAATCTGAACTGTTTTCTGAGAGTGGACATCTGCCCTGGAGCTGCAAATCTCCAACCCCTCCCTGCCTGCTGGAGGAGAGGAACAGCGTTCTAGCTGCAGTCATATTTCCCTCTTTCATGAGATTGCTCCAACCTAATTTGATGTACGGCCAACGCGGGGCAGGTGCCGGGGCAGCTGGCTGCGCTTTCGCTGCCAAGATGGAGCTGCGGTTGACTTGTGGTTTCAGTGTTTGTTTCTCTGCTCGTTTATCTGTCAGCAAGACGGAAAACTCCAGCAGGACGAGTCTCCTGATTCATGGAGAGCCCATGTGTTGTGTAGCTGCCGTCTGCTAAGTCGGCTTACGGCAGGATCACATTGATATTTGGAGCCTGTGACAGATCAGCGCTTCGGATAGATGTTTGGCTCAGGCGTCAGGACAGCTCTGATCTCAGAGTGAGGCTCTGACTGCTGTCTGAGGGGCTGAGAGCTTCAGACATTGATGTCTGCAGAAAAGACCAGCGTTCTGAGGAACAACGTTACAGCTGATAAAAAAAATACCCTTTCACATGACATCATACACAAATCCTAAACTATGAAATTGGAATAAACATTAAATCTAAGTGAGAAAAGGTGTGGCTTTCTTCACGCCTGGTTGGGATTTGGTCTTCTGCCCTCTTTGCTGGGAAAATCTTTTCTTCCTCAGAAGATCTGAAAAACATCAGGAACTTTTGAAGACTCATAAAGTCAAGAAAAACCAATGATGACCACCGATGTCTTAATGAATTCACTCTGCTCCAAATGAAAGTAAAATACATTAAAAACAAGGTTAGTCATGTTGAAATGTCTTAAACTAGACCTGCACATTTGGATCTAGGTTCATAAGAAGTTTGAAAATATCTGCAGCAGCTGTAAAAGTCTGTGGACCCATCACTAAATATTACTGTAAAAAGACTTTCCTGACATTTGAACCTGTCAAGTTCTTTGTGTTCAATGGGTCCAGTTTTAGAAATAGCCTTCATACACAGGTTCACTCGGTATATATGTGTTTGTTTCAGTAATATTTACTTTTGTGTTCACACTAAGACACTTTTACAGCAGCAACCAGGGAGAATGATAACAAACTGAAATATTTTTTTATAATAATAATAATAAACAAAACGTTTATCGTCCTAAAATAATGCAAACAAAGTTTCTAGCTTTTACCTTGATGGTGTCACGGTTTTAGGGTCGCAGTTCAGATCATTTTTTGGATCAGTAAAAAGTAAAAAAAAAAAAAAAACATTCGGTCATTGAGGTCTATTTATTAAAACAAAACATCTTTAAACTTTGAACACAAACAAAATGTTAAAACATGTAGTTTCTGATTAAATTTACACGTCTTTAGACTAAATCTACAAAAACTGAGAGAAAAGAATGATTAAAAATAGTGTTAAAAATACCAAATCTCTGTGGAGTATTCCTTAAAATACAAATGTTCTCATCCCACCTGGATAATATCCACTTTAATTCATAAATAAAACAGTTAAAATTATTTTTTGGTATTAATTGTTTTATCAACACTAACTGTGGAACATTTAAATATTTAAAATAATAATTGTTTTCTGTAAAATGTAAAACTCCCGTACTCGTTTTCCTGATGCTTTTTGGTCTCTTTGGGTTGCCATACAAACGTCTCCTGAAGTCACCGGTGAGTCAGTTACTGAGGAGCAGCTTTCTCCTGTGCGGGACAGCTGCTGCTCCTCATTGGGAGATTCTTTTAATCCATTAATGGAACAGTCAGCTCTTAAAATTAAATAAACCTATCGATCCACGTCCTTCATTATGAAGCTGAAAAAAGTCTGCTGTGCACAGTGAACCGTGGCTTCTGATCCGTACGGACCACAGATTATCCGTGATCCGTTACACCTCTACTTTTGACATAAACTCGTAATAACCCAGACCCTCAGCTATATATTTCATGTATTCAAAATCAGCGGAGAATCAAGTTAAATTTTTTTAATGGTTTCTGGGCCACATGTTTCCCTCCTCCCATAACCTGCTGCTCTAAACTGCATCATGCACTGCATGCATGATGACAAATGTCATAATCACTGTTTTAGTTTTTGCTCCAGTTGTAGTCTACACATGTCTGCCCTATGATTTCTTTATTTCATTCTTTTTTCTTGCCGAGAGCAATTTTTTCCCCTCAGTTAGATACCAGCTCACCGGTCCGCAGAGAAAAGTCTGTCGGTCCGGATCCGGACCACGGTCCGCCATTTGGTCATACGTGCTTTAGGATATTGAATCAACTCGTTCACTTTTTTTATTTCAGGTTAGAGAGTAGGTTAGTAATACAGTACAGCAAAAAAGTATTCAGTCAGCCATCAGTTGTTCAAGTTCTCCCACTTACAAAGATGAGAAAGTGATTATCATCATAGGTGTACCTCAACTAAGAGACAAAATGAGAAAAAGTTAGTGTCCTAACCGGTCTCTAGATGTACACTCCACAGAAAATCTTTGGAGGGAGTTGAAAGTCAGTGTTGTTCAGCGACAGACCCAAAACATCTCTGCTGTAGAGGAGATCTGATGGAGGAATGGACCAAAACATCACTGCTCTAGAGGAGATCTGATGGAGGAATGGACCAGAACATCACTGCTGTAGAGGCGTCCCTCCATGGATATGCCTCCCCAGACCATCACTGACCCACCACCAAACCTGTCATGTTGAACCACGTTGCAGGCAGCAGAACGTTCTCCTGGTCTTCTCCAGACTCTTTCACGTCTATCACAGGTGCTCAGGGTGAACCTTCTCTGGTCTGTGAAAAGTACAGGGCGCCAGTGGAGGACTTGCCAATTCTGGTGTTCTTGAGCAAATGCCAGTGGAGCTCCACGGTGCTGGGCAGTGAGCACAGGGCCCACTACAGGACGTGGGGCCCTCAGACCACCTTCATGAAGTCTGTTCCTGATTGTTTGGGTAGAGACATTCACACCAGTGGCCCTCTGGAGGTCATTCTGTAGGGCACGAGCAGTGCTCAGCCTGTTCCTAAACTTGAAATGACCTCCACATGGAACACCAGTCCTGATTGGAGGGTTTTCTAATTGTTGCCACTGAAGTGCACCTGTTGTTAATTCATGAACACCAATACAACTGAAATTGATGAACGAGGCCCTCAGCTGTTAACCAACAAGAAAATGATCAGACAGGTTTCATTCAATTCATGCCAGGACCAATGAAAAAAGTGTTCCCTTAATTTTTGTGAGCAGTTGTACTTTTATGTCCCACTGTAGATTTGTAAGCTTAAAAATGGAAACAATAATTTGATGAATAATGTTAATCATCTCAAAATAACCAACTTAAACAACATAGAAAAAGAAGAAACACCATTGCTGCGTTGAAAATATTTTATTTATTTTGTGTTAATACATAATTAGACATTTATACTTTTATAGAAATAGTATATATTTTTATATAAGTACAATGGGTGTGGTCATAAGCAGAGTCATGCTAGCCCTCATGAACAGGTTAAACCCAAGACAACAACGTGATTGTACATAAAACACCGACTCACATAATCTGCTGTAAGCCCATGCTTCTCCATTATTTGCTATAAGATGATGTACAAATATATGACACGAGTCAACATTCAGTTTTAATCTACAGAGGGAGAAAATATTCCGTTTTGGCTCCATCAGCAGTCTACAGTATACCAGGTCCACAGAGCTGGAGTTTGGGTTATGGTTCCACTTAAGTATTTATTAAAGAGTTACAATAATACAGGGACAAAGGGTTAATTTAATAGCATACTTGCATCCGTTATAGCACACAAACATGGAGGATGTGATGGAAAAGCAAGAATGGACGATGAATTTTCTGTGACATTGTTTCTAACATGTACCACTGTGGGCCACCTTGGAAATGAACCTGGAGAATGAGTGAGAGTGAGTCCGGTTCAGTGTTACGGATCTGCTATGATCAGTAAACATGTTTCTCCAAAGCTGTGTGGTCACTAACGTAACAGTCAGTGTTTAAAATGTCTCTCTGAGATGCAGGGGCGGACTCACCATTAGGCAAAGGTAGGCAACTGCCTGGAACCCCCCAACTGTTTTGGGGCCCCTTAACTGGGAAAAAAGAAAAACTAAATATTTCTAAAAAAATAAATAAACACTTACGGCCATCATTATGTGTCTCTGTCATAATAAAAAGAAACAAATCACTGAAATGGTATAAGATCCTCATGTAAAAGTGTTTTACCCTCCCCCGTAAATCTGCAGCAATGGAATATTCTGCTAATAGCATGTTAGCTATAGCAGAGACAGAGAGAGACTCTTCCAAGTGTGTGAAAAGAAAATAAAAAAGCAGTAATCAACCAGCTATGAAAGAAGTAAAAAAAACAACAAGAAGAAAAAAGCTTTTAAAAGTGCAGCAAAAAGGAGAATAGAATCAAAGGAACTCAAGAAGAAGATAAAGAAAGTTAAGAATGAGAAGAAACAAAAGAAGAGGAAAGGCAAAAAGAGAGGCAAAATATACTACAGATGTTTTACCCTGGGTAAGGATTTTTTTAAAATCAATCTATAATACCCCCACTACAGAGGGAGCCATTAATTTGTTCACCTTGAGGCCCCCAATCTGCTGAGAGGCCAAAACAAGAAATAAACCGCAAAAACTGTGGACTCCAAAAACAGATCGAGGTGAAAATTCAGAACACCGTTTCAGCTTTAAAAGTCCCTCAAATCCTTTCTTCTTTCATTTATTGGTGGATGATGAGCCCACGAGAAGAGCTCATACTGCCCCCTACAGTTTGAATAAATCGTTCTGTTTCGGTTCGTTTGGGTCGGTGTGAACGCTGGACTGAAACATGTCCGGGCAGGAGATCAGATGCGCTCCAGCACAGATCGGTGCAGATCTGCTGGGATGAGTGTGTCCTTTAATCATGTCGTCAAAACATTTCCACTTTAGTTTTCATGAACCTTCTATGAGCAGCTCCTATATTTAGTTACTCTCCAGCCTTCAGACAGACTGCATACATTTCACAACAGCAGGAAAACCTGCAAACATGAGAGTCATGAAAATGTTAGCTTGTTGTTTAAATCTAATCCTGTAGTCAATAACACAGGTGAGACAAAAGGTCATCCATTTATCCCTATTCTTATAACATCTTATCTTTGTCGAGGATGATAAAATACGTTTCTCTTTCTCCAGTCAAGTCTAAATATAGACAACACTATATGGTGTTGTCACCAAGCACATTAACAGATTCATTTTCTCTGACATCATTTTTGTGCTACACCTGCACTAAACTTACAGACTCCAGTCCAGTTGTTTTTGTAGCACTTTTTGCTATGAAGCCTTCAGTGTAGCTGCTTTTTCTGAAAATCATCTACAAATGCTTACAAACAGATTTCATTTAATATTCGTTGCTGATTTTGAAAAGGATGACAATAAGAAGCCAAATCCAAAAGCTTTCTGTAACAACTGCTTTGAGCTCAAAGGACTATTTTTGTCATCATTTGAGTCCTAGAATATAAAGAAACCTCAGACCTGATTGACTGTCGTAAGTCATTAGAACCTTTTTTTGAAAGGTGTGTTCACACCGCAGAGTCGGCCAGTTTGAATGTTAAGTCAATGGTACAGACGAAACATGAGGCGATCTGAAGTCCCGCGATGTGGCTTGAGCGATGAGCGCGGCGTGGAGCCAAATTGTAAAAATCTGAAGTTTAACAGGCCGTCGCATCAGCCAATCAGGAACTCAGCATGTAACGTTATATGCGATATTAGTGTTTTTGCCTGAACTTCCAACTCGCTGGAGCCGCGGAGTTACCAGGGCAGGTGAAGAAAGATAAACCCCGGGCAGATCGCTAGCCTACCGTAGTGGTCCCCAACCTTTATGTGGCTGCGGACCGGTCAACCCATGAGGATTTTACTACGACCCGGGGGTATGGGGTGGAATCTAGTCTTTAAACTAGTTAAAAACTTGTTTATTTTACTATTGTAAGATCATATGTAACCAACAAATCAGTTATTGATGCTCAATAGGAAACAAATCAGAATACTTTGAATCTCAATGCAAAAGCTTCAAGTGAAACATTTTAACACAAAAACATTTTTAACAAAACAGAAGAACTCATGACGACTGATCGCCCCTCCCCCTGCATGCGCTTACTTGCAGGCAAATCTCCTTTTTTCTATAGAAGTATTTGCATGAATCCTGTTCACAACTTCTCTGAATGGATGATCTTGTTTAATCATTTCTATGACTGTTCAAAAGATTAGATTAATTCCTGAAAGTCACATCTCTATGCAGACCGGTACGGCGTGGGAATCACCTGTTATTCCGTCTGTTCTTTCCCATTTACAAAGAAAGGTTCCACATGCAACTTTTCTCATGTTACATGCTGCTGGACTGCTTTTAGCGCCCAAGCTAATTGAGAGAATCCAGTTGATTTTCAAAATAAAAGATTTTCGTATCATTAAAAAAAAAAGGGGGATAATTTATCAGTTCTTCCGCGGCTCTGTGGTTGGGGTCCACTAGCCTACCGCGATGGCTCTGTGGCTGCAGTCACCCAGCCTCCTCGCTCACTAGACAGACAGACAGCCGCTGCGAGGTGCGGGGGCTGCCTGCTCAGGTCTCCTGAACTTTGAGACATTTTTCTTATTTTCATCTCAGTATGAAGTATTGTTTGTGCCATCCTGCCGGCATTACCAAGCACTTCTATCTGGACCTGATCTTCTGTTTCTGACCCTGATTTATCTCTAATTACCTGCTGCCTGCCCTGACCCTCATCTGGACATCTCTGCTCTCTTCCTGGATGATCCCATGCTTATGATTGACCTCTACCTATCTGACCCTGATTTAGCTTTGTGGACTTTTAGCTGTGCTTAGTTTCTGTCTAAACGAATTAACCGGCTGCACGTGGAACCAGCTGTCTGCCTGTTTGGGACAGTCCTGGATCGACGGGCAGCACAGTTTCTGCCTGTTCTTCAGCTCAGCTGCTGTGCTCCACTTCTGTATCCTTCAGGTCGTCAGAGGGACAAACACTTTAGTTCAAATGGAAGAAGGGACGATTCCTTATTCAAATATGAACAAAACCACAGATACAAGCTTTTTATATTAAGATAAATACATTTCACTCTTTGACTTTGCTGTGTTGACGTCATAATGATGGGTTTTATTTACATCTTGAACCACCCCAATCCTTCACAGGTGGAGTTACCTCACATCTAAAATACTGAACCCTTCGTTCTCCACCAGTTCTCCCTGACGGCTACACGGTAAAGCGTTCAGAAGTGATAAATGAGCAGAGCAGAGAGCTGATGCAGAGCCAGGAGGAGGCCACTGAGAGTGGAGGTAATGAGGAGCTGGGGATGCTGAGGATGGGACAGGACTGAAAGGAGGAGCGGGACGGCACAGACGAAGCATTGGGACAAAGAGAATATCTCATATAAAGTAAAGGAGGATGAGGATGGCTGAAGAAGACGTTTGTGGCTGGAAGAAAAGGCTTCCAGAAGTGGATCCAGACTCACACCGCCCCCACACAGTCTGAGGATTCAAACCAGCGAGGCGTTTTCTCATTATCTCCAATAAGAGAGGAGCTCAGTGGAGCGCGGCGCTGAACCGTCTGACTTTTGAAGAGTTTCTGTCAGGATAAGACAACTTCATTAAACGGGAGGTCTGAAGAACAAATGAAGCTCCATCTGTGGCTGAACATTTCTGATCAAGGCCAGTGCTCTGTCACATACAACCTTCTAATGGAGCAGCAGCTCAGGAGCTTATCTACTCTTCAACTCTCATTACTCGCAAATTTATAACCATTAGTTTTGTTTGTTTGTCAGGTAACTGATTCAGATCATTAAAGAAATTTAAATACTAGACAAAAACAGAAAAACACAAAAAGCAGGTTTTAGATAACAGTAAGAATCTTTATGGTTCTGTTTGAAACGAGTGGCCCCTTCTCAATAAAATGCAGTACTGTAGCTAATCAAACCTTTGCAAAGCAGAGTTTAGTTATGCGGCCACATCGCTAAGAGATGAAAATCACATCTTTTGATTTTTTGTGGGGCAATTTTCTTACAAAGAGAACAGATGTAGTAAGAAATTGTTTCATTTTGATATTTCTAAGTCAAAGACGCTCTGTTTGAATTAATGAGCCATTATGATGTCACGACGGCCGGGATGTTGGGAGATATCTTCCAATGGATGAAACTGGAGGCTACCCATCACACTGAGAGAAGGTTTCCAAATGTGGTTTTCTGAGAGGAAGGAGCAGGAAAAACCCATGGCAAAGAAGTGGAAGGAGAATGGACGAGGCCCAAACGCGTGCAACACTCCAAATGCGACTATAGAATCACGCTGTAATCAATACAAAGAGTCCAAGCAATCACAATAAGAGGAGCACCAAACTGCATGTGCTTATTAGAGACAACAGCACACAGACACGGGGGGAGGGGCTGCTGCACTAATGGGGGAGGGGCAGACGGACCGACAACTCCTCGGTTTAAAAAAAGAGCTCCGCTTGTTTTTTCTTGTCTGCTGACTGGACCCGATTGTCTCCAGAAGGTTCCAAAGTTTCTGGGACGTTTATGTTTGCAGATCAAGTCCCACAATTCCACACGAAAAAAGGTGAGAACGCTGCAATTGGGAGTCAGCTACGGAGTGGGCGGAGCAACTGAGCGCCTGCACTGTCTTCCAGCGGGCCGCAGTCAGCTTTGGGCTCTTTTGGGAACTTTCATTTTGAATCCGTTCAGTTCTCCAAACGATTTCTGGTTCTTCCCTTTTGTTTCGGAGGATGGCTTCCTGTTGGTCTCAGGCTCTGAAAGAAACACAGTTTTACTCAGACGGAAAGGTCAAACGGCCTCAGCTCACCTTTCTCCTCATCTCTACACAGTTAGCCCTTCCACCAGTTAAGCAAAAATGGAATCATGCTGAGAGTTTTTTATTTGTCCTGCTCCTCCCCTCCATCACAGCTCCTCACCTGCCCTGAGGTCTTAGGTTGATTATTGCAGAAGGCGATGCAGGTTCAGTCTTACACGTTGCTGCGCAGTAGTCCCCCCTGTGGATGCTCAGGAGTACTGCACTCGGACGAGTTCTTGGCTTTGTCCTTGTTGTTGTTGGGCTCGTTGTCTTTGATGATGTCATACTGACGGCAAAACAAGACGATCACCCCTAAAACCAGAACGACACCCAAGTTATCACCAAGCCCCATCATTCCACACACATGCTGCAGTTCCTCAAACGACCACTGGAGGCTGGCTTCAGAGCAGCAATTTCACTTAAAACACTTACACGCGGTTTTGTAACAGTCTTTGTTTTGGTGTAGTATGACTGTCCTTCAATTACCAACTTATGCCCAAAAACAGGCCGTGTACACCATATTACATCCTCAGCCAAACGTTCCTCATAACATGACAGAGTTAAAGAACCACTCCAATGACAATGTGTTTTTAACATGTTCTTGTAGCATTTTTCTCATGATGATATGAAAAAAGATTTAGGATTAAAACTGCATTTTTGAGTATTTCTTTTTTTAAATCTCGTTGGATCGGGAGAAAATAAAAGTTTGAAATACTTCAGGTTTGAGACGCCGTAAGTGTCATCACTCCTCAGCCCCTGATGTACGCTCTTGTTTTCCCCATCCCTCTCAAAATTGCACGTCTGGATAGCTCCAATATGATATTAGCTAATATTATCTTGGGGATATAAGCTTGCTTGGTACCACAAAGAATATAGTCCTCGGCGACAGGAAGAGGGAGGGGATGGTCCCGCCCACAGCGCAGAGGAAACTTTCTATTGAACTCCTGTTGCTCTGCAGAAACGAAGTCCAATAAATAGACACTGGACTTTTGATTTTGGCTAAAAACTCCATAATCATGAATTAAAAAAACTGGGAATAATTTTACAATAGAAAAAAAGCTAGTTGGAGTGTGACTTTAAAAAGATGTCAGAAACACATCAATGAGTACTTTTAAAGTCCACCTTTATATACATTTAAAAAAAAGTTTCTAGTAATGTTTAAATTATGATTATGAAGTTTTTAACCAAAATCCCACAACCTTAATGTCTAAAAAAGCTGTTTTTCATGTTGATCTGAAGCCTCTGTTTCCAAAATCTCCTCTGAGGGGGCGTGGCTTTTAGAGCTGAGTTAAGCAACTAAAGACTCTTTGATGTTTCTTGACGTTGCTGTGATCAATCCATTCAATCCATTGGTTTCTCAGAGCAGAAAATAATGAAAGCTAACATCCAAATGCTCTTTCATTCATTTACAATCCTTTCCAAGTGCGGTCAAATGAGCCGCCGTTCACATTTCCGTGGTCACATCAAGAAGCTCCGTGGAGTCTGGTGGAGATTTTCCAGCGTTCTCAGGACTGCTACGGTAAGTATTGGATGAAAGTCAAACCAAAAATCCAGTGACGGCTGATTGGAGCACAGAAATGTGAACGGCGGCTGATTTGACTGCAGTCAATGTGAAGGTAGCATCTTCTCTTCTCCAGAACCTGAACTAGACAAGCTAGCCGGACCAGATGAGGGTTTAGTGCATGTGCAGCAGAAAGAAGATCATTGATGAAAAACAGAGTCTGTCCAAGACTGTTTGGTTGATTTAAAAGGAGAAATACTCGGAAATGTATTAACAAAATAATTTCTTATTATATTTGTTCTCTTTCAGAAGAAAAATGACACGCAGACATGTTAAAAAGTCTAAAAACAGGAATTCGGAGAGAGATTTTAAAGAGTTTGTAAACATCGCAGATGTTTTTTTTAATAAATCTGTATTTAAAAAAATCAAACAAAAAGAAATAATTTTCTGAAGCTGTATTATTCTGAACTAATATTATCATTTAGGAGAACACTCCTCCAGAGTCTGGAGCGGATGATGCTAAACGTTTTTCTACACCTGAAGGATCTATAGATGACTGAGACGAGGCATGAACACAGAGCAAAAGCAGAGAACGTGCAGGAGTTTGTCGTTAGGACGGCTTCCTGAAAACTCTCTGGAATCAGGCAGATTATTACCAGCAGAAGCTGATTTGAGGAAGCTGCAGCCTCAGTTCAACAGTGTGTTGTGGTTAGAATCCAGCCCCAAACAGGCTTCTGCGTTTCTGCTGACGCCTGCCTTAGTGCAATACCACGGGGGAAGACAGAGCATCTTCCTGTGATTTCCTCATTGTTCCCCAAAGGCTCAATTAAAAGCAGAAAAGCACTTTGAGGTTTTTTTTCTTTTTTTATCGTTCACAGCTCTTTTTCTGAATTCCTGAAATCGAGGCTTGATTTCTCCCACAATTCTCTAGGTGATCACTGAGGAGAGTTTGCTAAACCAATCCTGCTTCTTCCTGGGATTTGTTGTCAAAGCTGTCATCAATGGAATCAAGCAAAAATATTTACTTCAGACTTTCTGTTTCAAAAAAAATACTGCATCCTCACTGCCTGGTACACTTATCACTGAGAAGGATTTTTGAGGATTTTCACATCTAAGCATTTTGGTGAATCCAAGAAGTTTTGATGTTACTCCCAAGCAGGACTGCAGACAGAGATATGAATTTCAGCTGGTAAATACTGACAGTCAGTGTTGCTCCTCCCCTCGTTTATTTGCTCCTCCCCTCGTGTGTTGCTCCTCCCCTCTGTGTTGCTCCTCCCCTCGTGTGTTGCTCCTCCCCTCGTATGTTGCTCCTCCCCTCGTGTGTTGCTCCTCCCCTCGTGTGTTGCTCCTCCCCTCGTGTGTTGCTCCTCCCTCGTGTGTTGCTCCTCCCCTCTGTGTTGCTCCTCCCCTCTGTGTTGCTCCTCCCCTTGTGTGTTGCTCCTCCCCTGTGTTGCTCCTCCCCTCGTGTGTTGCTCCTCCCCATATATGTTGCTCCTCCCCTCGTGTGTTGCTCCTCCCTTATATATGTTGCTCCTCCCCTCGTGTGTTTGCTCCTCCCCTCTGTGTTGCTCCTCCCTCGTGTGTTGCTCCTCCCCATGTATGTTGCTCCTCCCCTCGTGTGTTGCTCCTCCCCTCTGTGTTGCTCCTCCCCTCGTGTGTTGCTCCTCCCCATGTATGTTGCTCCTCCCCTCGTGTGTCGCTCCTCCCCTCGTGTTTTGTTCCTCCCTTCTGTGTCGCTCCTCCCTCTCGTGTGTTGTTCCCCCTCTCGTGTGTGGCTCCTCCCCCTGTGAGTTGCTCCTCCCCCTGTTAGTTGCCCTTCCGGTGAGATGTCCCTCCCCATGTGAGTTGCTCCTCTGCCTTTATGTTACTCCTCCATCTGTGTTGCTCCTCCCTCCCTGTAAGTTGCTTCTCCATCCATGTGTTGCTCCTCCCTTCAGGCGCTGCTCCTGCCCCAGTTTGTTGCTCCTCCATCTGTGTGTTGCTCCTCCCCTCGTGTTTTGCTCCTCCCCCATGTGGCCTCCGACGATTACCACCGTTTAAGATTTTCTGTAATCAGATGTTCCGAACTTCCTCCAGAAGAAACATGTCAAACTGAAATGGTTTAGTCTGAAGTAATAAAGCTTGAAGTGCAACAGACAACACCCCCCTGTGCTCCACTATAAACTAATGTGACTCCATCCTAACAGAACGTTCCCAGTTTCCTTCCCCATAAGGACTCTGCACGTCCCCTCTGAAAGCTGGACCCTAAACCCAGAGACGACCCCCTAAGCCCCTCTGTTTGTCCCTTCATAATAACAAGTCACTTGCTTTCTGCTGTGATAAATGGGAAGTACTGAAGAGGAATATTACCTGCCCACATGACGAGCACCACCACGATGATGATGAGCTCTCCGGCCCTCAGCTGGGCCGCCTGCCCGACCTCCTCCATCGTCACCTCGTCTAGAGAGAGAGAGCACACAGGAGCACATGGAGAGTCAACAAAGAGCCTTCCAGGATGCTGCAGTTCACAGTGAAACTCCCCGTCCCTCTGAAAAGAACTCAGAGCGGGTCACATGAGGGCAGAGCAGCCCACTGGTGGAAACGCTCCACTCGGGTTGGTGTAATTAAAGCTAAGTGGTGGTAGAGGTCTGCAGAGGCTGAGGATGTGGATCCTGACCCTCAATCACCCTCTGACGGCTCCGCTGTAGGGCTTGGACGCAGTCCTGACTTTCTGTGTGCTGACTCCTGGTTTCCCAGGGTTAACCCGTCGGGTTCATCCCTCCACAACATCCCTCCCCTGCTTCCTAATGTGACTGCCACTGCATCTACAGATGATCACAGAAACAAGTTTTTACAGGATCTACTAGTGGTAAAGATTTGAATGGCTTGGGTTTTTAGGGTAACCAAAGGCAGATGTAGCACCAACGTGTTATAAACTCTAAAGATAGATTTGACTGACAATTTAGGAGTTTTTATATGTGTTATGATATGTGTGATATGTGTTTTATAGGTGTTAGAAAAACTTCTATTTCTATTTTTGTAAAATATTTTAGGATAAAAGACCCAGATGAAGATTAATGTTTTGCTGTGACACTGACTAAAACAGCACAAATGAAAACTGGTGCAGAGAAAGTAAAAACAGAGCTGACACAGAGAAAAACGCATATGGAGCTAAATTGAGGCCAATATTATTTGAAATCCCCCCCAAAAAACCTTTTGAAAAAAATATTGGTGTTTGACCAAAAAAAAAAAAAACTTAAATTTCCCAAACTTTTTGCTATTCTAAAATAATTTTTTCAGCTTTAAATATTCTGTTATTTCAGGTTTCAAAACTTAAAATTTCCATTTAAAAATATTTTCTTTCAGTTTCAATTTTTTTTTCACTTTAAACTCTTTTTTTCATAAGAATCTGAAAATTTATGTTTCAATTTTTTTTCCCGTTGTGGCACGTTGGGGTGGGCTGACACGAAGGACCAATCAAAATCAATGAGGGAGCCAAACGTTTTAAAACTGAAATTTTCAGATTTGAAACTGGAAAAAAAGTTTTGCAATTGAAATTTGAGTTTTGAAACTTAAAGAACAGAACATTTGAAGCTGTAAACAATTACGTTTATTTTTAGAATAGCAAAAAATTTGGGATATTTCACTTTTTTTTTTCCCAAACACCAATATTTTTTCAATTTGTTTTATTTGCATTTCAAATATAATTTTCCTCAATTTAGTTCCACAGGCTCAAGCTTGAAGACTAGATTTGAAAAAGTGTTTGAAAGATAAATGTAAAGTAGTTAGTTGTTTTACTATTTATCACGCGGGAGTGCTGCGAAGTGGAACGGAGGCCGCTTCCATTCTGCGCCCTTGGCCGGGATCACACCAGACACGCGGCAGTGCTGCGAAACGATGTGCGCGCGGTATCCCACCAGATCAAATGGAAGTGGCGTCTATTCCACCACCGCAGAGCTTTCACGTGCGGTTTGAACCCGGCATTCACCAGTGGTCTGTGGTTTTTTTGCAATCCGTTAGAAGTAGTTTTCTTTATTGTTTTACAAACATTATAGACGTTTTATGGCAGAAAAACTTCTCACTACATACACTTCAATAACTTTTCTCGGACAAACATTTTCACACTTTTTTTTGTTTGTTTTAAAGTGTCAAAATTCAAAAACAGGGAACACTAATGAGGCTGGTGCATTGACAACGTGTCTCATTAGGAGACCATTACGAGATGATTGTGAAGTTCACGTGCTGCACATACAGATGCAGCCACCACGACTTTTCCTTAAAGGCTAAAGTCTCCAGCGCAGGGATTTGTGCAGATGAGCTGGGATGATATTCTTCATATCTCTTTGGTCTGGCTTGCTTTCAAGTCTCCTGTTGCCATGGTGATTCCTCTGAAGCAAATCTGAAGCCTTGGGCTTGAGAGTTTGGGTTTGGTGGGTTTCTACACTAATGAGTTGATGTTGAAGGATAAAATGCTTTTGTTGCCAGGGCACACCTCTGGCACACAGATGACTGCTCTCAGTGGCAGCTCTGCAGAACGGGACCTGTGCAAATGAGGGAGGACTTTTGATGTCTTTCATCAACAGTCAGCATACGTGTCAGTAAGAAGATTAGCTTTTCAGGTGTTTGAGCCTCAGAAGTGGTTCATAAATCCATAAATAACGAATGTGTAACTACTGTCACATCAAACCTGTGGACCTCGTGTCAAGGTTAAGGCCCTGGGGCCGGATACGTATACGCTTTTTAAGTTTTGAAAATTGGCAGCTTTTTGTACTACTTAGAGATTTAGTAAAAAGTATTTTGACTACTCTGAAATTTAGCAAATATTTCAGCTACATGCTAGCTGTTTTGGCCTATTTAGGCTTTTTTTCTGTTCTTTTTCTTGGGATATTTTGAAGTTTAGCTATTTTTTTCAGCTACAGTACACACTAGCTCTTTTGGCAAACCTAAGTTTTGTTTTTTAGGCTTATTTGGCATTTAGCTAATATTTTGCCTGGCTTTCAGCTTCCGCGTTTTTAGCCATCAATTTCAGCATCTTCAGCTATCGACACTAGCATCATCAGCGTACAGCATTCATACTAGCATTTTCGCAGGTAATGCTATTTATCTATTTCATAATTATGCAAAAAAGTTACTTTTTTTAAATTTAGTTTTATAGTGTTCAATAAATGAATGTAGCCACGAGGGGGCCCAAGCCAGGGTCTCATTGTGCTGGTCCCAAGGGCAGATAAATACAATATCCATACCGGATCGGTCAAGGCCCGGGTTAACAAAGACCGCCATCAGGGTGATGGTGGAAATTGGACTACTGTTGGTCGAAGAAGGAGAGGAGGAAGGAGGGTTTGTAGGAAGAGAGAGAAGAGGAAAGTCACTAGTGTTGGACTGAGAGTTGGAACTTTGAATGTTGGAACTATGACAGGAAAAGGTAGAGAGTTAGTTGACATGATGCAGAGGAGAAAGGTAGACATACTGTGTGTCCAGGAGACCAGGTGGAAAGATAGCAAGGCTAGAAGCTCAGGAGCAGGTTCAAGTTGTTCTATCATGGTGGAGATGGGAGGAGAAATGGAGGAGGAGTTATCTTGAAGGAGGAGCTTGTCAAGAGTGTTGTGGAGGTGAAAAGAGTGTCAGATAGAGTGATGAGTCTGAAGATAGAAATGGAGGGTGTGATGTTCAATGTTGTTAGTGGGTATGCCCCACAGGTAGGATGTGAGCTGGAAGAGAAGGAGAAGTTCTGGTTGGACCTCGATGAAGTGATGATGAGCATCCCTGGAAATGAGAGAGTTGTCATTGGTGCAGATTTCAATGGACATGTTGGTGCAGGAAACCGAGGTGATGAGTAGGTTTGGTATCCAGAAGAGGAATGTAGAAGGACAAATGGTGGTTGATTTAGCAAAAAAGATGGAAATGGCTACAGTGAATCCATTCTTTGAGAAGAGACAGGAACATAGGGTGACCTATAAGAGTGGAGGGAGAAGCACACAGATAGACTACATCTAGTGTAGACGGTGTAATCTGAAGGAGATCAGTGACTGTAAAGTAGTGGTTGGTGAGAGTGTTTCCAGACAGCACAGGATGGTGGTGTGTAGGATAACTCTGGTGAAGAAGAAGATGAAGAAAGAGAGGGCAAAGACAGAGAAGAGGACAAACTGGTGGAAGCTGAAAAAAGAGGATTGTCGCATGACTTTTAAGAAACAGTTGAAACAGGATCTGGGGGGTCAGGAGGAACTCCCAGATGATTGGATAACTACAGGTCATGTGATCAGGGAGACAGGTAGGAGTGTAGTTGGTGTGTCATCTGGAAAGAAAGTTGATGCAGAGACTTGGTGGAGGAATGAGGAGGTGCAGGAGTGTATACAGAGTAAGAGGCTAGCTAAGAAGAAGTGGGACACTGAGAGGACTGAGGAGAGGAGACAGGAGTACAGGGAGATGCAGCGTAAGGTGAAAGTAGAGGGGTCAAAGGTCAAACAAGGGGCTTATGATGACTAGTATGCTAGGTTGGGTAGTAAAGAGGGAGAGACTGACCTGTACAGATCAGCAAGACAGAGAGACCGAGATGGGAAGGACATGCAGCAGGTTAGGGTGATCAAGATAGAGATGGTAATGTGTTGACAGGTGTCAGTGGTGTCATGGAAAGATGGAAAGAATACTTTGAAGAGTTGATGAATGAAGAGAATGAGAGAGAAGAAAGAATAGAAGAGGAGACTGTTGTGGAGCAGGAAGTAACAGAGATTAGTGAAGGTGAAGTGGGAGGGGCTTTGAAGAGGATGAAGAGTGGAAAGGCTCTTGGTCCTGATGATATACCTGTGGAGGTATGGAAGTGTCTAGGAGAGATGGACGTGGAGTTTCTGACCGGGTTGTTCAACAGGATCTTAGGTGGAGAGAAGATGCCTGAGGAATGGAGGAGGAGTGTGATGGTGGCCATTTTTAAGAATAAGGGAGATGTGCAGAGTTGTGGTAACTACAGAGGAATAAAGCTGATGAGCCATACAATGAAGGGATGGGAAAGAGTAGTGGAAGCTAGACTAAGAGCAGAAGTGAACATCTGTGAGCAGAAGTATGGTTTCATGCCAAGAAGTGACGTTTGTAACTCCAGCAGGAGTTTTTCCACAGTGGATGGACAGAAAGAGAATAAAAGGAAACCCAGACAGACTGTATGCAACAGGCCACCGCTGCTGTCAGGCTGATTGATACCTGCTCGGAGCAGGAGGAAAACACCTGAGATTTAATCAGGACGGCTAATGAAGGCTTCCACCACCACACACCACATGCATCCATCAGGTTTTGAGCTTCTCATTATCAAGATAAATCCCTCCATCAAAACCCAGGTTGATAATCTGATCCACACCCTTCTCTAAAAGTAGTGCACTTGTAGTTAATTTTAGGTATACTTGAGTATAAGTATTGCAAGTATACTTTATCTGATGTGTTTGTGTAGTGTAGGAAGTATACGAACTGAATACCTCTTTCAACTATGTATCTGTATGTGTGCAATTCATTTCTTTGGGTTTGTTGTTTCTTGTGTGGCAGCTGCAGCATCGCCCAGCAACCTGCAACAGCATTTGTGAGAGAACCTCCAGAAGGTTTTTTAAAACTTTTCCAGTATTCCTAACGCCCCTGTGAGAGATGCAGACTCCTGCAGGTGTGAGGAAAAGCCTTTGAGTTCTGTGACACTCAAATGCATGGATGTCTGTGCTCTTTGACTCGGATTAGATTGTCGGAATAGAAATCGATTCATTAGTTAATCGTTACACTGCTACACTACGTTTACATGGCAACAAGTGATCAGAACAGAAATGCGTCAACGCCGTTCAGAATACTCTGGTCCGATCAGACTCAAAATTTCTGTCCGATCAAGACAGGTGGGTTATCCCGATTGTTGATCTGATCGTGGTTCATGGAAGCACACATTCCGATCATGTGTATGTAATTTTACGTCATGCACATTCACATTAATTCATGTTCCCAATCACTTCCAGACAGAATAAATGATGTTATTCTCTCATATTTACGTGCAGCAAAGATGCAGATTAATGCACGGATTTAGGCTCCTTAAAATCTTAATAATGAAAGTGAACCATCTCGCTCTATACAGGATCTTTGTTTGTTTATTACGGAACTCTATTTCTTCTTCTGCGACTGTTTCTGGCAATTGACAGGTCTGCGCATGTCAAACTGATTTATTCTGATCAACCATGTGGCATATGGAAACATTGTTACAATCGGATGAAGTTTTTCAGGGCTATGTTCACAGTTCTATTCTGATCCGATCTCTGATCTGATCGAGGACATTTTGCACATGGAAAACACAGTACTGTGGCGGCTTCACTGCAAAACACCGGCGCCAACCTACACCACCACCAGAGAGCAGGACGGGGGTTCAGTGTCTCGCCCAAGGACGGGCAAGGCGGGAATCGAACCTGAATCTTTGGATCAAGGTTGACCGCTCTATAATTTGCACCATGGCTGCCTCTGAAAGGACTTAATTAAGTTAATTAATTATTAAAATTTGTCTTTTTTATTTCGGCTAACAAGTCCATAATCTCAATTTTAAAAAATCCTGGGGAATGATTTTACAAATGAAAAAAACGTCTTCATCTCCAGCAGAGGTTACAGTGAGCCCCGTCCCGCTTACTGCTGGAGTTTGAGAAGTCTCCACCGTTAGGAGCTGCTGCTTATGGTAACAGAACTAGGTCAGGATGATGAGTATTGTTCTGTTTGTGAGGGAAAGCAACCCAAAACAGCACACAGGCCTTCAGTCGGGAGCTGTCTGTGGATTAAAGTTGATCATTAAAGATGTCAGCGTTCATGTTTGTCTGCAGGGAAAACTGGAATTCCACCTTTGCTCGTGCTTTACTGTAACTGAATGATCTTTGCTGCCGTTCCCTAACGTGTTTGCAGCTTATGCTCTCGGTAGTAATATTACCTCACTGAGTACAATTGTAAAAGGAGAGCCAAAAGGAAAGTGTTAAAACCAGCAACTCACCGGGACTTTTGGCCGCCATCTTCTCGGACTCTTTGGGTGTCCTGAAGAGCACGGGCTGACTTGGGGGGCTGCTCCCACCCATGCTAATGCTTTGAACGTGCACAATATACTCTGTGTCTTCATCCAGATCCCACAATGCACAGGAGCGCGTGGTGGTGTTCACCTCCTGGATGAACCTCAGCATGTGGACATCCTTCTTCTGCAGCAGCGCCAAGAAAGAAAAAAACACATTCTCGGATTATTAGCGGATTTCCACTCAAACGTACCGATGTTTGCAAAGTCTGTCCCTTCAATCTTCACAACTGTTGCTTGCGCCCTTCAGATCTACAAACTTGATCTTTTTCCTGTCAGAAAAATTTCCCAGGATTTAGGTTTGATCAGTTGTAGACTTTCCGGCGTTCCTGTTTGGGTCCAATTTGCGCTAATGACTACACGTCTGCCTGGGTTAACAGCGGGGAAAAAGCTTCAACCGAACCTCCTGGGCTCTTCTTCTACAATGCAATTAGGTTTAAAGGATTAAACAGCTTCTGTGCTCGTGTGCACTCTTCCAGAAACGCAGATTTTCACCTTGTGAAAGCTGTTTGCTGAGGTCAGCAGACACCTCACAGAGAAAGGCCCCTCGGGGATCTTTTATTTACCAAGCAATTATAGAAGACACCGTTTCAAAACATTTTAACTTCAAGTGGATAAAATGTGAGAGGGCTAGTCGCTTCCACCCAAACTTTACATTTAAGACTTTCAAGCTAACTTGGGTAAGTGAGTCTCGAGCAGGGGCGGGCAAACGTTTATACCTGTAGACCACAAGGGGTTCTAAAATTTGACAGAAGGGCCGGACGATAAGTAGATGTGTGGACTGTTTTTGTAATCCGCCTCATAAGAGAAAGAAAACATGTAAAGTGGATGAAAGCAGACTTTAATGTAATTAAAAATTACTTTAAAACAGATCTAATCTGGTTCTTGTGGTTGATGTCACTCAAACTTACAGAAATGCTGTATCAAGTGGTTTTAAATGATCAGAAACATGAATGTCAAACTCTAAAGCTGTACATGAACATCGAAAAAACAACAACACCACATGCATGCACATTAACTCTCTGCTCCTTAAAGTCAAAGGTCATTTTTCCTGTCCTATGTTGTGTCCTATGTATCAACAAGGACACAACAGAAACTGTTGGAAATGTGGAAATAACTCTGGTACTTTTTTTTCACGTTTTGGGATTGTTTCCTTTTTGGACTGAAGTGATTACAAGCATGGAAAATATGATTGGACTACCTATTCCTCAATCACCACAACTATGTCTATTGGGAGATGAATCTGTTAGGCCTCTTGGATTCCCAAAAGAACTGTTTGGCTAGTAATAGTTGGATCATGGTGCCGCACGCAAAGACTCATTTCTAAGAAATTGGATGGAGTCCCCACAAACCTCAGCTCATTGACTGGGACTGCTTCATTCGAGATTTTGATCGCTAAAACTAACAATACCCAGGAAAAAACAGGTAGAATATGGAGCCGTTTTATGACATTTATAACAACTCGAGACTCTTCTTCCACCTTATAAGTAGAATTGTGCCATCTTGCTGGTTTTCTTTAATTGTACTGATATGATACTCTCGTAATGTTTTTATTTTATTTATTTATTTATTTTTTTCCTTGTTGCTGTTGTTGTTAGGTTTGTGAAAAATCAATAAAAACTTTGATGACGAAAAAAAAAAAAAACAAGGACACAACAGAATTACAGAGAACACGCATAGCTGTGCCCCTTCTGGAGTGCGGACGGGCGGGAAAGCAGCGCCCCTCTGTGTCCCTGCATGGAGAAATGGCATCAGCTCACTCAGAAACGTTTAAACCAGGGGTCACCAACGTGGTGCTCGCGGGCACCAGGTAGCCCTCGAGGCCCCCACAAGGTGCCCTCAGGTCTCTTCTAAAATTAACACACTTGTGAGCGACATCTAAAATTAAATTCTGTTGATATTTTTTTAATTACACTTGCATTTACCTAGATTTAAAAATGAAAATGTCTTACAAATATTTTGATGATTCATGATTTGATGATTAGGTGACCTCTGACCTATTCCAGTTCAAAGATCATTAATTTTGTTGAAAATACAGCAGATTTGGTCTTTAGTTCAAAATGTGACACGATTTGTTTAAAAATGTGTAAGTGGATTTTTCTTTAACATTACATGATTGATTAACATGGTACAACACGGGGAAAATGGAACATTTTTCCCATGAAATCTAAGTGAAAATCTGAAAATGTAACAATTACTGAGATTAATAAAGTCCTGAATATTGATATTTCTTTGCTAGCTTGTTGTCATTTTTGATAATTATGGTGAGAAATCAGAGTCTTTACATAGAGGAATATCATTATTCATTATTAATAATGTTTAACTAACTATAACTAAACAAAATTTGTTATTTAAAAATGGTAGCCCTTCGTATAACGAAGTACCCATGAAGTAGCCCTCAGGTTCAAAAAGGTCGGTGACCCCTGGTTTAAACAAAATCCTGTTGAGCTGAAGAAGAAAATCACGGAGCACAAATATCATCCAGAGCATATTTGATAAACACCTGATTTCAAGGTACAGAGCGGTACTCCTCATCTGAAGAATAATAATTAAAAAAAAAAAAAAACTCTGTATGTTGTGTAATACTCCAATATTCTTTAATAAAAGTATGACCAGAAGTATTTTTGATGAGAAATTTGGAGTTTATTGTCTTCCCCGAAGACATTTGGACACAAATAAGCAGGAACCAGACCTCCCAGATCAACTGGGTTACCTTTGCACCACAGCTACAGGATTTTTGAAGATAAAGCTCAAAACTTTTCGAGCTCTAACAGAAGTTTACAAAGATAATCTGTTTGGAGCAACTGTTGCTCTGAATAAATCTTAGCATCACGTCAATAATTCCTCAGAGCTGTGAATTCCTCCATCAGAACAAATGTCATCTGAACACCTTCTAACCGGATTTCCTTGTGTTGGGAATGAGTCTTTGTGTTCTGGTACCTGTTGGGTGATAGCAAACCCGATGACCGGGTCTCCCTCTAAGATTTCCCACGTCACCACTGCAGAGTTGACCCCCAGCTCTCTGATGGTCACATTAAGTGGAGCTGACAGCACCGTGTCTGACAGAGAAAAGAGAGAAGTCATTAACATTCATCCAAACAGCAGCTGGATATGTGACCCCCCCCCATCACACTGAACTCGTCCTCTGAGCTCATCTTCTGTCTGTCTCCTACAGTTTGATCCTTCTGCTTTCATTCATGTCAGACCTAATTACCCACAAAGGTTTCTTGGTGTTGTTGGCGTCTCTGTTTTCCTGCACACATCCTGTCGCTGTATGACTCATGAACCTGTGCAGCCCATAGACATAGAAAGATAGACGCCGCATCGCTTGTCGCCCCCTATTGGAGCTGACGTCTCAACGCGCCGCCATCTTGACGAGGTCAAAGTGCCCCTGCAGTGCCATTGATTCTAATGAGGAATGTTTCTGAGAGTTAAAAAAAAACATGTTTTATGCTTTTAACATAATATATCATATGATTATGGTATTTTAATGAAGAAAGAATGATTTAATATGCAAAACAATTTGATAGTTTATTTTATTTATTTATTTATTTGAATTTTCTCCATCTGAGAGGGGTGAAAAACAATTTTAACTCATCAAACCTACCAAAAAACACAGAAAAAAAACATGTAATGGCATCTTAGTAAAAATAATGTGTTTCAAATGTTAGGGGGAAATTTGTTGTTAATTTGTTAACAAAGAAAATCAAACACACAATAGACTTTATCCTCACTATGGCATATATGCACAATAACCATTTCAACATCTGCTACGTTACAGAATAAAAATAACGAAATACATTTTGTTTTAGTAAACAAGAAACTTCAAAACTATGAGAACACATACTTATATACTTAGTTGTGCACAAAATGCCACAACTAAAACCCCTGAAAAATAACTTGTGTAGACAGTTTCTTGCGTGTGCTGGCACTCTGAAACTCCAGAGTAGTCATTTTTGCCATGTGGTGCAGGGATGAGCCGTACTTTATGAAAAACAGAGTCCGGTCAAAATCATCCGGTTTAAACTGCTCACTGCAGAGCCTGGAGAACTCGTGACAACAAAATCCTGTCTTCTCATCGCAACTTCCCATCTCCTCCGTAATTCCACCTCACTGGGAAACCTCGGAAATTATATAAAAGGAAAAAATATTAACAATATAGTAAAATAATACACGAGGGAGGAACAGTTTTTGCCGCTAGCATATTTGCTGTTAGCCACATAACGTTGTTTACGATTACACGTTCAGGTGGCTTGAAAAACTTGTAAAAAACAAAAACAATGTTAAAACTTACTTGTGAAATGTAATTCCACGTGATCGGCTCTGAATCGAGCGCCGATTATTGCATCCGAAGGCTGCACAAGCAAAAGGCATGGTTGCAATCAGTTGCAATTCTCCTTTCAGTGGTTCAGTCTATGTGGTTGTGAATGTAGCCTAGCTTAGGTTGACCCCAGCAATATGGCGGCTCCGCTGGTTCACTCAGGATCACGTGATGCGGCGTCTATCTTTCTATGTCTATGGTGCAGCCGCTGTAGGCCCTTAATCCTGATGTTCCATCCAGCAAATAACAAAACAGAATGTAACGCAGCTTTTGAGGATCAAATCTGCTGTTGTGTGCTGAGATTGTTAAGTGAAAGAGCTGTTTTGGAGTGCGAGGCTCTCAGCGAGTCACGGTCCTCCACCATCAAAGTCAGAAACCTATTTACAGCGAATCGAAGCCCCAGTGAGTTTCAGAGCAGACATTCAGGTACTAGACCACTGAGCTGGGGAAAATTACAGCTGGGAGAAATAAATAATCAGGGTCGCTGGAGCCTATCCGAGCCACGTCATGGTGAAGGTGAGACGTACCCTGAACAGTTGTCCAGTCCGTCAAATAAAGACGGACAAACACATTCAAGGGACAGCTTAGAGTCGTCATTAAACTTAAGAGGCATATTTTTTTGGAGGGAGTTGGAGAAAAATCCACAGAGAAAGGAGCTGGGATTCAAACCAGACACACTGTGAGGACAGAGTGCTAACCACTACACCACCATCCACCCAGAAATTCAATCTGAAAAACGTTTGAGGTTTTTTTTCCACATTTAGACACAACTATTACATTATTCTGCAGACGTCCAGAAATGATGATGTCTTGATCATTTTTTCATAGAATACGAAAGAAAAGGAAAACTTTTTTTCCAATTAGAGGTTGGGTGAAGCCAATTATAGTAAAAAAAAAAAATCTGTTCACACTTTTCAAATCAACAGAATCTCCCTAAATGACCCTTTTTAAAAGTTGACTTTGTTCTGAAAACATAAACACGAGCCGATACGAAAAGGTTTGAAGGTAACCAGCCTCACCTGTGAAAGCTAAAGAGCTTTATAAAGATCTATGGGAAAAGGTAACTGAACTGTACAAAACAGGAAAGAGATCCAAAGTACGGTCAAGAACGTTTCTGCCAGAAATATATTTAGGAATGCTAATAAAAATAGCTTCAGCCGTGATTCTGGACTCTGGTGTGAAGGTTTTGTGTCAACTTTTGATTTTTCTAATTTAAGACGTTTCTGTTGTCATTATGATTAAAACGGAGTTAACTCTATTTAACAATAAATTAATCCAACCAATCGAGTGAAAACATGTTATCATTCACATAAGTAAAATAGTCTAAAATTATTAATTTCTTCCGTCTTTTATCACCAAAATAATCCTAAAGCTTTCTGGGCAGAAAACATCCTGATCAAAACTAAATAGGATAATAATCAAACAAACCAAGATGAGATCAGAGCACCATGACATGCATACATTTCAAGGATGGAGTGACCGTTTATCCTCCTGCACCGACACCCACAAAAGGCCAAGAATCCCATCCGTCCAGAACGCAGCCCAACAGAACCGGCTGCTCTCACCTCCGGCCTGAAGAAGACGGACACATCTCTGCAGGATGAAGGCCACTGGATCTTATCGGCAGACGAGAGCTTCTCAAAGGACAATCTCACATCTCTCAGCTTATCATCAGAACACAGTGTCAACGTGAGATTTTCTTTTAAACACAATCTGATCAAGTAAGGATATCTTTTAAGTACATTTGATCTTTTTAAGACCAAGAATTGAGTAGAAAGAGTGCAAATAAACGTTTTTCAGATTTATGAGTTTCCCAGGATATGAATTATCTGCATGGGAATTTTTTTATTTAAAAACTAATCATCCTCTGATTAAGTTTTCCACATTTTAAGGGCATATTTTAGATTTTTCATTTGCTGCACAAATCAACTCTGAAACACCAAAATACAAACATATATCTGGAATTTCTTGCAAAAAGTTTGAATGCAGGTTCATGTCAGCCATGTCTGGCTTCACAGCTTCAATGAAGATGAGCCCGCTCGTCCATCCGGTCACCACCGACATGCGCATGCATGCGCCGAATCAACCTGTGGTCCGACTCACCGGCTCTGACGGAGGAGACGAAGCCCAGCAGGAGCAGCGGCAGCGCCGCAGACGAGCCTGGTGGTTGAGCCATCCTCCCGCTGCTGCTTGCGAGGCTTCACATCCCGCGCGGCCCATTGATGATGCAGCATCTAAAGCGGGGAGAGCGGCATGGAGACGGGGGTCCTCAACTTGGAGTCTGCAGCGGCGGAGGCGCAAAGACAACAACAGCCAGTGCGGGGGAGGACGGAGGGGGAGGGGGAGGGGGCGGGGGTGATGCCCCGCTGCAGGTGGAGGCAGATGGATGATCCTCAGACCACCTGCAGACGCGCCGTCCTGCAGCCTGCGCGCAGGAGATGCTACTGGAGGAGAGGAGAGGAGAGGAGAGGAGAGGAGAGGAGAGGAGAGGAGAGGAGAGGAGAGCGGGAGCGCGCAAGTGCAACGTGCCCCCCCTCGAACACACGCACCCCCGCACCAGGAAAGCCCAGGAACCTGAACACCAGCAGACTTGTTCACCTGACCGGCACGTGCTGCACAGGTGAACGTTAAAAATCAAGCGAACTTTAAAAAGAAGTCTAGAATCTAGGGCTGTGTATCTTTCCCTCTTACACGATTCGATACGCATCCCGATACACGATCCATGAATCAGTACAGAAAAAAATTCAACTAACCTTTTGGCAATATGATATAGTCTGGTTCTTTTGCCAAAAACACTAAAATCTAGTAGTGTGTCTTTACCTTTTACATCTCGATACTATCGGATTGATATAGAAAAGATTCAGCTAACTTTTTGGCAATAAAATAAAATCCAATTATTTCATCAAAAACACTAAAATCTAGATACTTATTATTTATATGGCATTTAAATGTATAAACATGTATCAAAGTCAAGGATCCGGCCCTCCAGATCATTTTATTTTATTATTATTAATGACCTGATGTTATCTGCTGCTCATTTCTAATTTGTATAATTTTGACTAGATATATTTTTATGGAGAGTAAAATATTGAAAGTTATTTAAGGTATATGTTGATTTATTCTGGAATAATATTCCTGCCTTTTTATTACTCATAATTATGTTAAAAAGTTACAGTTTTAGAGTTTTAAAAATTGTCATTCTGCCAGCTTTATAGATTATTTTGGCATTTACTAAGATTTTTAGGCTATTTTGGAGTTTAGCTAATATTTCAGCTACATGCTAGCTGTTTTGGCTAATTTAGGGTTTTTATAAAGTTTTTTTAGGCTGTTTTGAAGTTAAGCTAATAGTTGCACGCTAAATGTTTCGGCTGATTTAGGCTTTTTTTCAGTTTTTAGAATATTTTCAAGTTTAGCTATTTCTCAGCTATATGCTAGCTGTTTGGGTTGCTTAGCTTTTTTTAGGCTAATTTGCTAACATTTCTGCTGGCTATCAGCTTTTTCAGCTATCGACTTCAGCATTTTCAGCTATCAGCACTCAAATCTTCAGCAGTCAAATTCATCTTACAGCATTCACACCAGCATCATCATAGGTAATGTTAAACATCTAGTTCATAATTATGTTAAAAAGTTACAGTTTTAAAGTTTTAAAACATAGTTTTAGAGTTCAATAGATGTTTATCCTGTTCGGCCCGCGACCTCAGGTGTGTTTTGGATTTTGACCCCTTGTGGAATTGAGTTTGACACCCCTGATGCATGGCATTTGACAGAAATATTTATTTAGTTATTGCCCTGGGAGAAGCAAGATTATGATTGGAGGTCTTTTTGTTTTCATCATACATAAAAGGAAAAAGACGATTGAAAGAAACCAAAAAGAGAGACTGCAGCATCAGAAATGGATTATTTACTTCTCGATTGATTTTATACTTTTAAACCGAGATATTCTTGTTCATATCTGAGGTTTTCAAGCGATACCACAGTCTCGATCAATTTTGACACATATCTATTTTTCACATCTCTAACCAATACTGCATTACTCCCACTGCCCGATCGATTTTTGGATTTGTATCTATGCCTTTTACATCCCTAATAAAATCAGTCCAGAACCCGTTCAGACTGGTGGAAACTGAATTAGAATTGGGGGGTGGGGTGGGGATGGGGGGTTGTTACCCAACAGAACCTGGTTTGTTTAAAGGGGCCATAACATGATTTCCTTAAGCCGTTCAAAATGAACTATATCCATGTTACTACGCAACACTACAAAATATATATCTATGAAATATAAACGACAGGATTCCTAAAGCTCCACCTCCTGCTGACGTCATCATTGAGTCTTTGGCATAGTCCGAATTCTTTCCTTCCCCTTTCCCTCCATTTAAAGGGACAGTTTAAGTCCAAGTGTGTCCGGGAAATTTATTTTTTAAATATGACGCTCCAAACAGAGAGATATGAAGTCCTCCCCCGCGAGGCTAAACCGCCCCACGCTGAGAGGCGTTTTTCTTCTCCTGGGTGCGTTCTGAAGCAGACATTTACATTTAAATGTAAGTCATGACTTCTTGTTGTAGCATGATCTTTTTAAAATGATAAAATCGCTGTTGTTGTGTATGTTCAAGCGCTGGAACCGTTCCACTAATACTGACATGTATTGGTGACGTCATCGAACGAAAGTGACGTCCGAAATATGAGACACTATTTTTTCATGACTTTCCATTTGGAGGAGCAAACAAAGGGGAAGGAATAAGAGAATAATTCGGGTTGAGACATTCTTTCTTTGTTTCTCCCACAACAATAAACAGTATTTACATGTTTTTAAAGATAGATGCACACACCAAATATCTGCCTTTAGTAGCTACACTGGTTCACAACACAAATACACTCAACGTCTGAACGACTATACCCACAAACCAGTACCACTGTGGTACCAGGATGTGTACCGCACCGGTACCCTCATCCTAACCTTAACCCAGTACTGGAACCGCATGGTAGACCGGGTTAGGATACCGATAACAGCCACACCCGAGGACTGGTCCTCGCCTGGTCAAATCAAATCCAATTTTTTTTTTATAAAAAAAGAACTTCTCATATTTCACGCAACTCTAAGCACTTTACATTTAAAAACAAAAACATAAAGTAAAACCAGACCACCCTTCCATTAAAAAAAGAAAGGTAACAGAGGGGATTTTAGAGAAAAAAAAAAAAAGACGAGAATCATAAAACAACCAGGTCTAAACAGCAAACTGGAATGGGCGGGGCCTGTCTACAAACACTCAGTAGTTACGTACACACCTATTGTCTAAAATAGTCTTTACATTTGAGCTAGTCAAAATGTACACAATGCAACTGCAGCTCACACACGCAGCGGGATTCTTAACCAATCGTCAATATGTGACGATTTGGGAATGAGAATGTGGTGGATCCCGGCAGAATCCCAGCACAGAGTTTTGGTTCGGTACCCATCCTGAGTAAGAACTAAGTAGTACATGTCTCATAACAACAAAAACCATGAGGCTGCCTTAACATTAAAACACAAAGTGGTTCTTGTGAGATCTTGTTTTTGTATTTACTTCAATATTGTCTCGTCAGCTTTATAAATCAATACAAGTATTGCCAAACAAAATATCGCGATATATCGCTTTTCCCCAACATCCCCAGAGAGTTGACCTTCTGAGATATTGTGTGATTGTTTCTCCATTACTCCTTCATTACATGAGTGTTAGTATGATTCCACTCAGCTCTGTTAGAAACCTGCTTCAATCCTGCTGTCGTTTCAGACTTTAGTGTCTTCCCTCATCTCTGGGTTTGTCCATACATTAGTGTCACATGGAACATTACAACTGGAATATACAAGTCAAGTCTCAGTGGTTTTTATATCCATGTTCGCCTTGTTAGCAGTACAAAGGACCCTCCCCCCCCGCAGTCCTGATAGCATCTGTGTTTAATTCACATGATCATGGAGGAGTTGCAGATTACAGATCAATACACGATTAACATTCCAAACAGAAGCTTCGTGTCCAACGAGAGACCTTCTTCCATGCACCTTCTTTGCAGACTCTAAAGGTTACAGAGAGGATTTTTGATGAGGATAATCATATTTCTCTGCTCTGACTGACAGTTTTATCACTTGATGGAGTTTCAGATGAGGCAAGTCTCCTTCAGGCTGCTTCCCTTTCACAGAAACGGGCCAGGAATATTCATCTGTTATCCTCATTAATCAGAGACACAGGCAGATCTGGTGGCTTTCGTATTTTACTTGTGTTAGAAGAAAAAAAAGCAAAGCTCTTTATTTGAACAATGATGGAGAAATACCAGAGATGCTAAAGAAAAAGACACACATGACAAGATGTATTAAACGTGTTTCAGGCTACGGCGTTCAAAAGTCTCACGTTCATGCATCCCTAATTATGTTTTTAAATCAATTTTCAGGCTCTACGTAAACAAAACTAAAGTTGAAAGTTAAATCAATTAAAATGTAACCAATTAGAGAGTCAGATTTGGTAGTGACGTTTGGATTGTGTCCTTTTCAAAACACTGAAGTTCAAGAGAGAAATTTGTCATGAAGTGTTGGTGGATGACCCAAGATACATCACACCAGATAACACGCAGGCTTTTTCCTATTGTCCAAGATACATAAAGAGCGACGCCATATTGGAATGGTCTGAAAACATTGAGACATGTCTGAGCGGACACAGTCAATTGACCATAAAATGCTTAATTCGGGTTTGATTTAAAAAATGAAAAAACTCTGATCATCAGAAAATGAATGCCCAAATCTTGGTAATAATGTTTTTGTATGAAGTCCAACAAATGAACGACATTTAACACTTTTTTATGAATAAATAGGTTATTATTGTAAAGGAAGTGCAATGCTAATGCATGGTTGTTATTTTATTCCAATCTACACACAGACTGAGATTTACACAAACTGTTAGACTCTTCGGTCTGTGTTTAGAAACAGATCGGTGGGTAGCCGACATCACCGTAGACCGCTAGCGGCCGTTATATTTTGGCTGGACCACCCCCGGATCAGCGCAACAGCTGATGGTTCCACAGACGGGGTAGACGGCTCAGTGAGCACTCCGTCCGTGGCCCCGGAGCGGCGAGCTCCGGGCGACACCCGCTTCAAAGCACGCCGTGGCCGGGACTTATTATGCAGCTAGAACTGGTCGCGATGCAACCCCACGGCTGTTTTGCATTGCAGAGATTGGGGGTTTTTGTTTGGGAGAAGTGATATTAATCCTGAAAAAATGTATTTTGTTGTTATTATTTAATTCTTAATCAATACAATAAATAAATATTTATTTGAACAAATTCCACACATTGAACACATTCAGTCTGGAATATCTTCAAATTAGTATTGATTTTCTTTTTGAGTGCAGTGTTTGTGCGTGCGTAGGGGGCGCTGTTCTCGCAGCATTTAAACACATCATTAAATCACAAATACATAAAAAGAGTCTCGTATGAGATTTGAGCATAAATGTGGTTTTGATTGGTGCATACTTTTTAAAGATTTATATGTGAAGTTAGTCTTAGGTTGTAATTTTACGTTGTGTGTGTGTAAATTTTATTTTGTATTTTTTATATCAGGTTACTTTTGTACATTTGAATACACAAATGGAGGGTACACACAGTTATGCACAAAATGTATTGTATGAGTTACGCACACACAAATCCAGAGTCCATTTTCTCTCCATATAAACAGCTTTAGAGCTGCTTTCTTCTTCTCTTTCTATCTTAAACAAAGTGTACAGCTTTCTGCACATTACTGCCTCTACAGGTGGAGACTGGTAATGCTGCTTCTTGTTGAGCCAGTGCCTTATTCAGTTGAAATTATATGCATTTTTCATTCATTTCTAATATTTTCCCTATACTTTGATTTTCTTTTATCCTTTAAATTAACTGTTTTAAAATACATTTATTAGTCTAATTCCATGAAGTGGACAGTAGACTTCTGTTCTGTAAACATTTTCTATGCCAATAACTCAAAACTGCTGACAGCACTTTCAAAACAAAAGCGTTTTCAACTCATCTGAGGAATAAATAACGTCTGAAATACTGATTAGATCCAGAATATATTGAGAGATAACTATATTAGCTCACTGACTTGAAGCTGAAGTAGTTAGATTGATGGATTGTCCTTCATCATTAGTTTGATGAAAACCTCTCTGCTGAAAAGTCGACTTCTCGTATAGTAGTATCGGGGCTGTGCACGATGACGGCACACTTAAAGACATTTAATGTGGCCTTCATGTATCTGAGGCTGGGAGGAGAGCAGAGGCGTCATCGCTCTTCTCCGCTGACCTCCAGTGTCCTTGGAGCTGTTTAATTACACTGCTGTGTGTGCACTCGGAAGAGGAATATTTATGATGAGAACTTACAAATGACAATGATGGAGGGTCACCAGCCAAATGATGTGAGAAATTAAACAGCAAAATCGAGCAAAAAAACAGAGATTTCGAATATTGGAGGAGAGAAGCGACTGTCCTGAAGTCACCCTGAGGCCAGGAGGTTCTGCTCAGCATGCAGGCTCCTCTGCAGTGTCACACATGCCCTTCCATGTGTTGACCATGCAGAAACGGAAAATGCATCGTCAACAAGCTCAGGGATGCTGGTGCTGTCACTCGTTGCAGTGTTTCTTTATTTTAAAGCTCGCCAGAATAAACAGATTCACCGCTGCCCCCAAAGTTAACACGGAGAGGACTGCAAAAAGAAAAGAAAGAAAACAAAACAACATTAAGAAACTAGAGGCATTTTTTTTCTTGGAACTCGGTCAAAATGCTAGTGCACTGATTTCACACATAATCTTAGTAAAACTCAGAAGTGGACTTGACCTGCCTGCTGTGCAGAGACAGTGCGAGTATCAGTAAAACGATTGACAGTTTTACATTTCTTTCCATGAAAAAACATCTTTTTGAGCTCTTAAGTGTATCATACTGCTCATTCCTCACTATAAACAACCTCAAAGTGGTAATTTGATCCATTCACGCATTTCTGAGTAATCCTCTAAAAACATGCGCTCTCTGCAGAAGCCCCTCCCATACCCATGAAAACAAGCGAGTCCTCACATGCTGACATCATAGATTGAGGACAGCTCCTTTCAGGAAGAGTCTGTGCTGCCAGCTCCGCCCCCAGGCTAACACCGACACACGCCCACTTTCTCTGCTGAACTTAAGGTGATCATCAGCAAAGAGTGGTTATTTCAGCATCAACTCAGAGAAGAAGTGGTTCCTCTTGGATACAATCTGTAGAGAAAACAATGTCTACAATGTCTCTCCTTCATGTGGGCATCCAAAAGGTTAGTTTCTTTTTTCCTGAAATCTGTTCTTTTCTGAGTTTTTCCTCATCGAGAAGGAGGGTCTAAGGGCAGGGATTACTAGTTTAGTTTAGTTTAGTTTAGTTTAGTTTAGTTTAGTTTAGTTTAGTTTAGCTTAGTTTAGTTTAGTTTAGTTTAACAACCAGGTATTATTTATATTTTATGATGGATTTTCTGCTTTTGTACAAGTATGAAGCACAAGGAGACAGTTATTTTGTGATAGTGGGCTGTACTGTATAAGTAAATTGGATTTAAATTGACTGTTTTTTTTAACCTTGACCAATATCACATAAATGCAAAGCTGTGACAGAAACTATTCTTAGGTTTTCATTTACCAGCCAGAAACGTCGTGCTGACGTCTTTGGGGTCACTGTGGTTCCTTTTGAACCTCAAATTCCAGATGGGACTGTGGGTCACAGATGTAAGACTCTACAATATGCATATCTATCTTTTAAAAAGTTCAGAGGTTGTTTGTTTGCATGTGCAAACACGCTGGGAATGCCTCTAGGATGATGTCGCAAAATGGGCGGGACCGAGAAAGAGCGAAAGGCGGATCGGATATCAAAGTTATGAAGGTATAAAGAAAATCCACAAACATAAGTCATTTCATAAATAATTTCTTTTTAGTGCACCACAATTAACATACGATCATATATACGGATATAGTTTACTCTGAAAGACTTAAGAAAATCATGGTATGGCCCCTTTTAACAATAAACTTTTTTAAGATGTTTGAGATTTTAGTTAGATATCTACAGCAACTTCTTCATTTATCTACAGACATTTTCCTATTTTTATTCTGGTGAAAGTTACCGCCCAACAGACCAACTGAAGGTAAAAAAAAAAACCCTCAGGGAGCACCATGACAATTAGTTGCCTCCACCAAACCCTGTCCTCTGCATCCTCCTCACTTACCAGCTTGCACACGCACAATATATATATATATATATATTACTGGTTTGGAAATCATGTGACACACAGACATCTGGCATCACTGTGCATTGAGTCTTCTCGAGTAATGAATGGCAGAGGTCCGAAAAAAGTAGCACAAAAGGAAACGCAATGTTCTGCAATCCGCTTCAAAAACCTTGAAAACAAAACAATCCGATGGAGAGGAATCCTCACAGGACAGAAATCACATTTTAATAGAGATAAATTAGGCTGGGACCAGTGAACTGTGTGCTAAAGTGGATGCTAGCAGTTCACGAGTAACATCTTCGATGTATGTTTTTATAAATGTTTCATGTTTGAAACATGGCGGATGTTAATCGGTAAGCTAACATCAGTATGACCTTTCACTGAATTCCAATCCTTTACAGCACAGAAGTGGGACGTTAGATTATCTCCTCCAGCCTCTACAGCTGCATCCGGGTTAGCTAGCTTTTGCAGGCACTTTGATTGACAGCAACTTAAAAGGAGAAATGCAAACATGATTTGATTTCTTATTATATTTTTTCTGTTTCAGAAGGAAAATGCCTCACATACATGTTAAAAACTCATTGGAGGAGGACTTTAATGCATAAATCCATTCTGCTAAATTGATTTCAAATAATTTGATTATTTCTAGTTTTTATTATTTACGATAGCGAAGCTTTTTCTGTTGAATTTCTTTCTCTCATGAAAACTCAGATGCTGCACTCTACTATCTTCACAAAACATCACAAAAGGACGCAGCTTGTCTTCTTAAGTGGTTCTGATGAAAGTGCTGGCATCAAGCAGAGACGTTGTCCTCTTAGAAGGACAGAAGACAGGAACGACAAGGTGAAAGAAAGCGTGTTTTGAGGGGGAATCTATGAAGTAGACACGTGAAGCCACCTGCTGACGTAAGTCTCTCTGCATCTTTTCTCCACAAGGACAGCTGCCCTCATCCGAGGGGGGCCAGCCCTTCTGTTACGCAACAGCAAGGTGAGGCACGGCTGGATCAGGTGCAGGTATTTAGAATGTGTGGCCCATAAATGTCACTTTCATCTCTAAATGTTGAAATGAAAAAAAGAGACATGTCTATACAAGTAAACAAGATCATTTGTTGATGTCGATGACATTTTAAACGTCATTGAAGCTTCAGTTCCTCACAGCAGCTAAAGTAGGGTTTTCCTAAAGAGAAGATGATCCTTTCTGTGGTTCCAGAAGAACTGCATCAGAATCCAGAGAGCTGGAATGAGGAGGAGGCACATCTGGACGTTCAACACCGGAGCTCCAGTGCTGATGTGCTTTGATTTACTGGAACTTTTCAGCCGTCAACACGATCATTCCAGCAGAATCTGAAGGAGAAAAAGCGGCATGAGCCGTAACTCACATGTTGATGTGCCTTTAAGAGTGGTTTTATTGTTTCTTTAACCTATTTGGGTGAATTTGATCATTTTAAAGACTGGGATGAAGCAGAAAAAGAATGAAGGAATGAAACACCATGGAAGAATCGAACGACGATTTAGACTTTGGACTTCACTTTTAAATAAACTTTTGCTTCATCATCTGATTGGGGTATCTGCAACATTTAAACTCTACCTTTGTCTATAAGACCACAGTCTTACTTTAGTGTTAAAGGGCTCTATATTTATATTTTGGGGCAACTAAAAATTTATTTATAAATTTAGTTTTTAAATATTGCAATAATTGAACTCCAACAGTGTCTGTATATTTCTATATATAACGGTTAACTCGATTTGCTTTTGGCTCCAGCACACACTAGTTCCTTTCAAAATAAAACCCACTCTGTGTCAAAAAAGTTCATCATCCTGATGCAGCTTCACTTCAATTAAAACAGTAAGGCGATCAAGAACAATAATTTATAGCACTAGGATTTTAGTTACTTTTTCCTTTTAAAAATAAACAACATTTAGTAGAATCTATTTATTAAAACATAAACATTTAAAATAACCTGAAATTTTTATTGAAGACACAACTCTCAATCATTTTAGACCACATTTGTTGCAAACTTTAGCCACTTTAGTATGATTTACCAAAATAAAAAACTTTTACAGACTTTTATTTGACTAACTATAAATTAAAAACTTAATTTTAAAGTACAATTTTACAGAATTTTTGACAGTTAATTAAACTATTCTTGCTTTGTTGCTTGACATGTAAAAAATCTAAACAGATGTGACAAATCTCGTATTTATTCAATTATTAGTATTTTTAATGAAACTTGAAGAGCCGCAATAAAAGGATAAAAGAGACACAGGTGGCTTTAGAGCAGGGGTGTCAAACTCAATCACACAGGGGGCCAAAATTCAAAACATAAACATTTTTTTTTTCCTTTTTCTAACTTGTCCTGTCCAACAGCTGAGCAAGCAGATACGGGCTGAGTGCCTCTTGCGTTGGACAGATTTTATTGTCCCAACAGGGGTTTATACTTAATAAACCCCTGTTGTATTTCATGCTAAACTTTATTTTAATTATGTTGTATCTTTTTCTTTTTTTTTTTTGTTGGACCGGACGGAAACAAAGGGGGGGGGGGGAATAAAAGAGTGGGGTTAAGATAACAAAAAGGGTAACACAGAGTAGTAACATCCTATAACAACCAGGTCTAAATAACAATCTGGAATGGGCGGGGCCTGTCTACACACACACTCAGTTACACACATACCTTTTGGCTAGAATAATCTTTACCTTTAAAGTTGTCAAAAATGTACACAATACCACTGCAGCTCACACACAATCATAGAAGCTGACACAAATAAAGCCTTTCATTCCATCACACATTCTGTTAGTGCGAGGTGAGCTGACACCTGTGCTCAGGTGAGTGTTTATGTTTTGCTGATGTGAATGTTGATGGAATGTATAGAAGGAGAGAGAGCCCGGCCACCCCCACGCCAAGGCCCCCCACCGGGGCGGCAGCAGCAGCACGGGCCCCCCAACACCCGCCATGGAGCCATGGAGAGAACCAGTCAGCCGCAGAATCCCGCCAGAAACCCAGATCAGGGCACGCGGGACCGCTGCAGAGGCCCCCACGCCGAGAGCCGGAAGGCACGGGAGCACAGAGAGCGCGGACCCCCGCCCAGCCAGAGCAGCAATCCCCCCACCACGCCCAGAGGGCCAACACAAGGCCCCACACCCGGAGAGCCCCCCAACCCCAGAGGAGCAGCACACCACCACTCAGCAGTGCCGAGCATCCCCCCGCCCCACCCCAGGCACGAGCCAGAGCTCCTCCAGGATGACCCGCTTCTATGTTCCAGACGTCCGCCCGCGCCCGCCGCGGGAGGTCCAGGGGCGAGCCGGGAAGGGGCCGCCCACCCCCGCCCAGCAGAGAGACACCCAAGAGGAACGAGGGTCCCAGAGGAATGATGTTAACAAGGCCTGACCAGGCACACCCACTGATGGAGTCCCGGAGAGGCCCATTTCTCGAGAGCCGGGACCGGAACCCGAACCACCGAGACCTGGACACCCCACGGCTCCGATGTAGTTTGATCCCCTGTTAAATCTTGGGGATCCCTCTCCCAGCGTGGCGAGGAGGTCACAGAGCCCAGGAGACCGGCACCCAAGAGACAGGACCACCAGGCCGAGGGTTTCCATCCCCCCTCGCCAGGGATGGGGTAGGGGACAGAGGGTCGAAAGTCCCACCTTCCTTGTGTGATGCATGCGTGTTTGTTTGTTAGAGTGTATATTTTGAGGTGTTAGAGGTGTGTGTACTACAAGGTGCGGTTAAAATTGGTGAGTAGGGCCTTGACAGGACATCTCCTGATTGCTCACAGCGATGCCCCGTCACCCTCTCACCAACGGCCCTATGTGTCTATGGTGAAAACATAAACATTTAATGAACACTCTAAAACTACATTTATTAAAACTTCAAAAATGCAACTTTTTACATAATTATTAACAAGACATATAGCATTACCTGCGATAATGCTAGTGTGAATGCTGTGAGCTGAATTTGGCTGCTGAAGATGCTGAAATTATAGTTAAAAATACTGAAGCTGAAAGCTAGCTAAAATATTAGATAAATGCAAAATTAGCCTAAAAAAAAAAACTTTGATTACCTGAAACAGCTAGTACTTAACTGAAATAGCCAAACTTCAAAATAGCCTAAAAAGCAGAAAAAAACCTAAATTAGCTAAAACAGCTGCCATGGAATTATTAGCCAACTCCAAAACAGCATAAAAAAGAACAAAAACTTTAACTAGCCCAAACAGCTAGCATGTACATATTTCAGCATTTTTAAAACTTTAAAACTGTAACTTTTTGACATAATTATGATTAATATAAAAGCAGGAATATTATTCTAGAATAAATCAACTTAAACCTTAAATAACTTCAATATTTTACTCTCCATA
Source organism: Oryzias javanicus (assembly GCA_003999625.1). Lineage (NCBI taxonomy): Eukaryota > Metazoa > Chordata > Actinopteri > Beloniformes > Adrianichthyidae > Oryzias > Oryzias javanicus. The sequence continues at coordinate 3,128,038 of CM012447.1, forward strand.
AATATATATATTTTGTTAAAATTATACAAGTTAGAATGAGCATAAGATAACATCAGACCATTAATTAAAATAAACTAAAATGATCTGGAGTTTGACACATGTGACCTAGAACCACAGGTTGCAGACCCCTGATCTGGACAAAAACGAGTTTTAAGGCTTCTTTACATGTACTTTTCTCAAAAAGGAGCTGGAGCAGTTTGTGCACACCTCGTGCTAACGCCGTTACCATGACAACCCGATGATTTATTGAACTGTCTGCCTTTGTAAAAAACAATTTAAACCTAAAAATATAACACTAACTGAAGCTCTAATAATGCATTTAATTCTTATATGTTATTTTAAATGACCATGGGATGATTGAATTCTCCTCCAGGTTTTACACTAACAGGGAAGAAATTGTCCAACGCAAAAATGAGATTATTAAGATAAAATGTCTGTAATTAATTAATTGTAATTAAAACGATTATTTGACAGCCCTAAATTTGTGCAGAAGAGAATTCTGCACTAATAAATATTTTCTCATACTTTTGGAATTCATTGGTGTAAGTTTGACCTGCTGGATAGCAACATGTAAATATCAGGTTTCATTGGGATAACTGTTATAAATGTATTAATACAAAATGTAGTTGTTCTTGTCAGACTTGTGGCATTAGAACTCTCTATGGGTCTGAAGTGAAGTCCAGTGAAGTTAACCAGAGTTGCTGCTAAATGTTTATTGAATCCTCTACAAAGGTTGTCCTGTGGGCTGCAGGCCTTCTCTGGTTCCCTCACTGGTGAGACATAAACAGTTCAGACTCACTCATTTGAAGAAACCTTCAAATTCAAAGGAGAACATGTCATGGCAAACCCAGTGGAGCCCAGAATTTCAAAGATTTCAACTGAATTTGAATAAAGACTTGATCGGTCGCTGACTAAAACCTCCAGCTTTCACCCAGAACCCGGAGACGTCCTCAAACCTGCGTCTGAGGAGCAGGAGAGAGGAAAGGAAAACGTTTGATGGATAACTGCGGCGCTGATCCCGGCAGGAGCCTTCAGCTGCTGATCCTGAGTCACTCAGCTCTTTTATCAGCAGAGTATCTTCCTGACAGAAGTCAAGTTGAAGCTGTTTAGAGAGTTTTCTGCCTGTAGTTCTTAAATAACTTTCTCAGAGACTCACATAAAGCAAAAAAAAACCCTTCTCCCCTTTTCATCTCTCATTTGCATTGAAATCTCCCTCATTTCATTTAACTTTCAAAATACTCTCAGACGTGGTGATGCTTTAATAGTTTGAATTTAAGGCATTTTTTGAATGAAATGTTTGTTCAACTGATTGTAAAAATTCCTCCATTGTTTTATCAACCCTGTAGTGTTTATGTTCTTTGATTTACTGTGATTTTTTTTATTGTAAACACGATCAACGAAATTACAAAAGATTCCGGGGGAGAAAAAAATCGACAAAAAAATAAGAGTTTAAAGTAGAAAAAAATGTTGAAGCTGAAAAAAAAAGTTTTGAAATTGAAATTTTGAGTTTTGAAACCTGAAAAATGAAACATTGAAGCTGAAAATAATTAAGGTTACATTAGAATAGCAAAACGTTTCTGGCGTTTCCCTTTTTGTTTTGGTCAAACACCAATATTTGTTAAATAATATAATATTGGCCCCAATTTAGATCCATTCATAATCTAGATGAAGTTTGTGCTTTAGAATCCACTTTAACATGTTTAGGGCACAGGATGCACCGACTGAACACCCCCCACCCGAGTCAAGTGGGCGGGCACTCTCAGTCCACCAGGTACTAGAGGCCCCACCCCCGACATCGAGTTTTCAGCTGCTGGCTCGAAGTAAAGAAGGACCGCCTTTAACGTATCATGCAGATGGTGAAAGATTTGTCTGGAGGTCAAACCATTGACTGTATATAGGAGAACTGGACTGAGCATGCCCCCCTCCTTCCGTGTTCCATATAGGAAGTACCACTGGGTTGCAAAAAGGCCAAAGTCCCATTGACTTACATTGAGAAACAGACAGTTATTTCTCAGTCATTTTAAATGTCAGAATAATCATTCTTCCTCTGCTGCTTTCTGCTTAACTTCTTTTTTCTAATCCTAATTTTTTTTTAAGGATTTTTTTTCCATTATCACAAGTTATTTGAGTTATAAATTGACCAATCAGATGGCTCAATAAGCGTTTGTGGGTCTGACGTCGAACGTCTGGGGGGTTTGACTGACAGATGACGGGTAGCCAATGGGAGCAGACTTCATCAATGCGTCCGTGAAGACCTTTTAACACCTACTTTACAATTCAACAATGTTCCTGTCATTGTCCTTCTATTGTTTTCCTCAATGGAATGCAGCAGTTTAAAACAAGAGGACATGCTGTCTCCATCTTTTACTCTGTAGAAATAGATTTAGAGGCTCAACGCGGTTAAACCGGGTGTAAAAAACACGCTCGCTTTGCAAAAAGAAGAAGTTGAAAGTTAACGCGGACGTGCGTTCAGAAAGGCCAGCGTTAACAGTCACTAGATGATTAGAACTGAGAATGTTTATGTTTCCGGAATATATGTGGCGACACATCATTTAGCTCGATAAAAATAAAAATATGTAAGTCAATACAACATTTGCAGTGTTGCGGGAAAGCTACGGAGAGAGAAAGGGACGGGGCGGCGCGAGTGTGATTGTACGTGCACGCGCGCATGTGAGAGAGAGAGAGAGAGGATGAGAGCAGAAAGGAAAGGAGCGAGTGTCCGGGGAAAGTTGGAGTAAAACAAAAGTGAAAATAAATGGTGGATTCCAGCCTCCAACCAGACAGTGAGAGTATCTGCCTGCAGAACCAAACACCCGCGGGTTTAACCACGAGGACGTTCGTCCGAGGAGCTGCAGCGGCTCCTCTGTCCCCCCGACCACGGTCAGGACGAGGAAGCGAAAGGTTAACAGCAGAATCAAAATGGATGGATGTTCTCCCTCAAAGACTTGAACAATGACTGTACGATTCTCTCGACCGCCGTATTAAAGTGGAAGCTGTTTACACTCCAATGTCTCGTGGTAGAGGCGTGGAAAGAGACGGAGACTCACAATAAACTCACTTTAGATTGGTTGAAGGTACTTCCTATAGATCCCATGACTCACACAGACTCGGACCAATCGCTGATGATGGTTTGCAAAATGGCGATAGCCATTTCAGGAAGTGACGGTGAAAGCGGCGGCCTACTTTCGCGAGGAGAGGAGGTAATGCATTTCCAATGGGAGACCTCATTGCTTGTTTTGTCCAGTGTTTTCACAGTCTATGGGTCAAACTCAATCACACAGGAGCCAAAACACACCTGAGGTCTCGAGACAAACAGGATAAACATTCATTGAACACTATAAACTACATTTTTAAAACTTTAAAACCGTAACATTTAACAGTTTTAAACCAGATATACAGCATTGCCTGTGATAATGCTAGTGTGAATGCAGTAAGCTGAATTTGACCACTGAAGAAGCGGAAATTAATGGCTAAAAAGCTGAAAACGCCGAAGCTGAAAGCCAACTAAAATATTAGCTAATTGCCAAATTAGCCTAAAAAACTAAATAAATAAATCTCATTTAGGTTAGCCAAAAAAGCTAGCTTACATCTTGGTGCAAATCCGGTACAAAAATAGTTTTTTTTTCTGCCACAGAATCAGCCAATTCTCGTTGATTCCATCATTCAGCGGTGCAGAACCCATATCAGTGCAAGGCTGTGTTTCTGCGCTTCAGAATTAGCCGGGTCTTGTTAATTGTCTTGAACGTTGAAGAGTTACCAAAACCAAAAGAATGTAACCACTGGAGCTAAAGCATTGTTTTAGTTCATAAAATTAAAATCCCACATTTTTCTACATTTGAGAGCATAAATGTTTTGCTACATTTTATTTCACTACACTCTACTATATTTATAAAGTTCATGAATCAGCGATCATTGATATCGCGAATATTCATTCTTGAATTTCCTGGAGCAGATTGCAAGTACTCGGATCTTTTGCAGGGATGCATTTAGCTGCAATCTGGTTGTTTGTCTAAAGTTATTTAATTCAAAATCAGTTTCTACAAAAGAAATAAACATTTAGATCATTCATGATGAAAAGTTTGAACTAAATCAGACTTTTAATGCTAATGATGGCAATAATATTGACCCAGTCGACACACCAACATTTTTTTTATTTTTATTTTCTTGTTCGGACAAAGCCAGTTCTCCTCCTTGTTTACAGCTTGTCTTGTTTGCTTCAGTGCAGCTTGAGTGGGGCGGGGGGGGGGGGGGGGGGGGGGGGGGGGGGCTCAAACTTGTGATTTAGTGGGACGTAAACCGTAAAGCCGTGTCCCGCGGCTCGACTTCTGCCGCGGTGCTCCATCTTGCCATGAGGGACAGCAGAACTCATTTAGGGTGCTGCCAGAGATGGTCCTGCAGCAGATCACACGGCTGAGTTACTGTTGAGGTGCAGTTTGGGAGGGGGAGGTCGGTGCCTGAAGGTGCAGAGAGACTGCAGGAATGACAAACTGTAACCAAACACACACCTGAGCATCAGAGGATGAAGACGGTGAAGTCGCTGGGAGTTTCTCAGAGTTTCAGTTGTATTGAGGGAATGAACCCTTTAATTAACCTTTAACTGTAGCTCCAGTGTCTTTGTTCTCTGATTTACTGTAACTTTTCAACTGTTTACGCCCACATATCAAAGTCAAGGCCTGGGCCGGATCCGGCCCACCGGTTAATTTTATTGTTATTAATGACCGATGTTATCTTGCGCTCATTTCTAACTTGTATAATTTTGAAAAAAATATATTTTATGGAGAGTAAAATATTGAAAGTTATTAATAGTTAATAATATTATAATCTAATATTCCTGAATTTTATTATTTATGATTATGTTAAAAAGTTACAGTTTTAATGTTTTAAAATTTTTTATTTTTCTAGCTTTTTGGTACGACGGAGTATTAGGGTCACCTAAAAAAAAAAAAGTAATATTACAAGTTTTTTCTCGTAGATATACGACTTTAAATCTCATAAATGTATGAGTTTTAATCTCGTAGATTTACGACTTTTTTCTCATAACTTTATTAAAATCGAGGGGAGTCTACATTCCAGCGAATTTATGCCGTGAACTGAAGCAGACCAACCCAAACTGTGAAAAGCGTCTGATTTCATCAGGTAAACTGAATGTTTAAAATATTTCAAATATTTGGAAGTTCCTTTATTTGATTTACAGTGTATTAATGTTTTATTGGTTGATGCTGCTTGCAGGATCTCTGCAGATCCCGTTTATGAAGCGGTCCATATCCTCCAGCTGTCCTCTTCCAGTCATTTCTTCCTCTACGACAGACCAGATCTCCTCCAACTCTGTGATGCTTCCGTCTGAAGAGGACTAGTTTTTGGAATTTTCAATGTTCTTGTGCTAACGTGACAGACTATTGTCATTCCTCAATGTTGTTTTGTGTCGAGACGGGACGTTTCATTTGGGGAAGGAGGCGTCCGGAGCTCTGTTTACGTTCTCTTTTGGTTTCTGAGCATGTGTCAGGACCCAGCCTGGTATGCCTTTCTCCAACCACCAGAGGGAGCCATCACCAGAGTACTAACTGCATGTCATCTTCCTGGACTCCAATTCCCATCATGCATCAGCCGCCATTTTCCTGTCACCACCAGCTGATCATCATCATCATCATCAGTGCTGTATATATTCCTGCTCCACACTCTACTCCCTGCGAAGTCTTGGTTTATTTCTGTGCATTCCTTAAGTCTGAGCATTCCTTCTGTTGCCTTCCTGTGTTTTGACTCTCGCCTGTTCTTCGTCTCCCGCCTCGCTCCTGTGTTTGACCCTGGCCTGTATCTTGACTACGTCCTGCCTTGCCCTTGTTTCTGTTGCTATTAAATCTCGAGTTGCACAGGGATCCACTCGCCTCAGCTCCTTCGTTACAGAAGACTTCGCCGGACTCGGATCCAGCAACGGGTGTTCCCACTCTGTCAAGTCCTGCCGGTTTTACAGCCACATTGCTGGAACATGGGAGACAGCTTCATCACCTGACGGCAGTTACTGAGGCTATCATGGAACAACTGCTAGCCATCCCGGTAGCTAACCCCACACCTACACAGCCATCTCCTACCAAACTGCCAAGCAGGCTTGAAGACTCCTCCATGTCATCCACACCTATGACTGGCCGAGCCTTTCCTTACCAGATAAGTTTAATGGCAGACCGGAACACTGTAATGGGTTTCTAATGCAATGCCAGCTGTACCTCCTTCAACAGGCCCACTTGTATCCCACTGAAGAAGCCAAGTGTCCTTCCTCTGCTCCCTGCTGTCTGGTGGCCTTGGAGTGGCTTGCAGCAATCTGGTCAGGGGGCTCTTTACCTTTCCACTCTTATGAGGCCTTCACCCGGTTGCTACGTGACGTTTTTCACCATGCCATTGACGGTAAAGATCCTGGGACCAGCTCATGGACATTAAGCAAGGCAAGGACACAGCCGCTGCTTACTCCATCCGGTTTCGAACTCTGGCTGCTCAAACCAAATGGTCTCCGTGTGGTTTAAAGACTGTTTATCGCAGAGGTCTTTCCCTGGAACTCCAGCGTGAAATTGCCTGCCGTGATGATGGTCTGGACTTGGATCAGTTAATTGCTCTGACCATCAGATTGGACAACCTCCTCAGGGCCAGAAATCCCACAGTCATGAGAACTCAACTAGCTTCAGCTTCCTCGATCAGTCAAGATCAGAGTACCCTCTGTGAATCCATGCAGCTGGTTCTACGCCTAACCCCTGACGAAAGAAGCAGACGCCATGCGAGAGAACCTCTGTCTCTACTGTGGTCGGCCTGGCCACCTACGGACCTCCTGCCCCGATCGTCCACCTAGACGGTCGGGCAGGCTGGTGAGTGATAATTTACTCTCCTTTGAAATTCCTGTGTCGATTGTCATTCAGGGTAGAAAAATCAAAACCAAGGCTATGATTGATTCGGGGGCAGCGGGGAATTTTATTGATTTGGATTTTGCTCGTTGCTAACCAGATTCCTCTGCTTCCCTGCATGTCGCAGGTGGCAGTTTCTGCCGTAGATGGGCGGCCCGTAGGATCTGGTCGAATCAAGTTCTTGACCCCGAACATTCAACTCTGTATCCAGAAGGACCATTTTGAAACCATTCGTCTCTTCACCATCAATTCCCCACGATGTGCTGTCATTTTGGGGCTCCCATGGCTAGAGACTCATGATCCACGATCATCTGGTCATCTAAGAACTCTCCTTCAAATCCACCTCCTGTCTTCATTGTTGTCTCCAGAACAGCCTACATCAGACTGTATCTCCCTGGGTTCCTCGGCACGGCCAGATAGCGTCAACCAGCATCACCATGTGCGATCCTGACTCTTCATCAGACTCTCTGCCTCCTCAATACCAGGACCTGCAGGAAGCCTTCAATAAACAACATGCTACTCGACTTCCTCCTCATAGACCCTGTGATTATGCCATAGACTTGTTGCCTGGAGCCACACCAACACGGGGCCGGGTGTTTCCCCTGTCTCAACCAGAGACGGAGGCTATGCAGGCCTACATCCAGGAGGAGCTACATAAGGGCTTCAATAGGCCTTCCACATCCCCCGCCTCGGCGGTTTCTTTTTTGTAAAGAAAAAAGGATGGTGGACTCCCGTCCATGTATTGACTTTCGTAGCCTTAACGAGATCACAGTCAATACCGCTATCCCCTGCCACTGGTTCCACCAGCCTTAGAACAGTTTCGGCAAGGCTAACTACTTCACTAAATTAGATCTCCGCAGTGCATACAAACCTCATACGCATCCGTGAAGGTGACGAATGGAAGACTGCTTTCTCTACCACAACCGGACATTATGAATATCTCGTTATGCCATTTGGTCTTTGCAACGCCCCCTCCGTGTTTCAGGCGTATGTTAATGATGTGTTTCGTGACATGCTTCAAAAACATGTCATAGTTTACATTGACGACATTTTGATTTATTCCAACACTCTTGAAGAACATGTCTCACATGTCCGTCAGGTTCTCCAGCGTTTGATTGATGGCAACCTGAATGCCAAACGAGAGAAATGTGAATTCCACAAAACCATGATCTCCTTTTTGGGCTATGTCATTAAAAGAATTGCAACGTTTTTTGGGTTTCGCCAACTTCTACAGACGTTTCATCTGAGGATTCAGTTCTGTGGCAGCGCCCCTCACCTCTCTGCTGAAAAAATCTCCTAAGCATCTGCATTGGACTCCTGAGGCTACAGCTGCTTTCAAGTCGCTTCAACACCGCTTCTCCCAGGCACCCATCCAGACCCATCTCTCCAATTTGTAGTCGAAGTGGATGCATCCAGTTCAGGGGTGGGTGCTGTGTTGTCCCAGCGTCACGGTCAACACCAAAAATGTTTCCCCTGTGCCTATTTTCACGAAGCTGACGAGGCTGAGCGGAATTACGACGTGGGAGACCGAGAGTTGCTCGCAATGAAGGACGCCTTCTCTGAGTGGAGACACTGGTTGGAGGGGGCTTCTCATCCATTCATAGTCCTGACAGACCACAAAAACCTAGAGTATATCAAGTCAGCCAAAAGGTTAAACCCTCGTCAGGCTCGATGGTCTCTGTTCTTTTCCCGGTTTCATTTTCAGATCACCTACCGACCCGGTTCCAAAAATGGCAAGGTCGACGCTCTCTCCCGCCTGCATGAGACATCGACAGAAGGAACTGGGGAGCAAGAAGCCATCATCCCGGAGTCATTGATTCTAGCACCTCTGCAGTGGGACATCATGACGGAGCTGGATGAACTAAATAACACCAATCCACCACCACCGTCCTGTCCGGCCGACCGAACTTGCGTTCCTCCCTCTCACCGGCAACGTATTCTTCATCTGGTGCACGACTCACCCACGACAGGACATCCAGGTATGGCCACCACACAATCACTGATGCGAAACACCTTTTGGTGGCCAACCATGCCAGCAGACGTGGCTCAGTTTTGTGACCAGCTGCATCTCATGTCAAATGGCCAAGACTCCGCGTCAACTTCCCGCCGGATTACTACAACCTCTACCCACGCCGCAACGTCCATGGTCACACATTGCAATTGACTTCATCACTGACTTACCCCAATCCCAAGGCAACACTGTCATTTTGTCTGTCATTGATCGTTTTTCTAAGTCCTGTCGTCTCATCCCTTTGCCCAAGCTCCCCACCGCTCTGGAGACCGAACAGCTGGTGACGCACGTCTTTCGACATTATGGACTTCCAGAGGACATGTGTCAGATCGCGGCTCCCAATTCACCTCACGGGTCTGGAAAGCGATGTGCAAGGGCTTGGACATCAATGTGAGTCTTACCTCAGGTTATCATCCACAATCTAATGTCAGGTTTGAACGTTCTGAATCAAGAGGTTACACGGTTCCTGAGGACCTATTGCAGGCAATCATCAGGAGGACTGGAGTCGGTACCTGGTCTGGGCAGAGTATGCCCAGAACTCCTTGAAGAAAGCTGCCACAGGACTGTCACCTTTTCAGTGTGTTCTGGGTTTCCAGCCTCCCTTCTTCCCCTGTCTGGGGGAGCCCACAGACTTGCCCGCTGTCAATGACTGGTTTCAACGCTGTGAGGAGACTTGGGAGACCGCCCATGTCCAACTGGGACATGCCGTCCGCAGATATCAAGTACAATCGGACAGAGGTCGTCGAGAGGGTCCCAGATTTACACCTGAACAGTGGGTTTGGCTATCTACAAGAGATCTCCGGCTGAGGTTACCCTGTAAGAAACTCAGTCCTAGGTTTGTGGTCCCTTCCAGATAATCAGACAGATCACTCCAGTATCGTTTCGCCTACAATTACCTGCCAGTTATCGTGTGTCACCCACCTTCCACATCTCTCTGTTGAAGCCTGCCGCAGCACCCCAGGATGGGGATGCGCGACCTACACCCCCTGACGGCGGAATGCCCCCTCTCATGGTGGATGGAGAGGAAGCCTACCTGGTGCGCGAACTCCTGGATTCTCGACGTCGAGGTGGTCGCCTCCAGTACCTGGTTGACTGGGAGGGGTATGAGCCCGAGGAACGCTCCTGGGTTGCCCCTGAAGACATCCTCGACCCCTCTCTGGTCTCTGAGTTTCATCGTGCTCATCCTGACAGACCCGCACCTCGGTCGCGGGTCGACCCCGGCGTCGGTTGCCTCTCGCTTCCGGAGCCGCTCGCAGGGGGGGGGGCTCTGTCAGGACCCAGCCTGTTATGCCTTTCTCCAACCACCAGAGGGAGCCATCACCAGAGTACTAACTGCATGTCATCTTCCTGGACTCCAATTCCCATCATGCATCAGCCGCCATTTTCCTGTCACCACCAGCTGATCATCATCATCAGTGCTGTATATATTCCTGCTCCACACTCTACTCCCTGCAAAGTCTTGGTTTATTTCTGTGCATTCCTTAAGTCTGAGCATTCCTTCTGTTGCCTTCCTGTGTTTGACCCTGGCCTGTATCTTGACTACGTCCTGCCTTGCCCTTGTTTCTGTTGCTATTAAATCTCGAGTTGCACATGGATCCACTCGCCTCAGCTCCTTCGTTACAGCATGACAGAGACATGACGTAAGGTGGAGAAAGGAAATGAAAGATGTAATAAAGTGACGATCCTGATGAACGTGTATCTCTGAGCTCTTTATTTTACATATGAAACTCCGCACTGTTGTGTATTGAAGTTAGCTGTTTACGAACTGCATTACCCAGAAGGCCAAGCGACTGGTCACATGTTCGGTGCACGGCAAGTGGTAAGCAGCAGATGAGCGCTAGTCATGCACAGTGCAGCAGTATGAAGAGACTGTTAATAAAAAGTCTGTTTAACACAATAATAGCGCCTCCTTTGCTTACTTGAAGATACGCAAGACAACACACGCACTACCGAACCCGGAAATAATTTGATTTTGCATCGCCAAAAGGTTCAGAATTTCTTTGCTTTTACCACCGATCTGGACATAATCTACACCAGATTCTCCACGTCTTTCATCTTCAAGCACGGCTCTGATAAACAGACAACTTTGGTTCTTTTCTCATTAAATTACGACTTTAAATCCCGTAGATTTACACGTTTTTTTCTCATAAATTTACGACTTTAAAAGTTGTAAATTTGACCTATGACTTTTAAAGTCATAAATATACGACTTTATTCTCATAATTTAGCAGTTACGACTTTTTTCTCGTAAATTTACGAGATTTAAAGTCGTATATCTACGAGATTAAAAGTCGTAATACTTTTTTTTTTCGGTGACCCTAATACTCCGTATTTTGGACTATTTTGGCTTTTAGTAAAAATTTTGAAGCCATTTTGGAGTTTAGCTAATATTTCAGCTACGTGCTAGCTTTTGGCTAATTTCTGCTTTTTAAAGAAAGTTTTTAGGTCGTTGTGTTATTTACACGATAGCTATTTTGGCTATTTTAATCTTTTTTTTTTTTAGGTTTTTATCTTTTCAGCTACATGCTAGCTCTTTTGGCTAACCTAATTTTTTGTTTTTTTGTTTTTAGCAAGTGGCTCATCCACAATGAATTTAAGTCTGATGCTGAAAATTAGTGCGAAAAATGACCTTCATCCAAAAACACAAATAAAAATTATCTTTCTTCTGCATGTTTTTCCTGAGGTCGAGCCCTGAAGTATGGCAAGCAATTCTGTCAATTAATCAATATCCTTAATGTCAGACTGTTTTACAACTAACTGGCCAAAAGTACAATCTGTTAACTAGTGACAGCCAAAAATGTAAACTAGTAAGCTAGTGATGTTTAAAGGGATGGTTTACCTTTCAAAGTAAACTATATCCGTATAAATGTTCATATATTACCTTTGGAACACTAAAAAACAAATTATTTATGAAATATGAATCTTTTTTGTGGAGTGTTTTAATACAAGGAAGTAAAATGACTCGATCTCTATAGCACCGCTTTTAACTCTTTGTTGACCCCGCCCATTTTACAAAGTCATCCTTGATTCTGCCCATAGACTGTAAATGAGCCTCCCCCAAACCTCCTCCTCTGAAGGGGCGTGGCTTTTTGAAGTTGAGATGAGCAGCTCCGCCCCTGGGAAGAGGAAGTGAAGATTTTCATGGACCGAACTTCCTCCAAAATCCTGATTCTTTCTCCTTCCAGTTCACCAAAGACTCTTTTACCTCATTCTCCAATGTTTCTTGAACATATTTTATTAAAGTGGAATAGTTTTTGATGAAATGACGGAATGGCTTCCCATAAGATGCAGAAGGAGCCCGGAAAAGATCAGCGCGACCTCCACGTGTTCTGAAGAGAACATCCAAATGCAGAGAGAACTTGGAGATCACGTGACCAAAAACGTCACAGATCATTGGTCTGTTTCCTTTCTAGTTCATTACCTTTTAGGGCCAAAAACAGGAAATCTGATCCGAAGCTGGGAGAAATTTATTTTTTGTGACACATTCTCAGGTAAATAGAACTAAACTTTATTAATGAGTTTTCCAACAAACAGTTTGTAACAATTAAAGATGTTTTTTCCTCTAAAATCACAGATTTTCTTCTTAATAAAACAGAAAATCATAAACATGCTACTCAGGTTTCATTTCTACTAAAACTGCTGATACTATGGATGCATGTAGACAATCCCAGTTAAACTGTGACAGAGTGGTTTTAAATAGGGAGCTTGCTAATAAAAAACATAAACTGCTTCCACTCCTTACTTAATGTCATGAATTATCACTACAATCTTACTGCAGGTTCTTCAGGACCTCATCCACGTCCGCTGTTCTCCAGCTCATTTTCCTGCTCCACAAACACACAGAGGAACACAGAAAAATATGCAAATTACTGTCAGAACTCTGTGTTTTCTGTTTCTCAGGCTGGACGCTTCAGGTTTGGAAGTCTTGTGTTTGTGTGAGTCACCAACTGGTTTAAGCAGCTTCATTCAGACTTGATTTATAAAGAGGTGGATGTGTGTGTGAAGAGGTTTACCTTCTTCCTTCTCCTCGTGGAAGACCTGACCGTCTCTTGTGATCCAGCGGAGCCGCACGTCTGTTAAACTGTTGGTCTGCAGCTCTGCTTGCAGCTAAATAAAAGCACAGGTAGCAAGTTTATTTATATAGCACCTTTCACAGACAAAAAGTCACAAGGTGCTTCACAGGTTAAAAGCATAAAAACAAATACTTCAAAATTAATAAAACATAAAAGACAAAGCTTTCCCGTTAAAAACATAAAAGAACACAAGCTAAGAAACATAAAAGACAGGAGCAAGTACATAAACAATAATTTCAAGCCCCAATTAAAAAACAGACTCAGTTAAAAATGCTTAGCAAAATAAAAGGTTTTAAGTTGGCTTTTAAAAGAGTGAACAGAGTCCAGGGACCGGGGAGAGAGGAGCTCATTCCAAGTCTCTAGGAGCAACAGCCTGGAAAGACCTGTCTCCTCTGGTCCGAAAGCGTGTGCGAGGGACCATCAACAGGTTCTGATCTACAGACCTGAGCGCACGAGACGGTCTGTAGAGAGTGATCAAGTCACAGACATATACAGGAGCTTGGCCATGGAGGCTCTAAAAGTCAGCACTAAAATTTGAATTGGATCCGGTATGCAACCGGGAGCCAATGAAGAGCTTTGAGGATGGGAGAGATGTGAGCTCTTCTCTTAGTGCGGGTCAAGATCCTCGCAGCAGAGTTTTGGATTAACTGCAGACGAGACAGCTCCTTCTTACTTAAACAGGAAAATAGACTGTTACAGTAGTCTAGCCGCGTAGACACAAAAGCATGTATAAGAACTTCTAGATCCTTACATGACACCATTTTCCTGAGTTTAGAAATGTTTCTCAGCTGGAAGAAACAGTTTTTCACCAGCTGTGAGTCCTGAGCCATCATCAGATTGACATGTTTTTCTTCTGTTCTGCTCAATCAAAAAGCTCGTCAGCTTGGGTTTGTGGTTTGACGGGAAAGCCTTTTCATACTGGGAGAGTAATTCAGTTGAATTGATGTCAACATCTAAACGTTTTTAGATTACCTGGACTTCTGTTACTGTGAATTCATAATTATTAATTTTTTAATGAGAAATATGGGACTAATGCGTCAATTAATCTCTTTGATTGTTTGGTTCTCATTAAAGTCCAGGTGAGCTAAAGCAGGTGCATATAGACTTAATTGTGAAGGAGCTGCTGGACTCTGAAGGCCACAAGCCCAGAACAGTACTGTTGGACTATTAGACTCTTGTTTTTCCAAAGGTTTTCAGTTTCTCTAGTGTGTATCGTTAGAGATGTATCTTTTATTCAGTCATTGCATATTGTTTGTCCGTGCAGCTGTGAAGCAGAGGCCCTACAACAGGAGCTGGGATAGGCTGGATGAATGGATGAATGCATGGATGGATGGAAGGAGTGTTTTTCAATATACCTGGTGTAGGTTCGGCTTGCAAGATCGGTATGGGGGCTTGCGACTAGTGATGCCGTCACACTACGGTTACACCACTTAGACCAGGGGTCTGCAACCAGCAGCACTTACAGAGCCATTCGGGTCAATTTTTTATGGACCAAAACCCAGCAGGAGCCACAAAGCTTCACTTCATCTTTTGGAAAAATAAGACATTGATTTGTATTTATGTCAGTGCAACCACTATGATAAAAATATATTGACAAATTTTGTATGAATAAAACATAAATATAAAAAGAAAATACCCCCTTTTTTCCAAATATGAAACAGTTTATAACTTTTGACAGAGGTTCACATGATTTCCTTTCAAAATAAAAGACAGCTTGTGTCACATAGAATCTTTTTAATGCTGCCAAAGTAGTGGCAATTAATGTAATGTAAACAGTGATTTAAAAAATACGTTTATTTTACCTTGGTAAATCTCTGCCAAAAATACACAAATCTAAGAAAAAAAATAAATCAGAGCCAATTGTGACACTCCCTGTGTTTTTTAACCCATAAGCACACTTAAATATTGATTTCGCCTTAATCCTGAACAGGCCACCTCATGGCTACCTAATTGGGGACAGGTGTGCAATGAGGGCGTGGCCAATGTGATAGCTTATGAGGCAATGCATAATACATAAAACATGGGAGGAAAGGGGAACATAGATGGGGGCCCTGGTGGAGCATGGCTGGGGCGAAGCCACCGCCGGGCCCTGAAAGAACGCTGTGGGAGAGAAGCCAGTGCTGGGCCCTGAAAGAACGCTGTGGGAGAGAAGCCAGTGCCAGGCCCTGGAGGAGCGTGGCGAGAGAAGCCAGTGCCGGGCCCTGGAGGAGCGTGGCGAGAGAAGCCAGTGCCAGGCCCTGGAAGAGCGTGGCTAGAGAAGCCAGTTCCGGGCCCTGGAGGAGCGTGGCGAGAGAAGCCAGTGCCAGGGCGTGGAAGAGCGTGGCGAGAGAAGCCAGTTCCGGGCCCTGAAGAAGTGTGGCGAGAGAAGCCAGCGCTGGGCCATGGAAGAGCTAAGCGCTGGTTTTTTTAGACTGCATGTTTTCATTTATTGTTTTATTATTGTGGGATTTTTAGCAGCCAGGTATTTTAGCCTCAAACTCCTGGGTTATTTTATCTCTTTTTAACGAGCTCCTGGTTCCAACAAAATGGATCCAGCTACCCCTATTAGATTTAATAAACTCTTTTTAGTTCCCCTTTGAACTGCAGTACCGGTTTTCTTGTCTCCACACCTCCAAATTAAAGAACCATGCAGGTCTGTGACATTGCAAGCCCCCGTATCGATCTTTCCAAACACATATGGCACCTACACCGCTTTCCTGTAAAAGCTGAGAATCTGGTACCTGCTCCAAGATCTGAGTTGAATCTGTGGGTCCG
This sequence comes from Oryzias javanicus, assembly GCA_003999625.1. Classification (NCBI taxonomy): domain Eukaryota; kingdom Metazoa; phylum Chordata; class Actinopteri; order Beloniformes; family Adrianichthyidae; genus Oryzias; species Oryzias javanicus. Next base: position 3,143,760 of record CM012447.1, read on the forward strand.
TCAGGTCGGCTCCGGACCGGAACCTCAGCTTCACTCTGCTTCGAGGTGGAATCAATCTCTCGCAGAAGAAGTTGTGCTTCTCCTCACAGTTGACATTAAACCACAGTCCTGTGGTGGTTTGATTGCGCCACATGAAAAGAGGTGGGATCAAAGCCGCCCAGCTGGCTAGCCTCCCAGTTGTGAAGTTGGGTGTGTGGTCAGACCAGGGAGACCAGGGTCGTCTGTAGAGCCGATCCAGCTTCCGTGGCAGCAGATTAGAGTTCTGTGTTCTCAGCCTCGCTGTTCACTCTGGCGAGGTCTGTTACATAGACCTGCAGTAGTTTTTGGCATCGTCCCAATCATGAATGTAGTCACATAAATGAACTTTGAGGGACCTTGTTCTTTAAAAAAAGAAGAAGAAAAAAAAAAAAACGTCAGACAGTTTTTATGTCTTCATAATCTGAGAATTCTAAAATCTTGATTCCATTTAAGGTTAAATTACCATAGAAAAATTTAACATTTTTTATACTGACATCCTCTAGTTATTGTAAACTGACAGACATCTCTAAAATGTAGTTAGCTGAACGCGGTTTAACACAATTTTAAATAATAAAAAGTAACCTCAACAATTTCAACAGAAAAATGTACAATATTTATTTTATAAATGTCCTGCTGAACTGTATTTTCATTTCCTGTCTTAGATTGTTCTCAAATCTAAACACAAATAACACACAGTTGCATTGCCTGTAATGAGTATGAAATGTAGTATGACAGTTTAGTGATGACAGAGTCGCTTGGCTTTTGCTGAAATAGTGACGCAGTTTACTTAATTGCTTAAGGGATTTACTGAAAATGTAAAAGTTGTTTGCAAAAAGGCTAAATTTGCCATAATACTAGAAATTTAGTTAAAGTTCTATGAAATAATTGACCAAAATTTTTAAAAATTTGTTGTAAAATTGCTTAAAAATTCCTAATACATTCCAACTTCACCAAAATATTTAGTGTTTCTTAATTATGAACTAAACTCCAAATTAGTCTAAAAAATCTTAATAGATGCTTAATTAGCCAAAAAACTAGCTTGTTACTAAAATACTAGCTAAATTACAAAATAGCCTAAATATCGTCAGTAAATTAAATTAGCCAAACAGAAGCTTAACACTAAATTAGACAATAAAAACTTCAGTAGCTAACAAATTAGCCAAACACGTTAGCATGTTGCTAAAATATTAGGTAAACATCAACTGTTTTTTAATTACTATAAAAGATGAAAACAGTCTATGAATATACTTAAAGGCTTGTTGCTAATCTATTTATAAATGCTAAATTTGAAGAAGTTTTCTCATTCATTTCCTATAGGGATTTTTTTGCTCAATATTTCAAAAACTACAAAGTTTATAAATACCAAAAATTTTGTACATTTGTATTTGCTGAAAAACGTACAGAAAGCAGCAGGAGGATCACTGTAGTGTGAATGCTTATTAACCATTCACACTTTTATTTAAATTTGACTACTGTATGTGTGGCTTTCTGGAAAAGCATCAATGTTCACGTTTAGTTTGTGTTTGCTGCACTTTTTCTGTTAATCTACAAACTGACAGAGAAGAAAACTGTGAATAAAAAGTTTGGGGATTGCTGGGTTAGTTTACCTTTTATTATTTACGTAAAATGGCTTTAAACAGTGTCCAGTGTTCAGGTATGATCTAAGTCACTCTACACACTTGTGACGTCATGTGAAAGGCAGGGTGGAAACACCAAATACATTTACCATTGTAGCAGACGAAAGGGCGCTCCGTGTTGCAGATTTCGTCACGCCAAAGTCCGTTGTACCTCACGGTCGCGCAAGTGTCGTTGAGACATTTATATTTAGGATTATCGTCCTGCCAGCAGTGATAGTCGATGCTTCTGTCAAATTCCGGACGTCCCATCGTCCACTTCCACTTGGTCATGTTGTCGTATAGCCCGATCCACGCCAGTTCTCCGGGCTCCTGGACCTCTCCCAGCAGCCTGGCGCTCTCCGCCGGACTGTCCACCGTGGCCAGGTCAGAGTGCAGCTCTCTGCAGGCCTGCTGGGCTTCCTCCCACGTCTTCAGGGCCTTCACGTGGTGATACTCTCTGAAAAAAGGCTCCGTCCTCGCAGATGGAACGGAGAAAACTGAAGGACAGATTTATTCAGTTCGGTTTATGAAGCATAACTTTGGATGTAACCATGAAAAACTCTTACCTGAGAGCGTGACACACAGCAGGAGAGTCTTCATCATCCTGAAAACCCAACACCTTAAAATTAGTTTAAATTGTCTAAAAAAAAATCAGTTTTTCCACATTTTCCAACTGTTAACACAATAATTCCAGCAGATTTTGAAGGAGAAAAGCGGATCTGCTGGAATTATTGAGTTCACGAGTCATCAAACGAGAAACCATACTCTGTCTGATAAAAGAAAATCTAAAAATCTTTTTACATAAAATGATTCCATGTCTTGAACAGGTATAAATCCGCTCCGGTGGTGTTTTAGTGGCTGCTAAACTCATTCTAAAGAACGACTGAAAGCAGAAATTTCATAGAAAGTTAAAAAAATAAAATAAAAATCAGACCTACCCGTCTCTGTGAATCCTTTGAGCTCTCACCAATGATTACTCATCTGAAGTTTTCCTCCTTTTTATAAAGTTTTTTTTTCTTTTGTTAGTGAGAAACTGATTTTCATGTATTTGCTCTCGTCATTAGAACAGCAGCACAAACAAAGCTGGTGAAATTGAGCGTTTGACCTTAAACTTTAGCATTAGTAAAATGAGGATGACAATAAAACACTTTCCATTCATTTTCTATGGACTCTTATTCATACATAACAGTGGTCACCAATCTTTTTTCAGGTTTAAATTAGACAACATTTCCACAAACGAGGTTAAAGTTTTGATTATTAAGCTTCTGGTTTCTGAAAATCTTTCTTCAAAATAAAATCCTACAATGAAAAATCTAAAAATTTCAGTATATATATATTTTACAGGTGATGAATATTCAATCAAACAAAGTAGTTGATTTGTTGAAGTCGTTTCCATAAAGGAAAAATCCTGATTCCTGAATATCATTTTGGCACCAGATAATCCAGGCTCTGATTATCTTTCATGGTAAAAGTGCATTTAAAAATATATTAGGGCAAATATTATTTGAAACTAAAATAAATTGAAAAAAATATTGGTGTTTGGCCAAAAAAAAGTAAAATGGGTTATTCTAAAAATAAAAATGATTACTTTTAATTTTAAATTTTTTGATTTTTTAGGTCTCCTAGGTTCAATTTCAAAACGTTTTCTTTTTCAATTTAAAATCATTTTTGTTGTTTTTTCAAATCTGAAATTTTCAGTTTGAAAACTTTTGGGCTAATTGTGGCCAAAGGTTTTAAAAAAGAGTGAAAAAAATTGAAACACAAAATAAAAGCTTGAAAAGAACGTTTTTTTGAACTTGAAATTTTGAGTTTTTAAACCTAAAAAAACAGACTACTTGAAGCTGAAAATAATTAAATTTATTTTAGAAAATTAAAAACTTACAATACTTCACTTTTTTTGGCCAAACACCAAATTTTTTTTCAATGTATTTCATTCAGGTTTCAAATAATATTGGCCTTAATTTAACTCCATAGAATGATTGGTCATATTTTGTCTTCACATAAATCCTCTTTGTAAGAGCCATCTTGGCATATTTCTGTTTCCTGTTTATTTAATTTCAACGGAAACCACCTGCACCTGGGAACAACACAGTCTTTTGACTGACCCGCCCAGAAACATTAGTTAAATCCTTCCTATCGTCTTTACGATAAAACAAATACAAAGAAATCAAGCAGGTCACATGACACCTTGAGTGATGGAATGGTGATTCCAGGCCACGTATGAAGAAATCCTACAGGGTGCAGGTGTCAGGAGAAGGCGCGCTCACACTCACCCATTGGGGTTTTTTTCAGCATAAAGGAACATTTTTTGTACTCAAGTTTATGAACGGATCTCTACTTAATTCAGCCTTTCTCTAGGAATATTTTCAAATTTCCCTTCAACAAGTTTTTGCAAATCAACTTAATATGATTGAATCTTCATTCTCTGTAAAATGTTTGAACTTTGTGATAAAAATTTTCCCTTAAATGTCAAAGTGGAGGCTAACAACCAGACGCTAGCTGAACGTCTGAATTTTAAATACAGCAAAATAAAATAATGTAACCATCATAAAACTGGTATTTTATAAGTATAATACAAATCCCTGGTATCTCCAACTATATTGTCAGCATGTGTGAAGCAGTTGAGTCTGTCGCCACATATCAGGCAGAGCAGCTTCTGCTACATGAGAACAACCGTCTCTATAATTCTGTATATTGAGGAAAACTCTCGGTTTTATCTGTAAACAGCAGCTTCATTGTTCTTTGAAGTCGAAGGCTCTTCTTCTGGTTCCTCACTGACTCTTTTCTCCCCGAAAACTCTTCCCAAATATGTTTCATTGTTTGGTTTTTTATACTTTTGACGACTAGCTTAGCAATCCAGGTAGCCGTGCAGAGAGCCGCTTCAAGTCACGTGACCAAAACAGATGTTGTGGACAGAATCCAAAAGTTAAAATAAAACTTCATGCAGGATCAGAAAATAAACTAAATGGAAATAATTTATATTTAGCGCATTTATTTATTTATTTTCTGTCAGTGACCCGCTAACAAGTGAGGCTGGGGGGGTTATGACCAGTGCTAAATAGGATCATGGGAGGCTGGAGCCTATCCAGCTGTTGTCAGGTGAAGGTTTTCATCTTTTCAGCTACATGCTAGCCGTTTCGGCTAACCTAATTTTTTTTGTTTTTGTTTATTGCAAGTGGTTCGTGCCCAATGAATTTAAGTCTGATGCCGAAAATTAGTGCGAAAAATGACCTTCATCCAAAAACAAATAAAAATGACCTTTCTTCTGCATATTGTAATGAGGACTGGTTGCGCAGGTGTGATTGAGTGAGCGCACCTGCTGAGCGCCAACCTGAGGAAGGACTTTTAGGCAGAAGTGGCGGTGTCTGCAGGTGAGCGTCTTGCTACGGCGGCCAGCGACTGATTCTGGTGGGAGGGTGTCGTTCGCAGCTGGTTAGAGCTGCCGGCGACGAAGACAGACAGCGAGGGGAGCTTCGTTCATGTGTATAGGAGGGGAGGTCAGCTGCCTCCTGTAGAAAGCCTAGGGCCGGGACTAGCCAGTGCGTTGGTCGCTAGCACTCTCCTGCTCCCCTGCTGCATCTGATACCAAAGGAGAACATCCGATCCACTGTGGTTCCCGCCGTCCGGCGTCGCTAAATCCCCGGGGCAGTTGGACGGCGTCAGGAGCTCAGACCCCGGGGAGGGGTCCCGCCTCATCGGCGAGTTAAGTAGCCCTTTTAATCAAGACTCCTTTTTATCTCTTTTACAGGTTTTACTTTTATTGACTGAGGGTTTTAAGGGAGGGCATAATCTGTGGGCGTGGTCAGCCTGCTAAGAGTTCAGGAGTTTCTTTTTAGATGTTTTCAGAACGAATGTTGTGCTTCATGTAGAGCAGGGGTCTCAAACTCAATTGAGCCGGGGGCCGCTGGAGGCAGAGTCTGGGTGAGGCCGGGCCGCATCAGGATTTCCACAAGAAAATCGCTGATAAAACATTCCAATGTTCTCAAATATCTTTATTTTAACATAAAATAGTGAATGAATTAAATTAATTAATTTAAAAAAATGAATTAGAAAATCAATAATAGACCCTTTTCACGGTGACGTCAGAGAAAACGCGGAAAGGGGTGAAAGGGTGAAACCCAACTTCCGGTCTTTTTTTAAGACCGGAAAAACAAAGAAACGAACCTGCTCGACGCCATTCAACGCCGTTTTGTTGAAATAATAAGGTAATTGTAACAGGAAAATGTAAAGTATTTATTTATATATTTCCTACGTACCCGTTTTTCGTCTTTGTCTCTTAGATAGCTCAGAAAATCAAAATACTAATGTCTGTAATCCTCCAGTGTTTTAGTAAAAAAAAAAAAAAAAAAAACTGGATCATTCTCGTAAAACTTTTGTTTTCTTCTTCTTCTTTTTTTTTTTTTTTTTTTTACCGGTTTTTGCTTTTATGATCATTTTTTACCTTTATTTTCCTGCAGATCAGACGAATATGGCACAATCAACCACAAGGCACCACTGTTGCGTTCCTTTTGTTCAAACAACAAACAAAAGGTGCCGTACATTGAGTTTTCACAGCTTTCCAAAATGACCAAAGGGCTTCGACCCGCTGGGTTAGAGCAATAGAAGAGACGAGGGTAAAGCTTTTAGAGTACTCTATGGTAGTACCTACGTGTGCAGTCATCATTTTTCCCAGAAGAGATATACACATGCCCAAGTGGACGAAAAAGGTTAAAAAAGAGCAGTAACCATCCAGATTCTCTTGGAACAACTGGGGTAGGGATTTATTGTCATTCTGTTTAGATTTTTTTAATATAAAATCTACTTAGTAAATTTGATTATTGTGTGTTTTAGACATATAATATTTACACAGTATGTTTTGTCAACTTGAAGGAAAGGATTGTCCGGTACGCGAGTCAGTCTTTCAGAGATTAGACAAGCGTCAAAAGGCTGCGGATCAAGATGTTTCTCAGAAACCCCCTGCGATGACTGTTCTGATCAACAGTTTGCAGCAGCAAAAGACCACGACTACACCGTCCGCCATCTCCTGGTTAGTATTTCCACAAACCTTTGCTGAATTTTCTCTATATAAAACTATAGTTTAAAAAAAATGAAAAAAAAGGAAACTTCAATGTAATTTACTATCATTATTGCATAAAGAATAATCTGAGGAACTATAAAACCAAAGGAAGACAGAAAATGTTAGTTGGAACTTTTAAACTGAATACATTTTTTTTTCTTTTACCAGGAAAACTGGACATTGCTGTGAGAGAATCAAGGAGCTGGAGCAGCAAGTGTTTTCATTAGAGATGGAAGTCCTTCAGCTGACTCTCAACAAGGATCAACCAATAACATACAAGTTGTGCACCACTAATGAAGACATCCGCTTTTTCACAAAATTTCCTTCGAAAGAGGTGTTTTCTTTGTTTTGGGACTCAATTTATCCATCTGCACAAAAGCTTGTGTACTGGTCAAAAGCAAAAGGCATGACACCGCAAACCCCTGGCTCTCACCGCAAACTGCCTCTTGTTGATGAATTCTTTTTGTTTCTTTGTCGTGTTGCAGCTGGGTTTCAGGAAAAGGCACTGTCAACCATTTTTGAAGTGAGTGTTTCTACTGTGAGTCGAATTATCTTGACATGGACCAGCTACCTTTACCTGGTTCTGGGCTCGATTCCAACATGGATGAGTAAGGACAGAGTTCAAGCAACAATGCCTGACACATTTAAAACATTCTGTCCTGAAGTGAGAGTGATTATTGACTGCACAGAAATTCGTTGTGAAACTTCTTCATCCCTTTCACTGCAGTCAGAAAACCTTCTCAAACTACAAAAATTACACCACATTTAAAGGTTTAGTTGGGATTGCACCATGTGGAGTGGTAACATTCGTTTCCAAATTGTACACAGGATCCATCTCAGATCAGGAAATCACAAAACGATCAAACTTTTTGCAGTTGCTACAGCCTGGGGATGGAGTAATGGCTGATAAGGGCTTCTTAATTGAAAGATGGTTGCAGATGTGGGGGCAACACTGATTATCCCCCCTCTCAAGAAATCTGTACAGCTAAGCAGAGAAGAAACCCTGAGAACTCAAGCCATTGCTTGCTTGAGAATTAATGTTGAGAGGGCCATACGGAGAGTGAAGCAATTTCACATCTGGGATGGCGTGGTTCCTCTTTCCATGACAGGATCTGTCAATCAGCTGTGGTCATCTGTTGTCTCCTGTCAAATTATCAGGACCACTAGACATCAAAGGGGACAAATCTGTGTGAAGTTACACTCATGATGGTGCTTTTGTGAATATGTATATGAAGCAAAATGTTCAATGTACATAGTTTTAAATGAAAAAATACTACTCTGAGCTTTTAATTTCAACCATTTAATCACATTGTAAAATGAAATATGTACAAAATATACATTGTATAAACTATTTAGCATTGCATATGTTACAATAACAAATATAGAAGTTATATTTAATTAAATAAAAGCTTTATTACAAACCATTTTGACTCAATAGTATGTTGAAAGTGCCTAAACTCTTTACATTGACTGGAAAACAGCGTTTCATTTATAGTTTATTCATTCATTCATTCATTCATTCATTCATTTCATTCATCCATACCGCCTTATCCCTTTCGGGGTCGCGGGGATGCCGGAGCCTTCCCGCGGCCTGATGGGCGAAGGCAGGTTTACCCTGGACAGTCGCCAGTCTGTCGCAGGGCCATTTATAGTTTACTCACCAGAATTTAAGTAGACATCAACATAAATCTCATGGTAGAACTGGTCAAGTTTTGGTCGCACTGAATTCATCATGTCATCTCTAAAGATCCTTTCAACGGTTAAATCAGTACGAGTATCTGTAATGAAGTCACACCACTCAAGACCACTAACAGCCAATTGGCCCTGAACTTGATAATAATATTTGTGTGTTTTTTTTAGACAAGCCCTGCCTTTTACTGTTGTCAGGTGTTTAACCTGACTAAACATCGTCTACATCGCATGATTTGATTTCAGCCAGTCCAAATGGTGGCATTTCTTTTGGATCAAAAACTTTTGCATCCGGTGTAAGCGCCCAGGTGAGGCGCATCAGGGTGAATGATAATGCCACACTGAGTTACAGAGACATCACAGTGATCTGCATATTCCCACAGTATGTCTTCTTCCCGATCCAGTCCTCTTTTCATTGCTGCAGTTTGAGCAGTTCCTTTCAGCATACGGACAGCCAAACTTCTGGCAGAAGACTCTCCACGAACATGGCAAACTTCTCGGAACCTGCTGGCTGTAAGTCTGGGTTGTCGTACCTGTCTCCACAGTTGGCTTTTGGACTGCTGTCTTGTTTCGGCTTCAATTGCAGCAGATATCTCCCTTGTAACCTCCAAGCTCCTCAGGTGGCACTGGTGCTTGTAGCTCGTAGGATTGAAGACAGTTGGAGATGTAAAAGATATCCCTCCACAGGCAGCTGAGGAAACTCTGTGGCACGGGGTGTTTAATGACGTCTCTGCTTGAATCTGGTGGACACTGATAGGACAGCACTGAACCAAATGGTACAGGCCCAACTTTGATTCCACCAGACGGATGTCCTGGAACCCACACAGCAATTTGCAAATCCCTAGTTGAGGATGTATGCCTTTTAGTTTTTTCCACTGGCAATGAGATGAGGATCTGGAAGTGGGTCCTGGAAAATTCAGAAAAATGTTTAAGGATATGGCTGTTTTCTTGACTTTTTTCTTAACAAATGTAAAACTAACATTTGTAAAAAAAGAGAGAATCTTCACCTAAGCTAAGGAGTTTTAAATTAAATAAGTAACTTACTCTGCCTGTATTATACACACTAATTGTGATGTAAATTAATGTTGTTGTTTATTGTTGATTAGTTTAATTTGAAAATTCTAGTGTTTTAACAGTAAACATTAATACAATACTGTCTTATAAATAAATGAAGAACTATTTTGTGCTACAGGAATTACCAGACAGACTTACCACAATATGCCTTGTACAGTGTGCACTTCACACCGGTCTTCACTTTGTCCTTCTCTTTTGCTGCTGGTTTTGCACAATCATGTCGTTCGTGGCTTCTGGTGATATTCCCTGCAAATTCACAATATTTTATGTCAGAGTCAAAATATTTTAACACACACCAACACAACACCCACACACACCAATACCTGTGTTCGAGGACGGTGCCAAGTCTGTAATGAGAGCTTGTGCAGGACAAGGGCAGTGGAACAGATTCAAAGCCCATCGTACTGTAGTGTGCACTTTGGAAAAGAAAGTGCAACCAAATGATTGCAGAAAGCTCTCCCAGCACTGCATGAACATGCTGTACCATTTACAACTACAGGGGCTGAACCAGCATCCAGGGTAATCTGTTTAAAATCATATACATGTTTTTAGAATACAACACATTTGTTTTCAAGTAAATTTTAAAGAAGGCTGTTAGATCTCAAGTCTCCAGAGTACACTTAACACTAATATTAATTGGTCTTTTGTAGCTACTAACACCTCACATGATCCTACAGAGTCATGAGATGTAACATTTCCCCACAACTGAACAGAGTGGGAAAATAGTGAGTTTAAGAAGTCACACAATTTAAACCCACTATTAACACATTTAATTTGACTGCAACCGCAGCAAACTCGTGGACAGCTAAATAAAACAAAACCTGAAGATAATGGGGCTCCTCGTTTTTCTTCATTGACCTGTGACATCTCCCTCTCACTGTCACCTCGCCGTTGACTACTTTTGAGACTGACACGGTTAACAGCAAAAGAAAAATAGAAAATTACACAACAGTAATTAATTTTACTTTAATGCAAGACACTAAATTGTCGAGCTTTTGCTCTGTTTTAATGATTTCGTGAACACTGAACTTCAACTGGTCAGAAAAGATCTTTGTAGCCCTACGTTTTACATCCAAAGCTAGTACTGCTAGCGTTAGCTAAACTAGAAAAATAACAATCTTACTTACCTTCATAGTCGAACAAATAGCATTCAATGAAGTATTTGTACCCTTTATCTAACTTTGAGCGGATTGTGAGAGAGAAACGATCCACTATTCGTTTAACATCGTCCATACGTATTTGGGGAAGCAGCTTTAGAGACTTCGTGAAATCCATATTGACCGCGACCGGAAGTGAACTTTCACCCTTTTGAGGAAAGTGGGGGCCGTGTGACGTCACGTGAAAAGGGTCTATTAATAATTAAAATAATAACAATGACCATAGAGCAGACACAGATGACTGTAGAAATCACATATTGACTGACTGACTGATCAATGTTTCTCAAATGGTGGGGCGTACCCCCCTGGAAGGAATGCAAATAAAAACATGTTTACATTAGTGATGGATAGTGTGCATAATCCTACATAGTAAATTAAATATAGCAAAAACAACCTAAAACTCAATTTACAGTGAACTAATGCGAAAGAACTGAATCTCTGAGAAAAGACCATCACTACTGTGGAGAGAAACAAGGAAAGATTGTTTTTACTTTGTCTGGAAGTTTTGGAAGTATTCTAAAAAAGAAAGAGAAAAAATAATAAAACTGATTATTTAGAAGTTTTTATTATTATTATTCTTTAATGATAATAAAAGTATGATATTTTGAGGAGATATATGTTTAACTTGAGCAAATTAACTGATACTAATGTTTGCAGCTGAAGGGGGGGGTGTTAAATGTGAAAATTGAAGTGCGCCCTTACTCAATGTTTTATATGTGTTTTGAGGATGTGTCCGTATTACATGGTTTACGGTAATAAAAACGGCACTCTCTGAGGTTCTGCAGCTGAGCTGCGCATGTGCAGGTTTTTCCTATGGAGTTGATGTAGTGATCTCTGTGATCTGAGGAGCAAAATGCTGGAATGCTGTTCTGCCTGAATAAATGTGCCAGTTCTGCACAAAAGAGAAGTGACTCTTCGTTTCTCCTCCACGCAAAGAGGACACGGAAGCAACACCGGTCCCTCCATCCCTCTACAGGTTATGGGGCCCAGATGACGGCGTTTTTCACCGGAGCTGAATGAATGAACGCTAAGTATCAAGCGGATTCCTCAAGCTTTTAGACGGAACTGCTAAGCATGTAAGCTACCGTACTAAGAAAGGTGAAATCGGAGAAACGAAAGTGAAAGCTAACACGACGTTTGCTAAAGAAAGGAGCTAACTGAGCGACGACCGAGAAAAGGCGCGGAAAAAGAAAAAGGGCGGCGGACTAACAAAATGGCTAACAGATTAGCAGGTGTCCAAACAGCACAGCTAGTGTTTGACGGTTCAGAAGAAAAATATGAACTGTGGGAAACTCGCTTCCTCGGATATTTGCACAGCCTGAAGCTAAAGAAACGATCCTTACGGAGCCTGTGACTGAAGAGCAGCTAGCCGCTGACCGAAGCAAGAACGCGGACTGCTATGCGGAGCTAATAAGGCTAATAGATGACAAGAGCTTGTCGCTCATCAGACATGAAGCCGGGGATAAAGGCAGAGAAGCTCTAAAGATTCTGAGAGACCACTACTCTGGAAGAGTAAACCCAGAATAATAAACCTCTACAGGCTAACGAGGTTGAAGATGGCGGAACACGAGTGCGTGACGGACTACATGATAAGGGCGGAGAAAATAACGGCTCTTCGTGACGCCGTGAGAATATGAGCGACGGACTGCTCATCGCCATGATCTTAGGTGGCCTCCCGGACTCCTTCAAGCCTCTCGCCGTTCACGTAACTCAGAATGAAGATACAGTAACTTTCACAGACTTCAAGAGGAGGTTGAGAGTCTATGAAGAAGCAGAAAAAATGAAGCAAGACAGAATCAACAGACAACGTAATGAGAACCTACGTTAAACAAGAACAGATGAAATAAAGCACGTATCCACTACAGAAAAGAAGAAGAGGATGAGATGACATGCTACAAATGTGAAAGAGAGGACACAGCAAGGAGATGCCAGCAGAAGGTGTGGTGCAACTTTTGCAAAAGTAACACGCATAAAGAGACTATATGTAAGAAAAAGGGGAGACAAGATGGCGTCCGGAAGGTAACGGAGGATATGAGTGGAAGCACAGACCACTTCTTCAAAGCCAAAGCAGAGACTCCAGCGAGCAAGTGAAGATGAAGGGCATCATGGTCGACGCGGGCGCCACATCCCACATTGTGAATGACATCAGGAAATTCACTGATTTTGATGAATCCTTTAATGCAGAGAGGCATACAGTGGAGCTGGCTGACGGGACATAGGTCACGGAACAGCGAGCGCAGAGGGACAGCGATGATACGTCTGGTTGACTGTGATGGAAAGCAGCACCGGGCATATCTCAGAGATGCCCTTTTATGGCCAACATACCCCCATGACATCTTCTCGGTGGCAAGAGCAGCAAATGAGGGGACAACCATCACATTCAAGAAAGGAGAGAGCCACCTGATCACCAAGAACAGATGCAGGTTTGACATTCATGAAAATGAAAAACTGTACTATTTACCCACTATTGAAGATGACAATGACAAATGTAAAGCTGTTCATGATATTCAGGGTTGGCATGAAATCATGGGTCATTGTAATTTTGAAGATATAAGGAAGCTGCAAGGTGTGGTAAAAGGAATGGAAGTAAAAGGGGATGTACATAAACAGGTGAGCCCATGCAGAGTGTGTATAGAAGGAAAAACCACTCAGACCCGAAACAGGGAACCTGACAGAAAAGCTGAAAAACCACTTCAACTAGTACACACAGACCTAGCTGGTCCTATGGAAACTAGTTTTGAAGGGTACAGATACGCACAGTCTTTTACTGATGACTACACAGGAACCATTTTTGTATATTTTCTTAAAGCCAAAAGTGATGCAGTTTGTGCAACAGAAAAGTTCATAGCGGATGTAGCACCATATGGTGAAATAAGATGTATTCGTTCTGACAATGGAACCGAATTTACGAGCAAAGATTTTCAGAAACTTTTAATCAAAAACAGAATCAGACACGAAAAATCTGCACCATATTCACCGCATCAAAACGGTACAGCAGAAAGGGGCTGGCGTACACTTTTGGAAATGAGCAGATGTTTACTGATGGAAAGCGGTTTACCAAATACATTTTGGAACTATGCAATGCAGACTGCTGCTTATATCAGGAACAGGTGTTATAGCAGACGCACGAAGAAAACAGCGTACGAGATGCTAACAGGAAAGCAACCAAATATTGCAAACATGCATAAGTTTGGCTCCACATGTTTGACTTACAAACCAGAGAAAGGGAAGCTTGAGTCAAGATGTGAGGAAGGAATTTCATTGGATATGACAAGTATAGCCCAGCTTACTTAGTCTATCACCCGAATGAGAGTAAAATCCAGAAACACAGGCTGGTAAAGTTCATCAACAGAACTACGAGTGAAAAAGAAACACAAACGCCAGAGTTAAATTTGGAGTTTGTGGATGGAACGTTTCCGAGAGAAACAAACGATGATTCAACAGAGATGGAAGGAGGAGCCGATAAAAATGTTGGTACTGACTGTGAGACTTTTGAAACTTTACCAGAAGAGACAGAGCAATCCTGTGCGGGAAAACCCCGGGAGACAGCTCAAAGAAAGAATCCAACTCGAACCAAGAAGAAACCGGCTTATCTTCAGGATTATGACACTGAATGTAATGACAATCTCCAAATGTGTGTAGATTTCTGTTACAGAGCAGTGTGTGACCTCCCTAACACCTATCAGGAAGCGATTGCGTCAGCAGAGTCAGAGAAATGGAAAACTGCTATGGAAGAAGAAATGAAGTCACTGATAGACAATAAGACTTTCACCCTTACTAAGTTACCTGCAGACAGGAAAAGCAGTGGGGGAAGGTGGGTCTACACAGTTAAAACTGATGCTGACGGAGCTGATAAATATAAAGCGAGGTTTGTGGCTAAAGGCTATAATCAGAAAGAAGGGACAGATTTCAGTGAGACTTTTTCACCAACTGCAGACATGACAAGTGTGAGAGTGGTGATGCAAAAAGCAGCACAGGAAGGGTTAATCCTACACCAAATGGATGTGAAGAAGCTTATTTGCATGCTCCAATAGACTGTGAGATATTTGTGGAGCAACCAGAAGGTTTTGAAAAGAAGACAAAAACAGGTCAAAAACTAGTGTGTAAGCTACATAAGTCACTTTATGGGCTAAAGCAATCAGGCAGGAACTGGAACTTGTTGCTACACAAGCATTTGACTGAAAATGGATTTGAACAGAATCCTGCAGACCACTGTCTGTATTCCAGAGAGAGAGAGGATGAAAAAGTGATCATTGTGATTTGGGTTGATGACCTTATTCTAGCAGGAAGCAGTGAACAGACTCTAAGTGATGTAAAACAGATGTTAACTGACAGATTTAAAATGAAGGATTTAGGAAGATTGAAGCATTTTTTGGTATTGATTTCTATCAAAGTGAAAACCAAGTCAAAATGTCGCAGAAAAGATATATAAACAAGATCCTAAAAAGATTTGGAATGGAAGACTGCAAACCAAGAGAGACCCCTTGTGAACAGAAACTGATGTATTCTGATAATGGAAAGAAAATGACAGATGCAAGAAAGTACAGAGAAGCAGTAGGAAGTTTAATCTACTTGTCAACTTGTACTAGGCCGGACCTGAGTTTCATTGTGAGCAAACTCTCTCAGTACTTCGGAGATCCTACAGAAGAACACTGGAACAGTGTTAAGCATGTTTTCAGGTATCTTAAAGGTACTCAGGAAAAGGAGTTGTGCTTTAACAAAAGCTCTTCAGGTACGCTAGGCCTCCAGGTCTATTGTGATGCTGACTGGGGATCCAGTGAAAAAGATAGACGCAGCGTTTCAGGATACTGTGTGAGTCTGAGTGAGAAAAGCTCACTCATTTCTTGGAAAACAAAAAGACAGCCCACCGTGGCGCTTTCAACATGTGAAGCAGAATACATGTCTCTTGCTGCAGCTTTACAGGAAGTCATTTATCTGGAGCAGTTGCTCTCTGGTCTAGATGGATGCAGCTATGCAAAAACTGAAGTGTTTGAAGACAATCAGGGCACCATAGCTCTCGCTAAGAATCCTGTTAACAGACAGAGGAGCAAACACATTGACATCAAGTATCATTTCATCAGAGAGATTGTGACGAGTGGTAAAGTTCTGTTAAACTACTGTCCAACAGAAAAGATGACTGCTGATGTGATGACTAAACCAGCAACAAGGCTGAAGTTGCAAAGATTTTCTGAGAGTTTGTTTGGTGTTTAATGTGTCAATGTAAAAACAGTGAGTTAATGTAAAAACAGTGAGTTAAGTTCGAGTGGGGGTGTTAAATGTGAAAATTGAAGTGCGCCCTTACTCAATGTTTTATATGTGTTTTGAGGATGTGTCCGTATTACATGGTTTACGGTAATAAAAACGGCACTCTCTGAGGTTCTGCAGCTGAGCTGCGCATGTGCAGGTTTTTCCTATGGAGTTGATGTAGTGATCTCTGTGATCTGAGGAGCAAAATGCTGGAATGCTGTTCTGCCTGAATAAATGTGCCAGTTCTGCACAAAAGAGAAGTGACTCTTCGTTTCTCCTCCACGCAAAGAGGACACGGAAGCAACACCGGTCCCTCCATCCCTCTACAGGGGGGGTGTCTCAGAGAAAATACCTGAGAAACACTGGACAAGAGAAAACTATTTTTATTCAGTTTCAAATGTCTGTATTTACAGAACCTCCTTCATTTCTGAGCTGAGAGCAGTGCGCTCACTGAAAGCTCAATGCAAACGCCGCGAACCAGAATTCCTGGCCTCCGCGTCTGGAGCGCGCGTTGCTACGCAAGTTTTTAAATCTGGTCCCAAGCTCTACGCACAAATCGGGCACGCGCTGAGTCTTCAACCCGGTTCAATATTTCACGCACAGTCGCAGCAGCGTTAATGAACGGTAGAAACACCATAGAAGAAGAATCTCCTCTGCTGCTGCGTGCGTGACCGCGCTGCTCCGGTGATTCTGCTCACTCGCGGGCATCACTCACGCACGCGGAAGTAGTCAGTCTCTCTCGTGAGGACTTTTTCTTTTCGTGGAGGAGGAAAAAGCGCTCGCGAGGGTCAGATTTGTCCGCGCGGAATATCTGATGCGTGCGCGGATAGTCGCGCGGCGTCAGGAACACGCTTTTTGACAAGCGGCAGGCTGTGTATCACGTGACGAAAGAGGAGCGGGCCCCGCGAATCACGTTCAGTGAGAAAGAACTTCCAGCAGCTTCATGGCTCCTCCTCCGCCCAGCTGATTGGAGGAATGAATTAAAGAGTGAGGAGGCTCGGACAGCCCGCCGATGTCCCGCCCTCCAGAGCCATATACTTTACCGTGATTGGTTCATTCAGCTCAGCACACAACAACTGTCATTCATATCAGGCTTGCGGGCCGCACTAACAGTAATCTTTCATATGAAGACGGGGGCCGCAAATTATCATCCCGCGGGCCGCAGATTGCCCGCGGGCCGCGAGTTTGAGACCCCTGATGTAGAGGGTGCTCTGTGGTGTCTTTTTTAAGCTTGGTTTGCGGTGTTGTATTTTTTACACAGTTCAGGAACTCCGAACAATCTGCAGACTCACATATCTATGGTTTTAATGCTTTTAATCTGCCATTCTTAATAAAAGCTGTCCTTGTTATTGGAACTGGAAGTCTCTGTGGTTTCTGAAGGCTCTGACCCACTAGGTTAACTTGTTGTGGTGGATCAAACTTCAAGCCTCATTACAATATGTTTTTCCTGAGGTCGAGCCCTGAAGTATGGCAAGCAATTCTGTCAATTAATCAATATCCTTATTAATGTCCGACTGTTTTACAACTAACTTGCCAAAAGTACAATCTGTTAACTAGTGACAGCCAAAAATGTAAACTAGTAAGCTAGTGATGGTTTACCTTTCAAAGTAAACTATATCCGTATAAATGTTCATATATTACCTTCGGAACACTAAAAAATAAATTATTTATGAAATATGAATCTTTTTTGTGGAGCGTTTTAATACAAGGAAGTAAAATGACTCGATCTCTAAAACACGCTTTTCATTCTTTGTTGACCCCGCCCATTTTACAAAGTCATCCTTGAGCCTGCCCATAGACTGTAAATGAGCCTCCCCCAAACCTCCTCCTCTGAGGGGGCGTGGCTTTTTGAAGCTGAGATGAGCAGCTCCGCCCCTGGGATGAGGAAGTGAAGATCTTCATGGACCGAACTTCCTCCAAAATCCTGATTCTTTCTCCTTCCAGTTCACCAAAGACTCTTTTAGCTCATTCTCCAATGTTTCTTGAACATATTTTATTAAAGTGGACTAGTTTTTGATGAAATGACGGAATGGCTTCCCATATGATGCAGAAGGAGCCCGGAAAAGATCAGCACGACCTCCACGTGTTCTGAAGAGAACATCCAAATGCAGAGAGAACTTGGAGATCACGTGACCAAAAACATCACAGATCATTGGTCTGTTTCCTTTCTAGTTCATTACCTTTTAGGGCCAAAAACAGGAAATCTGATCCGAAGCTGGGAGAAATTTATTTTTTGTGACACATTCTCAGGTAAATAGAACTAAACTTTATTAATGAGTTTTCCAACAAACAGTTTGTAACAATTAAAGATATTTTTT
Organism: Oryzias javanicus; assembly: GCA_003999625.1. Classification (NCBI taxonomy): domain Eukaryota; kingdom Metazoa; phylum Chordata; class Actinopteri; order Beloniformes; family Adrianichthyidae; genus Oryzias; species Oryzias javanicus. The sequence continues at coordinate 3,161,935 of CM012447.1, forward strand.
CCTCTAAAATGACAGATTTTCTTCTTAATAAAACAGAAAATCATAAACATGCTACTCAGGTTTCATTTCTACTAAAACTGCTGATACTATGGATGCATGTAGACAATCCCAGTTAAACTGTGACAGAGTGGTTTTAAATAAGGAGCTTGCTAATAAAAAACACAAACTGCTTCCACTCCTTACTTAATGTCATGAATTATCACTACAATCTTACTGCAGGTTCTTCAGGACCTCATCCACGTCCGCTGTTCTCCAGCTCATTTTCCTGCTCCACAAACACACAGAGGAACACAGAAATATTGCAAATTACTGTCAGAACTCTTTGTGTTTTCTGTTTCTCAGGCTGGACGCTTCAGGTTTGGAAGTCTTGTGTTTGTGTGAGTCACCAACTGGTTTAAGCAGCTTCATTCTGACTTGATTTATAAAGAGGTGCATGTGTGTGTGAAGAGGTTTACCTTCTTCCTTCTCCTCGTGGAAGACCTGACCGTCTCTTGTGATCCAGCGGAGCCGCACGTCTGTTAAACTGTTGGTCTGCAGCTCTGCTTGCAGCTAAATAAAAGCACAGGTGTGAGTCCTGAGCCATCATCAGATTGACATGATTTTCTTCTGTTCTGCTCAATCAAAAAGCTCGTCAGCTTGGGTTTGTGGTTTGACGGGAAAGCCTTTTCATACTGGGAGAGTAATTCGGTTGAATTGATGTCAACATCTAAACGTTTTTAGATTACCTGGACTTCTGTTACTGTGAATTTATAATTCTTCATTTTTTAATGAGAAATGTGGGACTAATGCGTCAATTAATCTCTTTGATTGTTTGGTTCTCATTAAAGTCCAGGTGAGCTAAAGCAGGTGCATATAGACTCCATTGTGAAGGAGCTGCTGGACTCTGAAGGCCACAAGCCCAGAACAGTGCTGTTGGACTATTAGACTCTTGTTTTTCCAAAGATTTTCAGTTTCTCTAGTGTGTATCGTTAGAGATGTATCTTTTATTCAGTCATTGCATATTGTTTGTCCGTGCAGCTGTGAAGCAGAGGCCCTACAACAGGAGCTGGGATAGGCTCCAGCAACCCTATGACCCCAAAAGGGATTCAGTGGGTTAAGAGGATGGATGGATGGATGCATGGATGGATGGATGGATGGATGGATGGATGGATGGATGGATGGATGGATGGATGGATGGATGGAAGGAGTGTTTTTCAATATACCTGGTGTAGGTTCGGCTTGCAAGATCGGTATGGGGGCTTGTGACTAGTGATGCCGTCACACTACGGTAAGGCCACTTAGACCAGGGGTCTGCAACCAGCAGCGTTTACAGAGCCATTCGGGTCAATTTTTTATGGACCAAAACCCAGCAGGAGCCACAAAGCTTCACTTCATCTTTTGGAAAAATAAGACATTGATTTGTATTTATGTCAGTGCAACCACTATGATAAAAATATATTGACAAATTTTGTATGAATAAAACATAAATATAAAAAGAAAATACCCCCTTTTTTTCCAAATATGAAACAGTTTATAACTTTTGACAGAGGTTCACATGATTTCCTTTCAAAATAAAAGACAGCTTGTGTCACACAGAATCTTTTTAATGCTGCCAAAGTAGTGGCAATTAATGTAATGTAAACAGTGATTTAAAAAATACGTTTATTTTACCGTTTGTGGTAAATCTCTGCCAAGAATACACAAATCTAAGAAAAAAAATATGTCAGAGCCAATTGTGACACTCCCTGTGTTTTTTAACCCATAAGCACACTTAAATATTGATTTCGCCTTAATCCTGAACAGGCCACCTAATGGCTACCTAAACTGGGACAGGTGTGCAATGAGGGCGTGGCCAATGTGATAGCTTATGAGGAAATGCATAATACATAAAACATGGGAGGAAAGGGGAACATAGAAGGGGGCCCTGGTGGAGCATGGCTGGGGCGAAGCCACCGCCAGGCCCTGAAAGAACGCTGTGGGAGAGAAGCCAGTGCCGGGCCCTGGAGGAGAATAGCGAGAGAACCCAGTGCCAGGCCCTGGAGGAGCGTGGCTAGAGAAGCCAGTTCCGGGCCCTGGAGGAGAATAGCGAGAGAACCCAGTGCCAGGCCCTGGAAGAGCGTGGCTAGAGAAGCCAGTTCCGGGCCCTGGAGGAGCGTGGCGAGAGAAGCCAGTGCCAGGCCATGGAGGAGCATGGCGAGAGAAGCCAGTTCCGGGCCCTGGAGGAGAATAGCGAGAGAACCCAGTGCCAGGCCCTGGAAGAGCGTGGCGAGAGAAGCCAGTGCCGGGCCCTGGAAGAGCGTGGCTAGAGAAGCCAGTTCCGGGCCCTGGAGGATCGTGGCGAGAGAAGCCAGTGCCAGGCCCTGGAGGAGCGTGGCAAGAGAAGCCAGCGCCGGGCCATGGAAGAGCTAAGCGCTGGTTTTTTTAGACTGCATGTTTTTATTTATTGTTTTATTATTGTGGGATTTTTAGCAGCCTGGTATTTTAGCCTCAAACTCCTGGGTTATTTTATCTCTTTTTAACGAGCTCCTGGTTCCAACAAAATGGATCCAGCTACCCCTATTAGATTTAATAAACTCTTTTTAGTTCCCCTTTGAACTGCAGTACTGGGTTTCTTGTCTCCACACCTCCAAATTAAAGAACCATGCAGGTCTGTGACATTGCAAGCCCCCGTATCGATCTTTCCAAACACATATGGCACCTACACCGGCTTTCCTGTAAAAGCTGAGAATCTGGTACCTGCTCCAAGATCTGCAGTTGAATCTGTGGGTCCGTCAGGTCGGCTCCGGACCGGAACCTCAGCTTCACTCTGCTTCGAGGTGGAATCAATCTCTCGCAGAAGAAGTTGTGCTTCTCCTCACAGTTGACATTAAACCACAGTCCTGTGGTGGTGTTGATTGCGCCACATGAAAAGAGGGTGGGATCAAAGCCGCCCAGCTGGCTAGCCTCCCAGTTTGTGAAGTTGGTGGGGGTGTGGTCAGACCAGGCAGACCAGGGTCGTCTGTAGAGGCCGATCCAGGCGTTCCGTGGCAGCAGATTGTAGAGTTCTGTGTTCTCAGCCTCGCTGTTCACTCTGGCGAGGTCTGTGTACATAGACCTGCAGTAGTTTTTGGCATCTTCCCAAGTCATGAATGTAGTCACGTAAATGAACTTGGGGGACCTTGTTCTTTAAAAAAGAAAAAAAAAAAAAAAAACGTCAGAAAGTTTTTGTCTTCATTAATCTGAGAATTCTAAAATCTTGATTCCATTTTAAGGTTAAATTACCATAGAAAAATTTAACATTTTTATACTGACATCCTCTAGTTATTGATAAACTGACAGACATCTCTAAAATGTAGTTAGCAGAACGCGGTTTAACACAATTTTACGTAAATAGTAAAAGGTAACCTCAACAATTTCAACAGAAAAATTTACAATGTTTATTTTATAAATGTCCTACTGAACTGTATTTTCATTTCCTGTCTTAGATCGTTCACAAATCTAAACAAAAATTATTGCATTTCCTGCAATAATGCTAGTATGAATGCTTTTTGATGACAGTAGTCGCTGAAGAAACTGAAGCTTTTTGCTGAAAATAGTGACACAGTTTACTTTAATTGCTTAAGGGATTTACTGAAAATGTAAAAGTTGTTTGCAAAAAGGCTAAATTTGCCATAATACTAGAAATTTAGTTAAAGTTCTATGAAAAAATGTACCTAAATTTTTAAAAATGTGTTGTAAAATTGCTTAAAAATCCGTAATACATCCCAACTTCGCCAAAATATTTAGTGCTGCTTAATTATGACCTAAACTCCAAATTAGTTCAAAAAATCTTAATAGATGCTAAATTAGCCAAAAAACTAGCTCGTTACTAAAATACTAGCTAAATTACAAAATAGCCTAAAATTCGCCAGTAAATTAAATTAGCCAAACACGTTAGCATGTTGCTAAAACAGAAGCTAAACACTAACTTAGACTATAAAAACTTCAGTAGCTAACAAATTAGCCAAACACGTTACCATGTTGCTAAAACAGAAGCTAAACACTAAATTAGATAATAAAAACTTCAGTAGCTAACAAATTAGCCAAACACGTTAGCATGTTGCTAAAACATAAGCTAAACACTAAATTAGACTATAAAAACTTCAGTAGCTAACAAATTAGCCAAACACGTTAGCATGTTGCTAAAACAGAAGCTAAACACTAAATTAGCTTATAAAAACTTCAGTAGCTAACAAATTAGCCAAACACGTTAGCATGTTGCTAAAACAGAAGCTAAACACTAAATTAGCTTGTAAAAAAATCAGTAGCTAACAAATTAGCCAAACACGTTAGCATGTTGCTAAAAACAGAAGCTACACACTAAATTAGCTTATAAAAACGTCAGTAGCTAACAAATTAGCCAAACACGTTAGCATGTTGCTAAAACAGAAGCTAAACACTAAATTAGATTATAAAAACTTCAGTAGCTAACAAATTAGCCAAACACGTTAGCATGTTGCTGAAACATAAGCTAAACACTAAATTAGATTATAAAAACTTCAGTAGCTAACAAATTAGCCAAACACGTTAGCATGTTGCTAAAACAGAAGCTAAACACTAAATTAGCTTATAAAAACTTCAGTAGCTAACAAATTAGCCAAACACGTTAGCATGTTGCTAAAACAGAAGCTTAACACTAAATTAACTTATAAAAACTTCAGTAGCTAACAAATTAGCCAAACACGTTAGCATGTTGCTAAAATATTAGGTAAACATCAACTTTTTTAAATTACTATAAAAGATGAAAACAGTCTATGAATACACTTAAAGGCTTGTTGCTAATCTATTTATAAATGCTAAATTTGAAGAAGCTTTCTCATTCATTTCCTGTAGGGATTTTTTTGTTCAATATTTCAAAAACTACAAAGTTTATAAATACCAAAAATTTTGCACATTTGTATTTGCTGAAAACGTACGGAAAGCAGCAGGAGGATCACTGTAGTGTGAATGCTTATTCACCATTCACACTTTTATTTAAATTTGACTACTGTATGTGTGGCTTTCTGGAAAAGCATCAATGTTCACGTTTAGTTTGTGTTTGCTGTACTTTTTCTGTTAACCTACAAACTGACAGAGAAGAAAACTGTGAATAAAAAGTTTGGGGATTGCTGGGTTAGTTTACCTTTTATTATTTACATAAAATGGCTTTAAACAGTGTCCAGTGTTCAGGTATGATCTAAGTCACTCTACACACTTGTGACGTCATGTGAAAGGCAGGGTGGAAACACCAAATACATTTACCATTGTAGCAGACGAAAGGGCGCTCCGTGTTGCAGATTTCGTCACGCCAAAGTCCGTTGTACCTTACTCACGGCATTGAGACATTTATATTTAGGATTATCGTCCTGCCAGCAGTGATAGTCGATGTTTCTGTCAAATTCCGGACGTCCCATCGTCCACTTCCACTTGGTCATGTTGTCGTAAAGCCCGATCCACGCCAGTTCTCCGGGCTCCTGGACCTCTCCCAGCAGCCTGGCGCTCTCCGCCGGACTGTCCACCACGCCAGGTCAGAGTGCAGCTCTCTGCAGGCCTGCTGGGCTTCCTCCCACGTCTTCAGGGCCTTCACGTGGTGATACTCTCTGAAAAAAGGCTCCGTCCTCGTAGATGGAACGGAGAAAACTGAAGGACAGATTTATTCAGTTCGGTTTGTGAAGCATAACTTTGGATGTAACCATGAAAAACTCTGTACCTGAGAGCA